>JAJEKV010000016.1:19107615-19433154 GCA_021234155.1 Isoetes taiwanensis | reverse complement strand
GGTGGCCCAAATGAGATGGTAGGCCGGGTGGAGGCCGGCCGAAGGAGTTAAAGAGCGGGTTCACCGCCGCCGGGCCCTTTCTAGTCCTATATCTCCTATTATAAAGAAATAGTGAGTGAGTTAGTGAGTTAGTGAGTAACTCCACCCCATCGACGGCCACGAGGCTACCGCGGGCGCGATCTGGGCCCGTGGGCCTTTGGCCTCAAAGCTCCCAAGTTTGGTGGACAAAAATTTTTGGTTTACCAATGGACTCTAAACCCCGGACATTGCCCCCAAACCCCCCCTACCACTTACCACTAGACCAACCAGCCTTTTCTTGAAATAATATGAAGTCCATGCTTAGTTAAGGCTGGGGCCTAATTAATTCAAGGATACCTAGGATGTTCTAGAATGTTCTAGAATCTCTTGAATGTCCTAGAATGTTCCGTGATGCTCATGAGTAAGCACGTCATTTAAAAAAATAGAAAGTTTCGCCTAAAAATAGAAGTTTTTTGAAACTTTGCAAATGCTCAAAATAGAATGTTCTAGAATGTTCCGTGTGCTCATGGGGTAAGTCTTAAAAATAGAAAGTTTCAGTCCAAAAAATAGAAGTTTTTTTTTGCTTTGCAAATGCTCAAAAATAGAATGTTCCGGAAAACCCCATCGAATGTCAGGCCGGGGTGGGCGCGATCCGGGTCGGCCCCGTGGGCCTTGGCCCTCAAAAAATGGACAAAAGACTCAAAAATTGCCCCCAAACCCCCCCACCCTTACCACTAGACCAACCAATCTTTTCTTGAAATAATAGGAAGTCCATGCTTAGTTAAGGTCGGGGTCCAACTAATTCAAGGATACTTAGGATGTTCTAGAATGTTCTAGAATCTCTTGGAATGTCCTAGAATGTTCCAGATGCTCATGAGTAAGCACGTCCGCCTAAAAATAGAAAGTTTCAGTCTAAAAATAGAAGTTTTTTTGAAACTTTGCAAATGCTCAAAATAGAATGTTCTAGAATGTTCCAGGTGCTCATGGGTAAGCACCTCAGTCTAAAAATAGAAAGTTTCAGTCAAAAATAGAAGTTTTTTTGAAACTTTGCAAATGCTCAAAATAGAATGTTCTGGAATGTTCCAGGTGCTCATGGTAAGGGCCTAAAAATAGAAAGTTTTTTGAAACTTTGCAAATACTCAAAACAGAATATTGTGGAATGTTCCAGGTGCTCATGGATAAGCACCTCAGTCTAAAAATAGAAAGTTTCAGTCTAAAAATAGAAAGTTTTTTTAAGACTTTGCAAATGCTCAAAATAGAATGTTCTGGAATGTTGCAGATGCTCATGGGTAAACACCTCAATCCAAAAATAGAAAGTTTTTTGAAACTTTGCAAATACTCAAAATAGAATGTTCTGGAATGGTGTAGATGCTCAAAGCAAGCACCTTAGTCTAAAAATAGAAAGTTTTAGTCTAAAAATGTAAAAACTCAAATAGAATGTCCTAGAATGTTTCAGATGCTCTAAGGTAAGCATCTCAGTCTAAGAATAGAAAATAAGGTAGTCTAAAAACAAAAAGGTTTGCTCAAACTTTGCAAAAACTCAAAATAGAATGTTCTAGAATGTTCCAAATGCTATAAGGCAACCACCTATGCTCTAGAAGCACCTCAGTCTAAAAATAGAAAGTTTCTTGAAACCTTGCAAATGCTCAAAATAGAATATTCTGGAGGTGATACTTTGGAATTGGTAGTAAGTGTGATGGGTATAATGGGTGTGCGTGATACTTTAGAATTGACATACTTTAGAATTATGAGCATGTGTGAGTATGTTACTCATGAATAATACTTTGTAGGTGCTCATGGGTAAGCACCTCAGCCTAAAAATAGAAACTTTCAGTCTAAAAATAGAAAGTTTTTTAAGACTTTGCAAATGCTCAAAATAGAATGTTCTGGAATGTTGCAGATGCTCATGGGTAAACACCTCAATCCAAAAATAGAAAGCTTTTTGGAAACTTTGCAAATGCTCAAAATAGAATTTTCTGGAATATTACAGATGTTCAAAGGTAAGCACCTCAGTCTAAGAATAGAAAGTTTTAGTCTAAAAATAGAAAGTTTGCTTAAACTTTGTAAAAACTCAAATAGAATGTCCAAGAATGTTTCAGATGCTCTAGGGTAGGCATCTCAGTCTAAAAATAGAAAGCACGGAGTCCGAAAACGTAAAAAGTTTGCTAAAACTTTGCAAAAACTCAAAATAGAATGTTCTAGGGTGTTCTAGATGCTATAGGGCAACCACCTATGCTCTAGAAGCACCTCAGTCTAAAAGTAGAAAGTTTCTTGAAACCTTGCAAATGCTCAAAATAGAATATTCTGGAGATGATACTTTGGAATTGGTAGTAAGTGTGATGGGTATGATAGGTGTGTGTAAGCTTCACATGGGTGATACTTTAGAATTGACATACTTTAGAATTGGTAGTAGAGGTAGTAGATGTGACCTCATGGGCATGTGCGAGTGTGCTACTCATGAATGATACTTTGTTGGTAATGGAATAGAGGGTTGAGCAGTATGTGTGAATAAGACTGTGAAATACCATGGAGTGCAGTAGATGTGAGTAAGATCCTCATAGGTGATACTTTGGAATTGGTAGTGTTCTTCTCATGAGTGATACTTTAGAATTGGGAGTAGGGCATGTGTGTATATGGACTTGCATAGTAGTAGGTGTAAGTAGGCTCCTCATGGATAATACTTTAGAAATAGTAATAGGTGTGAGTAAACTCCTGATGCATAGATGTCAAGTTATAGATATGGTAAAGGTCCTCATGAATAGAGAGAGAGAGAGAGGGAAGAGACATGGGAGAGAGAGAGGGGGCAAAGAAGAGAGAGGAGAAAGAAGAGAGAGAGGAGAGCTGAAAGAGAGAGGGGAAAGAAGCGAGAGGAGAGAAAGGAGAGAGGGAAGAGAGAGGAGAGAGGAGAGAGAAGAGAGAGAAGAGAGGAATAGAAAAGAGAGAGATAGATAGAGAAAGAGGGGGGAGAGAGAGAGAGGGGGGGGGAGAGGGTAAAGACAAAGAGAAGAGAAGACAGAGGAGGGAAAAAGAGAGGAGAGAGGACAGAGAGAGAAGAGAGGAGAGAGAAAGAAGAGAGAGGAGAGAGAAGAGAGACACGGGGAGAGGGGATAGAGAGAAGAGAGAAAGAGACAAAAAGAGAGAAGAGAGAAAGAGAGGAGGGAGGAGAGAGAAAAGAGAGAGAAAGATAGAGGGAGATGAGGGAAGAGAGAGGAGAGAGGAGAAAGGAGAGAGGGAAAAGATAGGAGAGAGAAGAGAAAGAAGAGAGAGAGGAGAGATGGAGATAGGGCACGTGGGGGGGCCCAAACCGAAGGCTCTAGAAGATTCGTGGTTTCCGGAGGCCGCGGCCGAGCCGAGGAAAGGAGCAAAAGAAAAGGGCCCGGCCGTCAGGCCGGGCCCTTTTCTAGTCTAATATAATGTAAAAATAGCGTCCGTCTGTGAGTGAGTGAGTAAATCCGGCCCATCCGACGGTAAAGGAGGCGCCACGTGGCGCGATCTCGGCCGTCCGTGGGGCATGGCCTCTGAAAAGCTCCCAAGTTTGGTGGACAAAATTTTTTTGGTTTACCACGGACTCGAACCCTGGACATTGCCCCCCAAACCCCCCACCCTTACCACTAGACCAACCAGTCTTTTCTTGAAAGAATAGGAACTCCATGTATAGTTAAGGCTGGGGCCTAATTAATTCAAGGATACTCTAGGATGTTCTAGAATGTTCTAGAATCTTTTGGAATGTCCTAGAATGTTTCAGATGCTCATGAGTAAGCACCTCAGCCTAAAAATAGAAAGTCTCAGTCTAAAAATAGAAGTTTTTTTGAAACTTTGCAGATGCTCAAAATAGAATGTTCTAGAATGTTCCAGGTGCTCATGGGTAAGCACCTCAGTCTAAAAATAGAAAGTTTCAGTCTAAAAATAGAAGGTTTTTTGAAACTTTGCAAATGCTCAAAGTGGAATGTTCTGGAATGTTCCAGGTGCTCATGGGCAAGCACCTCAGTCTAAAAATAGAAAGTTTCAGTCTAAAAGTAGAAAGTTTTTTGAAACTTTGCAAATGCTCAAAATAGAATGTTGTGGAATGTTCCAGATGCTCATGGGCAAGCACCTCAGTCTAGAAATAGAAAGTTTTAGTCTAAAAATAGAAAGTTTGCTTAAACTTTGTAAAAGCTCAAATAGAATGTCCACCTGAGTCTAGAAATAGAAAGTTAAAGTTTTTTGAAACTTTGCAAATACTCAAAATAGAATATTGTGGAATGTTCCAGGTGCTCATGGGTAAGCACCTCAGTCTAAAAATAGAAAGTTTCAGTCTAAAAATAGAAAGTTTTTTAAGACTTTGCAAATGCTCAAAATAGAATGTTCTGGAATGTTGCAGATGCTCATGGGTAAACACCTCAATCTAAAAATAGAAAGTTTTTTGAAACTTTGCAAATGCTCAAAATAGAATGTTCTGGAATGATGTAGATGCTCAAAGTAAGCACCTCAATCTAAAAATAGAAAGTTTTAGTCTAAAAATGTAAAAACTCAAATAGAATGTCCTAGAATGTTTCAGATGCTCTAAGGTAAGCATCTCAGTCTAAAAATAGAAAATAAGGTAGTCTAAAAACAAAAAAGTTTGCTAAAACTTTGCAAAAACTCAAAATAGAATGTTCTAGAATGTTCCAAATGCTATAGGGCAACCACCTATGCTCTAGAAGCACCTCAGTCTAAAAATAGAAAGTTTCTTGAAACCTTGCAAATGCTCAAAATAGAATATTCTGGAGGTGATACTTTGTAATTGGTATAATGGGTGTGCGTAAGCTTCACATGGGTGATACTTTAGAATTGACATACTTTAGAATTGTGCCTCATGGGCATGTATGAGTATGTTACTCATCAATAATACTTTGTAGGTGCTCATGGGTAAGCACCTCAGTCTAAAAATAGAAAGTTTCAGTCTAAAAATAAAAAGTTTTTTAAGACTTTGCAAATGCTCAAAATAGAATGTTCTGGAATGTTGCAGATGCTCATGGGTAAACACCTCAATCCAAAAATAGAAAGTTTTTGGAAACTTTGCAAATGCTCAAAATAGAATTTTCTGGAATGTTACAGATGTTCAAAGGTAAGCACCTCAGTCTAAGAATAGAAAGTTTTAGTCTAAAAATAGAAAGTTTGCTTAAACTTTGTAAAAACTCAAACAGAATGTCCTAGAATGTTTCAGATGCTCTAGGGTAGGCATCTCAGTCTAAAAATAGAAAGTACGGTAGTCTGAAAACAGAAAAGTTTGCTAAAACTTTGCAAAAACTCAAAATAGAATGTTCTAGGGTGTTCTAGGTGCTATAGGGCAACCACCTATGCTCTAGAAGCACCTCAGTCTAAAAGTAGAAAGTTTCTTGAAACCTTGCAAATTCTCAAAATAGAATATTCTGAAGATGATACTTTGGAATTGATAGTAAGTGTGATGGGTATGATGGGTGTGTGTAAGCTTCACATGGGTGATACTTTAGAATTGACATACTTTAGAATTGGTAGTAGAGGTAGTAGATGTGACCTCATGGGCATGTGTGAGTATGTTACTCATGAATGATACTTTGTTGGTAATGGAATAGAGGGTTGAGCAGTATGTGTGAATAAGACTGTGAAATACCATGGAGTGCAGTAGAGGTGAGTAAGATCCTCATAGGTGATACTTTGAAATTGGTAGTGTTCTTCTCATGAGTGATACTTTAGAATTGGTAGTAGGGCATCATGGTAGTAGGTGTAAGTAGGCTCCTTATGGATAATACTTTAGAGAGAGGGAAGAGAGAGAAAGGAGAGAGGGAAGAGAGAGGAGAGAGAGAGGAGAGAGAATACAGAGGAGATGAGAGAGAGAGAAATAAGAGAGAGAGGGGAGAAGAGAAGAGAGGGGAGAGAGAGAAAGGGGAGAAGAAGGGGAAAGAGGAGAGAGGAGAGAGGAGAGAGAAAGGGGGGAGACAGAGAGAAATATAGAGAGAGAGAGAAGATAGAGAGAAGAGGGGAGAGAGAGAGATGAGGAAAGAGAGAGGAGAGAGAGAGAGATGAGAGGGGGGAGAGGGAGGAGAAGAGAGAGAAGAGAGAGGAGGGAGAAGAGATGTGGGAAAGAAAGAGAGGAGAGAGAGAAGAGAGAGAAAACAGACAAGAGAGAAGAAGAGCAGGAGAGAGAAAAGAGAGAAGAGAAAGGAGAGAGAGAGAAGGGAAGAGAGAAGAGAGGGGAAGAGAGGAGAGAAGGGAGGAGAGAGAGAGGAGGAGGAGATAGAGAAGAGAGAGAAGAGAGAATAGAGAGTATAGAGAGAAAAGGAGAAGGGGAGCAGACAGAGGAGAGAGAGAAGAGAGAGATGGCAGAGAGGAGGGAGAGAGAGAAGAGAGAGAAGAGAGAAGAGAGAAGAAAGAGAGGAGAGAGAAGAGAGACGAGAAAGGGGAGAGAGGACAAGAAAGGGAGGAGAGGGAAGAGAGAGGAGCGAGAGGAGAGAGAATAGAGAGAAGAGAGAGGAGAGAGAATAGAGAGTACAGAGAGAAGGGGAGAGAGCAGAGAAAGGAGAGAGAGGAGAGAGAGATGATAGAAAAGGGAAGGGGCTCAGTCAAAAGTGCTAATGGGGCCCAAATCGAGGCGAGGCCGGCCGGAGGCCGGCCGAGCCGAGGAATACTACAAAAAAGAAGGGTGTGGGTTGGTCCAGATCGAGGCGCGCAGGCCGGCTGAGGGAGGCCGAGCCGAGCCGAAGGAAGAGTGAGGCCCGCCGCCGGGCCCTTTCTAGTAAGAGAATAACATGATACGAGAATAAGCACAAAAATGATTAGGGGAACTGGGGGGAAATAAATACGGTGGAATAGTCCATGGTCCTATGCCAGTGATGTCTAAAAGGAGCAGGATCTTAGAGAAAAAAGGTAGAAAAATGTCTCCCTTGTCAAGCACATAGAGGTATTAGGGAGTGTTCGTTAGAGGACTCCTCAAAAAAAAAAATTGTTCCTCTTTTATAGAGGTTCGAGTCCTTGTATTGACGGGATTGGAAACCATTGCAAAGCATAAGGTATTTGATTACAAATGCAGTGCAACCAATAATCTTTAAGCGTATCCGCACTGGTCGCATGCTGGATATATGGGAGCCATAGGATGGGCAAATCCGACGGCTGCATGAGGTGTTGGGCACGACGAGTGTGAATAAGCATAAAAATGATTGGGGGAAGGAAGGAAGAAATTTTTAACGTCCACGGAACCCAATCGGGTTATGGGATCGGAGGGTGTTGAAGGTATTCCTGGCAAAACCTTCAACCTCAATGGTTTAGAACCTCTAGGTTGCTTAAGGCAACTACTCTGTATGAAAAAATCCCAAGTACAAAGCTTGTACACAAGTTCAAACAGCTTTCCCAAATCAGAAAAAAGACTGTCTCAGAAAAAAGATGCCATTTGCAGGTCAAGAAAGATCTAATCACGATTTCTAATGTTAGAGCTACTTAAGATCTCAAGGAATATATGGACAAAATTCAGAAGCCAAAAAAACTGCAGAGGTCACTCAAATGTGCACTTCTGACCGAGTCAAAAAAGAGTCAATAGCCCTGGTAGTGAGCAATTTTTTCCAAACCGAAGGATCTGAATCTTCTTTGAGTTCTGACAATTGATTCCTTTTTTGATATGTCTGCACACTAAAATCAAACACTCTTTTTGCAAAAGTAGATGCAAGAAAGCTTAGAAATTCAAAAGTTTTGTTGACAGACTGTTACACAGAAAGCAGATTTTGGCAAATCGAGTTTTTGATGATCTTTCCTGAGTTCTAAGTGAGTTGTACAGCTTTTAATGGTCTGCAATCAGGGAAGAAGTGTTTATTTGGTCAGGAATGCAACAGAAAACTTGCAAATGCAATTTTAACTTGTGAAATGCAAAGGTATGCAAGATTACTGAATAGGCAACTTTAGAATGCTTTCTTTATGTTTTTCTTGTTTTTTTGTGCTATTTCCTGAATGAGTTACTCTCTATAAATGCACTTGATCTACTTGCACTCACAAATCCTCTTGAATGTATGGACTGTTTCACCTTGAATGCAACTTTATCTAATTGTGACGTGGAATTTAAACCTACAGAGTGGAATATGAAGTAGTCTAGTTCACAGTGAGCTTATGATAAACAATTTACCTTCAAATTTCGTTTTCACCTTATTGTTTTACCTTGCTTTGAAAGTTGAATGCAAATTAAACTCAGATATATCACCAAGGGTCGGATTTGCATTCATCTCAACATCACACAACTATAAAATAGATTCCCAAGCTCTGTAGTCTTGGGTACATGATCAAAATGGTCATTAAAATCGCAAATAAGTTGGCAGCATCAGGTCATCCATCGATTCTGAAGCTTGGAAGGCAGATTCAAGCAAGAGTCATTCAAAACCGGCCTCCAAATGAGCAATCTTGATCAATTCTCGCATCCAAAACCTTCGAAATCTATTTGAGCATAATTTCCTCTTCTTAATCTCCTGTTTCCGACACATTCTTGGCAAATCTGGCTCATAAATTTGTCGTTTAGTTTGGTTTAGGGATTCTTGGCCTGGAATGAGTATATCCCAGAGTGTTTGGCAATGATTAGGTGGTTGATTCCAAAGAAATGGCCGGATCTTGGCACGATTTGGCTTTTAGGGTTCCTAAGAATTATTGGCATGTTTATCCCACATGCATTTTTCGAAAAAGAAGATCGGGTATATAATGCCTAGTCTGACGTGTATTTGTAATTATGCGTGCTGTCTCCACGTGATGCCTGGCCCATTGCCAGCTCACATGCCCAGAGGCACCAGGTGGTGGGGGGAGACTGGATGGGATGAGTGACTAGGTCGGGGGGTAGATAGTAAAATTTTTCATCTTTTTGCATTTTGGCACGATTTCCAAGAACCCAAAAATGAAGGTCAATATAGGGTCTTTTTTGAAAATTCTTTTTTTTCACAGGAATCTTTTTTAATGCTGTATGACATGGAGGAATCTTTTTTGCAAAAGGAATATTTGACTTTTTCAACTCATGGGACAAAATATGATGAAGTGGCAAATAGGTATGGTGAGTTGGCAAATGAAGAATAAATTGGCAATATGGGGTGATGATATGTCAAACACGTTGGCAAAATGTCTTTTTCTAGTCAAAACTTTTGATGAGGTGGAAATGATGTGTGTGACTCGTGTGTGATGATGTGGAGGCATTAGTGATGATGTGGCATAATGTAATGATGACATGTCCCTCCAAGTGTCAAAATGACTTTATTTGGGTTAAAGTTTTGCAAGAATGAAAGGTGACATGTATGTGATGACATAGCAACTTGGTGGTGATGTGGATGGTGACTTGGCCATTTTATATGGTGACATGCACAAATGCACACAGTCTTGCAACCTTTGTGTGACAACTTGTTTGTCAGCCTTTTTTATGCCCTTCTTGGGGATTTGTGCACTTTCTCTCTCTAATTTGACTTTTAGAGAGAGAATATGATCTAGGATCATGAGAGAAGCCAATTGAGTGGAACCTTTTGCTTTTCAAGATGGCGGTGGCATGATGAGTGTGAATGGTGCATGAATCATATGTTTTGACTAGAGAAAATGCTATTTGCCAAATTTGCTTAGGGATATGAATGAGAGACAAGGAACATGAGGCAAGTGGGGTGTTTTGAATGGGAAGAAGGTGATGAACTCTAGAGATGAATGATTTGAAATGGTGCTTATGCCAAGAACTTAAAGACTAGCCACATAACAAGTCAACTTGAGGGGTCTTCCAATCTTCAAATTCTTGCTTGTTTGCTTGAATTTTACTTTCTTGCTTTGTTTGTGTGATCTTCAATGAGTGTCCTCACCTTGGCTCTTCAAGCAAGTGTCCATTTGTGATCTTCAAGGATGAAAGTCATCAAATCTGCAGCTTTTATATTCAATTGCTCAAGTCAACATGTTATTGTGTGCAATGCTCTTCTATGCTGCCATAGCATGGCAGTAGGGGGGTGTAGGGGTGAAATGAATACGGTGGGATAGTCCATGGTCCTATGCCATTGATGTCTAAAAGGAGCAGGATCATTAAAAAAAGATAGGAAAATGTCTCCCTTCTCAAGCACGTAGAGGTATTAGGGAGTGCTGGTTAGAGGATGTGACTTCCCTACTCGTATATGATGCTCCCATCATATAAAAACAGGAGGTTCCCTCCTGCTAACTATACTGCCAACACGAGGCTATCCACCTGACATCGGATTCTTGATGGTGAGCAAGAATTCGGCGTGGGAGGAATGGCTGTCTCCCTCGGGATCTACCTAGCTACGAAAGTGCACAAACATAGGCACATAGCATCATAACAAATACATAACCACCTCGAAGGGTGGAATCACCATAATATGATCATACATCAAATAAGATTCCTGGATTGCATCTCTCCAGTCCCAATGAGGCAGGAGGAGATCAATCTCTCCTCCATAATATACATGCTACTGACAGGCAGACTAGACAGGCAGACTAGAGAGCCATTGCTCGTTTATGACTTCAACCCCATTGAAGGTGGTCTCACCACCCAAGAGGTGTCAAACCCATACCAGAGCTACATGTAGTGGGGATTTGGTATCTGGAATGATGGAGTATTGTATTTTTTTGAAGATTCTAACCATTTTTCTTACATATTTACAGTTAATTTATATGTTTTTAGGGAAATTGGTATTTTTTGTGAAGACCCTGATAAGAAGCAGAGGCAGCTTCGTAGCGGCTATTATGTTTGAAGTAAGAAGACCCTGATCATGAAGCAGCGGCAACTTGAATAGGATCAAGACTAAAAGGGACGCCAATGGCAGCTAGGGGATTGTGCAAGGGAGCCGTATGAAGAAGCGCAAGATCACAAAATTGAATTGCAGTTGCATTTGAAGGTTTTGGAATGTATTAGTGGCGGTATTATGGTGGAGGTTTTCCTCGAAAACCCCTACGTGGGCGAGGTTTTTAGTCCTAGCTATAATACCATTACTATGCATTTCCGAGTTATATTAGTGAGATATGTTTGATACAATCCTAGCGATAATACCATTACTATGCATTTCCGAGTTATATTAGTGAGATATGTTTGATACAAAGATGTGTGACGAGATACCATGGCACAAAGTTGAGGGAAACAAAGATCATGTATTCAACTCACAAACCAAGGGGTGGAATTAGATGCGATGATTTGGGAAGATATGACATGTTTATGAAGCAAGCGAACATGAATCAAAATTGAAAGATCATAAAAGAGTGTTCTAAGCAAAGACTAATGAGGTGTGAAGATGAAGAAGATGAAAGAATATTTGAATTTCAAGCTATAGAAGATGAAAGAATATTTGAAGGCCAAATTCTGCAGAAGATGTGGGACGCTAAAATCATGATGTATAGGGGAATGGAAACTGGGAATGCTGGACCAGTTTTCATTCCCCTACAAAATAGAAATAGGGGAGACGGATTTTTCCAGAGTTTTTGTTGCAGATCACGGCTCATCTGCAAAGAAGAGTATGAAGAACTCTGCGAAGAACTCTGCAAAGAAGAAGTCTGCGAAGAAACCTGAGCCGCTAGGAAGATTTATGAGGCTATGGTGACGCTGTGAAGAACCCTGCTATGAAGAACCCACGTGGAACTCGCTATGGCGACGCCGGAAGAACCGTGGAAGAACTCTATCTGCGCCGTGAAGAACCGTGGAAGAGCCGCGGAAGAACCCCGCTATGGCGCAGCCACAAGAACCCTAAAACAACAAACCCTAAAAAGAAACCCGAGCCGCCCGGGTCAAGCGGAATAAGGGAACCCAATTTCCATTCCGAGATATTGGCCGGTGCCACGGATGTCGACATAGGAATGGGCGCCGTGGAATCAAGTCGACCCTATTTCTATTTTGTGTGCAAAGCAGATACTCGCCATGGCCGATACCTAATATGCTCGATTTGCCATCTCCGCCATATCCATTTGCCTTTTATCGATCGAACCTCTATAGCATGTCGCGTTGGCTCTGACCATAGCCCACCCTCGAACCGCCATCTCCATTCCACGGACTGCGGGACAAAATCCGACCCTAATCATCTCGCATTTTGCCTGATCCGTTGCATTGTTTGCCATAGCCCCGTTTGCTCTCGCCACTAGTACTACCCAACTCGCCTCCGGCCTTTTTCGCCCCATGATCCTGTTTGGATGCTCTCGAGCCATTCCTTTGCCTACTTCCCCTTCGCCATATCTAAGATCAGGTGATCCATCCGCCTTCTACTGATCCCAGCCATACCCTAACCACCATCGCCAAGCTTGAGAGAAAGAGAACAAAAAATACAGAAAAAGAAAAAAAGGGGGCTGGTCGTTGTCAGGGAAGGCGTTAATGAAAATATTCAAGCTATAGAAGATAAAAGAATATTTGAATTTCAAATCTTGGCACATGTTCCCTTGGATAAGATGCTGGTTTTCAAGCTATTGATCATGAGTTTGAGTTCATGTACATCCATAAATATGTGAGTTATTTTTTTATTTATGCCTCAAGTGAAGACCTAATATCATATGCCCATTTCAAGTGTTCATATATTCATCGAGTTATTCAAGCTGCAATATTTGTCAAGGCCATCATTATTTCAAAGAAGACTATTTTTCCTTCAACAAGTGGATGTGAAACGTTATTTGCGAGATCAAGATTATATGGGGATTGAGCGCCATGCCAAGGCAGAAGAGCGAGGGTGCCACTGACCTGGATGGGACTTGCCACCTTTGAAGTGATTACATTTATGTGAAGCCATAGAATCGCCGACTGAGGCAATGGTAATAGAGTTTTTAATTTTTATTTTCCTTGGAAGACTTCTAAGATGCTTTTGAAGAAGATGTATTTGGATATTGATTCCTGTTAAGTTGCCATGTTATCTTTATGACCTTTAAGAGTCGAAGATCTTGAAGATTTAATTTTGAAGAATTCATCGGGACGATGAATACTCTTGGGGGGGAATAATGTAATGTGGTTTATCTACTCACATTTTTACATTTTGCACCAAATTATCATATTTGATGTATGTTTGATGATTTATCTGTTGAAATTGGAGAAGATATTGTATTTTTTGGATGTTTTATACTGTGGGCACTTGTAATTGGACTTGAAGGTGTATAAAAGTCCCTTTGAATGGTTGAATATTTGATGAGGTGGCATGATCTCAAGGGGCATGTTGGTTATTGAAGATCTAATGGTGGAGATTGCTTGAAGATGAATGGTCAAGATTTGCTGTGTAAGTTTAAGAGGAGGGGTATGTCTCCTCATTCTATCTCTCTCACTCTGGCTTTTGAAGAGATTATTTTGTTGTAGAGTGCATCTTCCATGGAAGAAATAAATGAAAATGATGAGGATGAACCTCCAGACTTATTTTATCTCTCTCCTTCTTCATTTGCAATTTGTGTTTAATCTATTTGCTAGTAGAGTGTGGCGCAGCCTGATGCATATATTTTGCATTCTGCTCAGTTTTTTTGGTTCATTATGTTGGATTACACTACACACATTGTATAAGGTATTAGGCCTAGTCCGCAATGTTCCCCGGTAGGCTTTTACACACCAGAGGGATCAACTGCCATCGGACGAGTTCCCCCTTGTCAACTGGTCTGGCCCCTCCACCCACAGTGCAAGTTGGCTCTTATGCATAGGCAGCAATTAATTGGGAATTAATAAGGCTATTCTAGAATCATCTTCTATGAAGGCTCTGGGTCTCTACCCCCCTTTCCAATACACAAGAGGTGTGAAACAGGGATAACATCCATCATACCATAACATAATGAATTGAAATAACAGAAATCACAGATCTAATATAACTAATATAATCAACATGATTAGGGTTCATTCGTTAGTCCATGTTACAAGTATGAGTTCTTGGGTTCTAGAGATCATCTAGGACTAAGAATAGATACTAATCCAGCTTAAGAACAGCCGTAAAGCTTGCATTGTCTGGCAGAGTCGACACTAACTAGATCCTTGGGTGCCTCCAATGTCTTGGAACTCGTCCATGCCACTATACGGATGCAAACGAATGAAGATCTTGGAATCGTCGGGCACAGTGATCTTCGCTGCTGCTGCAAGACTGGATTATGTTCGGCATTGCTCCAAACGCTCCTCTGATCGCTCACTATCACCTCCATAACCCAAAAGGCGACTTTTAGGCAAGAGACGGGACTTGCATGTCTGAAAAGTGCAGCGAACAATTCATGTTTAAAATAAAATGGTGACGATTGCCTAGGAGAATAACACGATTGAGGTTTGAACTATCCATTTGTTTTCTGCCTTCTTTTTAACATAATGTCTCTGCCAAATACTTGGGAGTATCTTTATTGAGAATAAAAGTAGGAGTAGAAACATGTGAGGTTGTCTTTTTCAAGTGGGCAGTCGTTCGTCCATGCTTTCATGTGGAAATGAAAGGATGGGGACATCTCAGAGAAAAAAAGAGATAATAGAAACATGTGTCCATCTGCTCTTTTGGTAGAAACAATAGCTATTCTTACGACGATTAACCTCATCACTTAAAGTGCAAAAAAAAATATTAGAATGGCATTACATTTGGTAGATATGTTTGCATTATTCCCTTTTCTACAAAGATCATGTAGCGACTCTCTAGCTAGAGCTATTTAAACAGCTAGATATAGGACTTGGATTTTCAAGTTCTCCAGGCCTACTAATAATTGTTCAGCTTTTCATGTCGTCTTTGTTTGTCCCTTTACGTGATGTTATTGCATGTCTAGTACGAATTTTAGGTGACGTTATTGCATGCCTAGTACGAATTTTAAGCAGACTCGTGCTCCACAACTGGAGGCAGGAACATGGGGTCCAATGTGAGTGAACTCCTATGCTTGCTATCAATGTCATGTATTTCAAATGGCATACAAACTAATACAAGGAAGGAAGGAAGGAAGGAAGGAAGGAAGGAAGGAAGGTTTTTTTATCGTCTACGGAGACCAATCGGTCTATGGGACCCAATACAAAGGCGCAGCAAGCGGATTACTACCGGATTAAAAAACCCCCGCCCTGCTGAAGGGTTTTCGAGGGAAAAACCGTGGCAGCAATCAGCCTCCTGACAAACTGTTCCAATATACAAAATGCAAAAACACACAAATATATACACTCATATACAAGATGCCGTAGTGCCCGATCACCAGCGCCAAAGGGGGGCAAAGGTGGGGGCTCGCAGATCCGGTACCCAATGTAATGTCGAGCACGACGCACTAACGATTGTGTGTTCATCAGCAAATGTAGGGGGCAAGTCCTACCGCGTACTAAGGGAACGTGATCCGCCCGGATCCGAATCGCCGGGCAACTCTGGAAAGTGTGAGACTCATCCTCAATGGCACCCGTTTGACAAAGCACTAACAGAGCCTATCCCGGGCGCGGGCTCCCCAATCCACCGTCCGATCTCGATCGCGGAGATGGTGGGCACCAATGCGAATGGAGGCAATGAGTCTGGCGCTTTTCGAGGCGTTTGGGAATGCGGTGTAGAGCTGCGGGCCCGGACCAACGCGGGTTGATGTGCTCCTTGTAATGGGCGTTTTGACCTGCTCTAGAGCAGGGGTCCCGAGCTTGGCAAGGAAGCAAGCATCGTGTACTCCACGGCCGCCATCACGATCGGCCCTCTGTGTCCACCTTGCGCGACTCAAGCCCCCGCCAGACGTTCCATCGGCGAACCATTGATCTCTTACCATCTAACAGTTCCCGAGCCGCTGCGGGGCCCATTGCCCGCCAGTAAGCAAGTGGGAGCCGAGCATCATCCATATTAACCACTTTTCGAAAATAGACGATGTGTAATATCATCAAGGGTGCCCGTGAAGCGGCAAGAATCCGATTTTTACGCAGCAGAATCGATAGGGGACTGAAGGTTTCACCCCAAGTGCCCGTGCCAAAATGCCTTCGCGACTGCTCCAAGTCATTCCGGGTTGCCAAAGAGACGACCGGACCCCAAACCTCGACTGCGTCTGAAGGACATTTCGACCGGTAGCCAAACAGATGTGACCGATGGCTCCAATCATAGAGCTCTGCCGGTGATGTTGTTCTCAAGATGGCATAAAGCGCTTTCGGCTGATGTCACCCATAAGCGGATGGACGCCCCCAACAGAGCGGCGGGGAACTCCACCCCTAGGTACTTGTAGGTGAAATTGACCTCCACCCGCCCCCGATATGTGAGTGCGCGGAGGCGGGGTGGCGTGAAGAGGATATGAGAACCACCCGTCTTGGCGATTCACGCAGCATGTTCAGCACGGTAGAATGTGTCTAGGGCATCGGATGAGGACCGCTTAGCTTCGGGGTGTGGGCCATAAGGTCGACATCGTCCGCGATAGATGAGCGGGCGGATGACCACGGTGCAAAAGTCAGATGCCATCCCCCCCATGCTCAGAAGCCGGGCTCTAACCGGTCAATGCAGAGGCCAAAAGTGTTGGTGAGAGGGGCAGCCCCGCCGACCCCGATACTACTGGTGAATACTTGGTCGTCATTTGGGTTGCATCCTACCAAAACCTCTCATACGTACCAGATATGGCATTCGCATGTGCAGCGGCAGCCCGACTGACGCAGCCTAGCCCATAGCTTTTCCCGGGACCGTGTATCAAAAGCCTTCGCGAAGTCCACAAAGCAACAATACAAGTCCTCGCGGTGGTTTCTGGCCGTCTTCAATCATTCCCCGTAGTGTAAAGATATGGTCAATCGCTGAGTGGCGGGTCTAAAGCCCGCTTTTGTGTGAGGGCTCGACATCTCGCCGCCGCCTAAGCGGGTCAACTGCCGCCGAGAATGCCCCCCAACAGCTTTGGCAAATACTAAATCGACCATGATCGTCCAAGAATTGGCCCGGAAAGGTGGGTCGCCGCCTTTGTGAATGGGGACAACCCCGCTTTGTGGTCCATTGTCGGGAAGCCTTCCCGCAATGCTCGTTGAACAAGGTAGTGAGGATCGGCACCGTGTCCCGCCCATTCGAATAACACGGCCGCGATACCATCGAGGTCGTTTTGCCTTCCCATTAGCCGCCTATTGCAGGCCCTCCACAACATCCTCCTACTGGAGAACCAATGGAGGGCCCTCCCGTTGGGGTATGGGCGACGCTGGCCCCGGTGGGTCATAGAGCCGCCTAAGGCATCGCTTCTAATCGCCGGTGTGATATCCCCTGTAGGTTGGGCTGGCCTTCGAAGCACTCTGTGCCAAAAGGTTCGAGGATGAGTGTCTAGCAGGCCGAACATCTCCCCCTGATGCCTGGCAAGGTACCGCACCTTTGTCTCCCTTCGGATGGGCGCAGATCGCGGTGGTGGCCTCGCAAGCGTACTGGATCCGTAATGTGGCGAGCTGGTGCTTTGCGTTCTTTACACCGCGCATCAAACCACCGATTCGCGGAAATCTTTGTTGTCCCGGCCCGGAAGCGGGCGACGGGAGATGCTCGCCAAAGCACCCGTCCGTTGCATCCCGTAATAGCTCGGGCCAACTGGTCTCATGGCTCGCTCTAGTGTGGGGGTCCGCAGAATTGCCTGGCGGCGCCCATGAGCATCTACAGTAGTCCTTTGCCTTCTCATAATCCGGGCCATGAACCGAGGATGGCGAGGGGCTGGCATAATGGGAGTTCTGGCGGCTTGCCAAGCCATGTCCAAGTAAAGTGGGAGGTGATCTGAGTTGACCTCCTCACCTCGACTGTCGGTGCCCACTCGGAAACGACTGATGAGATGCATATCTTGCGCAACTACGAGCACATAGCTAGTCCACCACACTAGACCCTCCCCCCTGATTGTCCTATATGCAGGTGCACTTGTGAGAATCAGGCGGGCCCGCGGACAAGCCATTGCAAATTATGAAGTCAAAAATACCACATAGCAGGAGCAACTATCTGCCAAAGCGAGTGACCTGGCTGTCATCCGATCCTCGTGGCCAGGTTGCCTCTGCGGGACGTAGCTGCAAGACATCGTCAGCGAGGGGGTCAAGTCTCATGGACTGCTCTACTCCTGTCCGTGCATTGAAATCCCCAAGAAGGACGACCCTACCCAACCGCTTGCCGGGCCAGATGTCATCATATAGATCGACATAAGGGTCCATCCTATCCAGACGGAGTGACCGCGATAGAAGGTGCTCTCGCGTGAGGGAAATAAAAAGCGCCGTAAAAAGAGGGTTGCCAGCGGTGTTATGCACACGAACCCACAAGTACCGGTTGTGTCTGTCTATCTTCTATAGGGTAACCGAATGTGCCAAGGTTGTCCGATAGTAGCAAGCAACCCCACCATAACCCCTCTGTCCTGTACAGGTATTGAAGACCGAGAAAGGGAGGTATGCTTAATACGATCCCTTGAATTTCAATGGCTGGTAAAAATACACGAATAATCGGAGTCACAGAAAACAAGAGGTGAGTCTGGAAGTTACTATTGTGATGGCCAAACTATTGTTTAAGAATTTTTGGCAAGCCTTGGAGTAAGCAAAGTGGTGGAACTCGTAATCAGATATTGTTCATGGCTCACCGCTAACATAAAGAGATTTTCCACGCGACTTTCGAACTTAGACATTTTGAAGTATTGTGTTAGCTCAAGCGGGCTCCTTTAAAAATATTTTCCCTCTTGTTTTATTTATTCCTCATTCTCTCTCTTGCTTTCCCCCATATCGCCTACCCCATCCTTTATCTCAAGCCCCGCCCTCGCTAGTTTTTGTTGATATGCTAGTGTTGGGCACTTTTTTTATAGATATGATTATTCTGGATTTTGAACCCATTCTCACATGAGCGGAGACACCCCCTTAGACCACTTGGGCAAACTAGCTAACAATATTGATAATCCAATGGATCTCACAGTATTGAAATCCCTTTGAAATTCTATTATGGTCCTAGAGATGTACATCTGTTGCTAAATTGTGTTTTTTGTAACAAATGCTTCATTGAGTCCCGAGAGTGAATCGATACCATGGTTCCAAATCAAGTGTGTTTCCGCGGCAATTAAGAAAAATTGCATTGGGGGCAAAAGCCCCAAATTCTAAAGACATTCTTTTAATGTTCAAAGGGGCGAGATGTCCCCCACAATATAGCCCAATTCGCTAAACTAGACAAAAAGCTTGCAAATGAAATAAGCCCCTTCTCCATGGAGAGATTGGATGGAATCGATGGCGTAAAGGAGATCCGATAGATAAAGGATGATGAGACAGAAGAAACAATAGTGGAGGAAGAATAGGGAAGCCGGGGCCCTACATAACAAGTCCCATAAAAAGAAAGTCACAGCAACATAGAAGGGCAAGTTGAAGCAATAGTAGCTGGGAGATAAATTGATTGCCAAGATTTTGGAAAAGGAACATGAGAAATGGTCGAGGGATGCAACAACCTTGGCAGCCTTGGCGGCTGTAGAAAACAAGAAGACGGATTCGACCTGTGTGAGCACAACGGGCCCCATGGCCTCCATTTCGTCCTACTAGCTTCGGAGTTCAGCCGGGCAATAGCCAAATGGCGGATCTAAATCTAGTAAATCGTCCCCTGATGATGGGGCTTCCATCAACTCGATCCAACCATAGGGCTTCCACCGGGATCAAGGTAAGTCCTCTCCTAAACCGTCTCGATATAAATCTAGGCCCTAAAATACCCGTAAATGGATATAGACCATCCCCCCAAAGGGAGCACAAGACAATGGAGTAGGTGGTCCGGCCGCCAAAGAAAAGCAAATTAGAACATAAGCGGAGCTATCCGAGAAAGTGAAAGATGCAATGTTGGGGGGGACAGAGGTCACCAGAGCATGTGGAAAGGGAATAGCATACAATCAAGGTGGAAAAAATAGCATCACCATCCATGGAAGCTTCACCTATGGAAGAAGTAGAACCCTCAAGGTGGAAATAAGAAAAAATATGAAAATGGATTACTCATCTCTAAAAATTATTATAGTAAATGGGGAAAGAACATTGGATCGTGAGCATCATAATGATGGGAATGATGCTAGCCAAAGGAATTTCATACAAAACAGGGTAAAATCATCCAAAGGGTTCAGCTTGGAAAGGACAGATTCAGTGAGAATAGTGAACAAGCGAGATTCGGGAAGTGGATTCAAAAGCAAACCCGGGCTACTAAGAAGCTAACAAGAGTCACGGAGGCTCTCAAATGTTGAGAAAGGTCTCGCAGCGAAGTAACCAGAGGGGTAACTACAAATAATGAGCCCTGGATTGGTCAATGGCACTAATGTGCGCATGTAAGATAATTTCCAAGTGGCTGAAATTGATCACGAGATGCACCAAAGGTATCCGGAAAGTTTGATCTCGCCACCGTAGTGAAGGCTTCCACGGGGGTTTCACGGACTAGAAAAGTTAAACTCATGGCTAAAACCACCAAGAGGTTAGGTTTGCCCCAACACCAATCGCTAAAGGCAACGGGTAACAACTTTTTTCTCATCATGTTTGATAGTGAAGCAAAAATGGATAGACTAGTTGCCCGTGGCCAAAAAATCCATTTGCAGGAGGCTTCATTTTATATGCAGTTCTCCACGATAAAGTTTTCTCCCTAATACCTTTCCGCTATCAAAATCCCTTTGCTGGTTTGAAATAGAGTATCTTCCACCACACCTACTAGCATAAAAATGAGAGTTCCTAAAGTCTATTGCCAACACGCTAGGCTCATATGTATCTCACTCTATAAAGCCAAAGGGCCTAGAATGCGTGTTGCCATCATACCAACAGAAAAGATCCCCAAAGGCAAAAACCTCAATGAAAAGTGGTATGTGTTGCTTTAAGTTTTACTCAAGCTATTAAATGGATGGGAAATAAGGAGGATGTTCCCAAATGTGGAACTAGAAGAAGTGATCAAACCAAGCCGTGCAAACCCTATCAATGATCAAAATGATGATCCAAGTGAGCAATGTCAAGAGAACATGTGCATGTGGATCAAGACATAACAAGGGCCGGGAGGAAGCCCCTCAAGGAACACATGAAGAAGAGGATGGAGGCATGTTAGTCCCCATCAAAAGGAAGGTCAAGCCCCGGACCGGCTTTTGCTACCCCTTCTTCATCCCATTGTGAAAAACAAAAATGAGCGAGTAGCCAAAGTGTGCCATGTTCTAAAGTGGATAGGAAGAGGTGGGGAGACTCAAAATGGCAAATGGTGGCCTCCAAACATGGTATAAGAGCTAGAAATTTGGCCAGAAACCTAGAGGCTCTCATGACATGGTGAACTCAAAATGGACTATCGGAAGGAACTCTCCACAACCAATGTCCCACCGTCTAAATATAATCGAGGTTTCTTTCTAATGAGAGGGGGGATCTTTGCAGGTTTGATAACCAAGAATACTCAAGGACCAACTTGATCCCGGATATGGGGAACTATAAAGGCAACTCCAATGTAGATAATAATTCCATTTGCACAATAGATGCCGTGGAGATGCTAGAGAATCCATTTGCTCTACTTGGGAATAAAAAATAAGCTTGATGCAAATATGAGTCTAGATAGTCAAATGGTAAGAGGGCAAAAGAAGAAGAGACCACCTCTTCCTTTATGCAACTCACCGGGAAAAACAATGCCAATGTATAGCTTGAATCGCCCCACAAGACTTCAAACTCATGATTATTGTCTAAAATGGAATTTAGGCGTGGCATCAAGGGTGTTCTTACCAATGTCCAAAGTCATAGATCAAATGGTAAGAGGCAAGCACTAGACAAGATGTCAAAATTCTTCAAGGAGCATAGACGAGGAGACTTTGAGGCCAGGTCCATTGGAAAGACATTGATTGAGGTAATTAGACCCTCCTTTTAGAATGGGAAGATGAAGGAACTAAAGGAGGCAAATATGAAAACTTATGGAAGGGACAAGTCCAAAAATATCAATATGGAGGTTGGAAGGGCCAAGATGGGGAGTTGTAATTTTTTGAAACAAATAATTGTGATGTGGGGGCTCATCAACATTTATGCCTCTAATATACCATGTGGAAAAAGGGCTTGCCAAATGTGGAGAGAGAATAAGGCAGCTCATGATAACATTAAAATCGTGGTTTTGGACAAAAAAATGGGTCATGGAGGATCTAGAGATGACAAATCCATGGGATCAAAAAATCGGGTTGTCAAGAATTTGCTACAAAGAGGAGGAAACCAAGTGGAACAAAAATGTCCAACCAAAGGGTAGCTTCTCCCTAAGAACTCCATCTAAAATGCATTCTCCCGGGTAAAATCTAATAAAATCTTAATGCAAAAAATGACAATATAATGCTTGGATATGGAAAAGTTCTACATGGCAAATAGAGCCTCCTTCATGGAAACGGATGAAAATATGAAGGAGAGTATGCTTTCTCTCATTGCAACATGTGAGAAAAAGTTAGTGTTGGAGAGCATCCCTACTAAAAGAAGAAGGAGGGAACTGTGCCTTTCAAGTTCAATACCTCCCTATTAGGGAAGGAGGCTCATCAAAAACCCTTTAGGACTTTCGCTTCTCTAAAGCTCAATGTCCATAATGCCTACCTTCCATGAAGGCTTGGGTCAAAAAGATCAGCCTTATGAAGATGTGGATCAAGAAATGGGGCAAGGAGGAATGCTTGAAATTCAAGAAATGAAAAAATGTCGTGTACAACCTTCTAAGGCTATCAAATGGGATCCCAAACAAGTTTAGCAAAAAGGACAAACAATCCTTAGAGGAGGAACGGAAATAAAAGCCAAAGCTATTGAGGAGGAGGAAGCCAAGGTTCCCTAAGCGGTTCGATTCTAAAACAAAGTGGTTACGTTGAGACAAATGGATCATGAAAAACTCTAATCCTTTAGAATGGCGAGGGGCCGGATTAAACAATAGCTAGAAAAATTTTAGCTAAGGAAATGAAATATAATTGGATAGGTAAAATGGGACTTAGCCGATCCGGGGCTAAAAAGTGGCAAGTTTATTGCCGAGAGGATAGCCTTTCGTGCTCAATTCAAACAAACAATCTCCCATCTTTTATCAATCCCAAATCTCTCTTTGGTTGGCCTCAAATTAAAGATGGGCACATAAAATTACAATACAAAATATAAACCCCTTAAATTGAAACACCCATCCCAACAACAAAATATTTAAAGTACTATGCTCTCGGCGAGGTCCTAAAAAAAGTCCCCGTGCCCATGATAAATTTACAAATAACAATTCTTAGTGTGGAGTTTTGGGACGCTCTTGGATCCCAAAAAAAACTTTGTGGAATTGAGTAGGGCTTGGTGAGTTTGATAAGGTAGCATCCAACTCTAGCTAAAGTGGAAAATTCATCACAATTGGTCCCAAAAGTATCTGGACCTCAATCACTTGAGGTGGAGGCCCAATTGCACTAACAAATGCGAAATATAAGGTTATCATGAAAGGCGTTTAAATAGAAAAGCCTATCCACAATAGTTATTGGAAGGAGCAATAGATGCATTAACGTGTAGGTGGGTTTTGGACAAACATAGGGTGTCAAATAGAGGAAGGTTTTAGAGAAGCAAGATCCACACGTAGATAAAAATTGGGGTCAAATGAATGTTAAGATGGATTTTAGATAAAGAATAAAAGGATTCCCTTAGGTGGGATGGAATGGTGAGATATGAGCCACATGGGTTTGAAATGCAAAAGTTCATCGACATCTCAATGGGAATGAACAAATTTGGTTCTACATAATGTTTTGGTTAATGGTGAACAAATTTCATGTCGGGTCTCTTTGACCTAAGGGGGGAAGGAAGGGTATTAGTTGCAGATGGGTTGTAGCTTGCCCCATACCTTTTTCTAATTATGGCCAACCTTCTCACAAGGATGGTTAATCTCAAACAAATCTTGAAGGGGCATCAATGGTCCGGAGAAAGAATGTCGAAAAAAAAACATCACAATCATGCAATATGTGGAAAACAACCTTTATGTTCCCCAAGGGTAGGAAAAATGGAAGAATTTCATTCCTTTGATAAGAGATATTGATTGCTTTTGAGGTTATATCGGGCAAAGGGAAAATGCCACCAAATGGGGTTCTATGGGCGGAGATGGGGATGATATTGACCCTACAAAATGGAAGGCTTCCCAAAACTACAAGGGGAAACAAAAGCACTCTAAAGGTGGTTTGCCCTCAAATAATGTAAGAGTTGAGATAATATGAAGGGTCTCTCGGGCCCCTATTCTAGACAAAGTTAGAAAAAAGGTTGGGTTATGGTCATCTAAAGGATTATCAGAAAGTGTGAAGAGTAAGAGATTGCTAAGACTTATAACAATTTATTCACATATATTGGTTCCATTTCTTTGGTAGTGTGAAAGGAATATATAATCAAACAATGTAAAAAGTTATCATTAGAAAAAGTTTATTTGGGGGGTATGGCTCATGTTGCTTGGTCCGAGCTATGTAGGGATAAAAGGGATGGAGGGGATTGGATGTAAGGACCCTTTCCTAGAGGCTCAAGCTGGGCGGCTAGATTTGTCCCTATGGAAATGTTTTAAAAGGGGATACATCTCCCGCATTTGGCATTTGCTAAAAATGGTTTGATCACAGTGCAAGATTCATGGCAAACCATCTCTTCCTAGGGATGAACTAGGAGCAATTTTTTGTAATTTTAAAGGTGGCCCTGGCACCTCCCCGTGGTCATGAAATGTCTTCTTCATGCTTGGAGGGAGGTGCAAAGATGTGGCTCTTCAATGTAAAACCATGGTTTATACGTAATATAGAGGTGGGAAAGTAAAACCATATTCGGAACACTCATGTATGGGAAGAGAATGGACGTCCCTTGGCATTAGTTGAAAGGAGCATCTTTAAGAAATGGGGAGACCATGGGATCTTAAAATTAAAAGCATCTTTGAGATGGATATCTTGGATGGAATTTAGACTCAAAGTGCAAAGACCGGGGAGGGTGATAGAAAGATACTACGAAAGATCCTAGATAATGTTAAGCTTCTCTCGAGGGTCTACCGGTCCCGAGGAAAAGTGGTCTTGTGCGTGCAAGGAGACATACAATGTTGCAAGTATATATCGGGGATTTTTGATGATTCCCCTCTTAAAAAGCGAGGCTAGGCTCCAAATGAATGGGAGGGCTAAGCTCCTCTTAGCAAACTCCTGGAAAACCTTATGCTCTAGGAGAATACAATTTTTTAGATGGGAGGCTCTCCAAGGAGGTCTCAACACTAAAGTGAAGTGGTCCATAGAGGAATTGTGTCTTCGCACTGTCCTCCTGGGGTGCCGTGCTAGCTTAATCTCTTTCACACCTCTTCTTCCGGTCCAAGAATTACGGTTACGAAGTTCGGTTTTGGGTATGCCCTATTATGAGATCTGCATGTGCATCAACTTCGATGGCCGAATGTTGTTATGATCTCGAATGAGATCGTATTGACGCCCGGTTAGTGTGGCTCTCTCGATTATATGGAGGCATCGATCGCGATGTCACTTTGGGGCAATCTATCTCTATTGAGAAACTCAAGAGTCTTTTTAATAAGGAAGTTGCTTTAATGGCATTGTCCCACCACCGGAAAATGGGGATGAGTTACAATAGGGGATTGGACAGAATTGGTAAGATTGAAGGATTCTATAACTACTTTAAGTGCCATTGGATGAGCTCTGAGGACCCAGACTTTCACGATAGTTCTAATGGTGGAACAGTTTGAGTTTAGTGGAGAAAGCAATCATAAAGTAGCTCGACGGATAGGGTCTCTCTACCATTATGCTGTTGTGGAATAGGACTTCCCTTAGTACGCACATCATGATGCATAGAGAACCCATATAATAGCCCTAATGCTTCCTATTTGCCCCATTGGGGACTCTCTGTATTTTTATTACTATTATTAATACTTACCCTCAAAAAAAAAAAAAAAAAAATTGTGTTTTCTCAAATAGTCTTGCATTTTGTCAAATAGTGAAGGGCTACCATTTGCAAATCAAGTGGTTATGAAAAGATTAAGAAGGTTTCCGTTCTCCATCTTTGTGCCTCTAAAGGAAATCCAAATTAATGTTCAAAAGATTGTTTTCATGTCCAATTCAATATAGCAATTCAAATAACTAGACAACAATATTAGCAATCAAATATGTCTTCTTCTCCATGGACTATAAAAACTCTATTATACTCTACTCTACTCTACTCTACTCTACTCTATCTATAGTGTTGAGATAGTGTGGATATTGTCAAAATGTATAAAATGGTTCAAAATCAAGTATTCAACCACACAATATGATGACATATATGTGGAATATATATAGAGGAGGGATACAATCCTGTAAAAATATCTGGAAAAAAGACTCTCACAGATAGATTTACATCGGGGCCTCTTGTGAACATTACTTTGGTTCAAGGCCAAACTAAGTTTAGGAAGGCAAATGCCATGTCAGCATGTTACGTGTCCACAATTCTGCCATGTCACCAAGGCACTTGAAAAAAATTGTGAAATTAAAAGTCGTGCAAAACAAATCGTGATTTTGGTGCCACGTCATTCAAGTGATGACATTATCATCTGTACCACCAAAAGTTGCCATATCATTCAAGTTTGACCTAAAAGTTACCTAAGGTGGAAAATTTGTTGCCTAGTCACTATGGCTACTTTTCATATTTTAAGAAAAAAGGAATATAAGGAAAAAAGAAAGGCCATGTAAGCAGCCAGGCCAAACTAGGTCGGGTCAGGTCACGTAAGCAGGCAGGCGATTCCTGGACCACGTAAGCAGCCAGACCAGATCCGGGGTTCCATGGAAACAGATTATTTTCGGGTGCCCTGGCTTCAAGTCCAAGTCGATTAGCAGCTCATGGGAACTGACTACCGACTTTAAGGGCGATAACGCCATGGCCCTGCATTATGGGAAACGGAAAGACTTCTTACCTTCAATTCTGCCATCGAGTCCAATAGGGCTTTGACACGTGGCGGCGTTTCTTTTCCTGAAACATTGCATCTCGCGTGCACGCGTGCCACTATTCTACAGAGATTTTTACTCCGCTTTTTGCTGTTTTTACCCACATCCGACTGTTTCGACTGTTTCTACCATGTATTCCTCTGATTCTACTCTGCATTCTGGTCGCAGAATTGAAGGTAAAAAGTCTTTCCAGTAGGGCAAAGGCCCCCTGGCCTATTTTCTGGCCGGTCAAGCTGTCAGCCATCTTTCCCGGCAGAAAAGAGGCCATGGGCCTTTCCCTTATTCAAATGTGAGGCAGCTCGAGCCAAATCTCATGCAAAAGAACTGCCATAAATCAGTTGTAATAAAGAGGAATCTGGCCGCCATCCCCATGCAAGAGCAGAGCGTAGCCAACAAAGATCCCTAGAGACGAGAATG
This sequence comes from Isoetes taiwanensis, assembly GCA_021234155.1. Taxonomy (NCBI): domain Eukaryota; kingdom Viridiplantae; phylum Streptophyta; class Lycopodiopsida; order Isoetales; family Isoetaceae; genus Isoetes; species Isoetes taiwanensis. The sequence continues at coordinate 19,406,025 of JAJEKV010000016.1, read as the reverse complement.
GCAAGACATCTGGCCCATAATGTTGTCCAGAAAATGACCATAAACTAAAATATCTCCAATGTTATACCTGTTCTCTGCATATACGAATATGAAAAGACTAGTATGTACCTCCAGAATGTTGCATGCTAGATGGACGCATGGAGGCGGCCATTAATCGCAGAGATATGCATGGCCACTTCTACACAGTGTATAAGTACCCATAGATCACTGATTGCCCACAGAGCTACTTGCAATGGCGAATCCGGGTATCTCCATGCTCCTCTGCATCCTCCTGCTTGCCGGACTTGAAGCAATCGCTGCGGAAAAGCGCTTTCAATCTGAATCAGCTCTGCTGCTGCCCAAACCAGAGCATGAGGTTAAAACCAAAGTGGGATCTCTGCTAACATGGCCCCAGGACACTCCGGCTCTTCGGCATTTTAATGGGGACATATCTCTCTTGAAGCTGAGGTCTGGCGGAATCTTCACACCCATGTATGGAGATCTTGATAGTATCTGCTATGTTTCACAAGGTCACGCAACCGCAGGCTTGTTGCATCCTTCCGGCATGCCCACCAATGTGAGGTATGTGTTTTGTTTCTGTTCAAAAACAATCTGTATATTAGGTAAGTAATTTTATTATGCTTTCATCTGATTATGCTTTCATCTGTCCTTCACTTATCATTTGTTATCCTCTTGGTTTATATGCTTGAACGCTTCTTGTTATCATTTGTTATCCTCTTGGTTTGTATGCGTGAACGCTTCTTGTGATCATTTGTTATCCCCTTGGTTTATATGCTTGAACGCTTCTTCTGATCATTTGTTATCCTCTTGGTTTATATGCTTGAGTGCTTCTTGTGATGTAGAAGTGTTGAACCTTTGTGGCAATACTACAGGTATCTTGCAGTAGGTGATGTGTTGGCCATACCTTCTGGCTGGGTTAGTTGGCTTTGGAATTCTGCAGACACAGAGTTCAGATCCATTTGCATTGCAAATGCCCATGGACCATTCAGGAAGTATCAATCCTTTTACTTGCCTAATCTTCTTCGAGGTTTTAGCAAGGAGATATTAGGTGCCATGTGGGATTTGGAAGAAGAGGAGGTTAGAAGAATCAAGGACTTGCTTGAGTTTCAAAATTCTACTGCATTCGCTCAAATTCAGCAGGTTTTGCAGCCCTCTTGCGTCTTGCAATACAAAGTTAGTTTTAGGAAAGCATTTGAAGTTACTAATAACATTAATTTTCATGCAGGAACTAGGTCCCTTGAGGCATAATGACATGTCTGGTAATTATGCATACAATATGAGGACATCCAGACCTGATATAAGTGTGAGGGCTGGATGGATGACCATTTTGAATGCAAACAAGCTGAAGGTGCTAAAGGAGGTAGATATGGGAGCCATGATGGTAGGGCTGAGTTCGGGCGCGATGTTGAGTCCGCAATGGATGAAAAGCCAAGGTCAAGTGATGCATGTGATAAAGGGAGAAGGAAGGGCACAGATAATATCTCCTAATGGAGACCTTATGTTGAATGAGGTGTTGAAGGAGGGGGATATCTTTGTTGTACCTGCTATGCATCCCTATGTTTTGGTAAGGAATCTCTCTTTGATGTCTTTTACAGATTTAGTATCATGTAGTTCATTTTCTCCCAGGTGTTCTTGCTTGTTTTGTTGCCATATTGAATCCTAGTGTTGCTTGAGTAGATGAGCGAAGATGCTAGTATGGAAGTGATTTGCCTTCACATTGGAGAAGATGTTACTCTTCATCAGCTCGCCGGTTCCAAGTCTGAGTTGGGGGGAATTCCAGCCGAGCTTCTTGCTGCTGCTTTCAATTCTACACTGAAAACAGCATGCCAAATTCAAACTGGTCACCTCCACGATGATACTATATTTTTTTGGAGTGCTCGTTCTCAAGAGCAAGGAGGACATAGTTATATGTAGGTTAGAGTATATGCTTGCCAAATATAAAATGTGTATATGTAAGTTTGTGGTCATGATGTAGTCATGTCTCGTGTTTATAAGATCATAAATGAGATTGTGGACTTCAGTGACATATTTGAGTAAATTACGCATGTAGTTATTTTATTTTCAGCGACATATTAAGGGTCAGCCAATTGACTAACAGAAAGGCCATGAATTGAACAGAATGGCCATGAATTGAATAGAAAGACCTATAATAAACTAACATACAAGAGACGGTCGAATGGACTAACAAGAGATGGTCGAATGGGCTTCTTAATGCAAAATAGAACCTTACATCTTAATGCGAGATGGTTGAATGGACTAACAAAAGATGGTCGAATGGGCTTCTTAATGCAAAATAAAACCTTACATCCCATAACAACAATGGAGATGGTTGAGTGGGCTCACGTCTCTTAATGCAAAATGAAATCTTACATCCCATAGCAACAATGGAGATGAATATATTAGCAATCATTTACTAGATCATACAATATATGTTTAAGCACTAAAGAGGCAAATTCTTGCATTAGTAATTAGATCCATAAATATCCCTTACAACTATTGCAAACTATTTTGCAAATTGCACGAACTAGGCAATTCAACTGGCTTTCGAGATCATAATAAACACAAATTTGCATGTACTCGAGTACTGTTCTAGATGGTCAAGTAAATGATCAAATACATATCCTCTTTTAGTATCGTTGCGTATTTCCTTGAAACCTTAATGGCTGCTTAAAAACATGAACACTATGATCATGGATTGATGAGAATTATTATTCTTATCCAAACCTATATAATTGTATTACACTGTTTCCACGCCATTATCAGCCACTGCCTTTCTCAAATGCATAGGTGAACCAACCAATCCGAAATGTTTTAGACTAGAGCCACTGCCTTTCTCAAACGCACAGGTGAGCCAACCAATCAGAAATGTTTTAGACTAGAGTAGGGTGGCCCTTATTGAAGCGGTCCCCACTTTTGCATGTCACCACCTTTTATGGCTCCAACGAAACCCTAATATGGATCATTCCGACATAACATAGCTCACAGAGCGCCTCTATTCGGTGCTCGAATTGGCAGAATGTTGTCCGTTTATGGTCTGTCGCGGTGCAACCCATCTCCGTTTATGGCACATTGATTTTATGGTTCTTGGTGCATGATTTACCCCTGTGGTGTTGTTCTTTACCCTATTTGCAATGGTGGTTAATCATTTTTGAATGCCTCTAACAATGATTTAAATGTTTTTGAAGTTTTCCAGGAGCATGCAAAAATTTTCAATGGTATTGGCATCCTTTTCCTCAAAAAAAGCCCTCCTTCTTACTTGCAGACGCTAGAGATGCATTTCTATGAAGGATTGTTGTTGCGACAACTATCTAACCACATGGTCCATATGATTTTGATTTTGTTTTCCCTGTCTTTCAATATTTCCCTCTTCTTTAGAGCTTATATAGGTTCATAGCTTCTTGCTTTTCTCATAGTTCAAGCTTTTCTTAATTCCTTTACCATCATCCCCTATAGCACCATGCTGTTTAGAAATCTCAGGAAGCGTGCCATTCTCTCTGCTGAACATATTGATGATCCCCAAATTGATCCTGTGCCTCAATGGCCTCGATAAGGTGTAAAAAATCATGTGCAAGCATCTCCACCTTCTGTTCCAACCATAAAGAAAGTCAGAAACATGAAAAGAGGGTCATGGACCAAAGAACAACTGGATGCAGCAAATTTGGAGGCCGATGCGGGAAAGATAGACAAGAAGCATGGAATGCCTCATACAACTCTTAGGAACTATCTATTTGACATCTCAAAGGTAAATCATGGTAAGAGACCTAAGGTTCTGACTCATGTGGAAGAAGATAATATTATCATTTGTTGCTTACAGATGGTAGCAGATGGAATAGGAGTTACAGTTCGGATGCGACGGGAGAGGGTGGTATGCCAGGTATGAAATGGTGGAAATGTTTTAAAGGGAGGCATCCCAAATTGGCTTTGAGAAGAACACGAGTTGTTGATAATGCAAGGGCTATTGTCGTATCACCAATGAATGTAGATGCATTTTACCATGATCTGGATGAAATATATAAGACTTTTAACTTTGATGCATCTCGCATATGGAATGTGGATGAATCTGGAATTCAAGCAAGGAAAGAAACATGTGTTAGAGTAATAGGTCAAAGAGGAGAACAACAAATTTCTGAAAGAACAATGAAAAATAGAGAGTGGTTAACTGTTTGCTATTGTGTTTCTGCTTCTGGCGTCACATTGCCTTCTCTTTATTTTTTGATAAGGAAGAGGGCACGAGAGGATTATATTGATGGTTGTGAGCCTGATGCCGTTATAGCAATGCAACCAAAGGCTTGGATGACCAATGCTCTTTTACGAGATTGGCTGGATCAATTCAAAAGCAAGGTTCTAGGAGGTGTATCATTGGAAAATCCTCTTTTTGAATATTCTGGATGGACATGGCAACCACTTAGCAGTTGAAACTCTGAGATATGCATCTTCAATTGGTATTCAAATTATAAACTTGCCTGCTCAACAAGTCATTGTTTCATGCTTTAGACCTTTTAAAGAAGCATTTAGAAATTGTAGGCACACATATGCACTGCAGCATCTTCATGCAGAGCCTCATAACGGTAACCGCAATTTTACTGAAGCCCTTGAATTTGTTACGACTTAACGCCAGCTTGGGGCAGTGGCTTAGGATCAACGTATTCAGGCTTAGATTACCTTGCGAATATAAGAAATAACTTCCATGAAACTATCTCGAATCATTTTTTGTATCAGAGCCAGCCTATCCTAGAATTTGTGGCGATGGCTCATCATTTTAATATTCCTGAAAACCAGTACCAGCAGGCATTAAGAACTGCTGATTTCATTGCTATTCAGATAGCCATTGCCTACATCTCCCGGGGATTATCAGCATAAACTAGAGCAGATCACTCTACTTTATGGATTTTTATCCAGTAATGTTCAGCAACCTCCACTACCCAGAGATTCCCCACCTACTAATCCACCACCACCTGAAAATCCGCTACCATTTAACACCAATCTAGATCCTCTGATGGCTACAAAAACTGACTCTCAAAATAAAAAGGACAAGGCTCCTAACTTTACTGGTGGATTAGCTGTTAAGCAAGTGATAAGTTTTCTGGGAATTTGGGAGAAGTTCTTTGACAAGGTTAACGCAACTGAACAAGAGAAACTGCAAGCCATAGACACTTATCTGGATGAGCAAGCACAAGTTTGGTGGCAAGGCCGTAGATTGATGCAGCTTGAGGTTAACTCATAGACAGTATTCCGTAGTGCATTCGAAGCCCATTACTTGCCTGCAAATTATCATAGGATATTGCAAAAAGAGTGGGATCTTGTTAAACAGGATGATGGAGAAACTGTGTCTGATTATTACATGAAATTCAGTCATTTGGGTTCATAAGTTAGAAACTTGAGTGAAAATGAACTTTTAAAAATGTTTGTGAATGGGTTAAGAGAAGAAATATTTGCAGAGCTAGATCTTATTGAACCAGTCAATATGGAAGATGCAATTAAGAAAGCAAGAGCTGCAGAACGAAAATAAATTCCAAGACCCGCAAATTAGTTATTTGGGAAGGAGCGCCTTTTCGGGAGCAAAAAAGACTGAAGCGTGAAAAATTTAAAAATAAAAGGGATAAGAAAAATAAAAGAGGTCGCGATGAGCGTAAGACAAGGTTCAATGGAAGGAATGGAAAACGCTCAAATAATGGACAGAAGGCACCAAAGACTGGATGTTATATTTGTGGAGGACCGCATTTACCAATCCAACTGTCCAAAGAATACAGCTTCAGTAGATAAGAATGTAAAGAAGGTATAGTTCAAAGAGACGCTGCCCAAAGAAAGACAGGTTGCTCAATCACAACATGTGGAGGACAGACCACAAAACTTCCAGGGAAGGTGAAGAAAGGAATAAAGGAAAGCTCGCAGCTATTAAGCAAGAAAAAGAGAAACTGCAAATTGCATACCTAAAGAATTTGCCAGAAGTAGATACAGGGTCTCCAGAAACATGGTTATTTAAAATGAAAGGTTCAGTAAAAGGCCAGGATTTGACTATTTTACTTGACGATGTCAAGGTTCTATTGCGAAGCAATAGAACTGCCATTCTTTGGCAAGGGACGTCATCTGCTATTTTGAGCCCCTTTTTCCTTTGTATACGTGTTTCTTCTACTTCTTCCTCATCGGCGTTCTCTTGAGCTAGTTTTCTGCTAGTTTTCTCCTTCTCTTCTAGCCTACTAGTTTCCCTCATTCCCTGCACCATGCTTTGGTACTCTATCAGATTGCCTGGTTCTTTTGTGGGTGCTGTCTTTCTGGCTCGAGCATCTAGTATATTGACCCTGGAGCATCTAGTATATTGACGACATGGGAGGATCCATCCCATAGTTTTTGCCTTCATGTGTCGTCTGGAATTCCTTGTGCCTATGCCTGGCTGGATTACTGGGTTGCAACCCTCTTATCGGTGGAGCTTGATTGGGGTGCTGGGTCAGCTAGACACAGTTCTTTGGAGTCGTTGCAATCCAAGATAGTTTTTTCAGGCAGATCCTTCATCTTGAACTTATAGTGGCTTCTTCGATCAACATCCTTTTGATTCAATCCCAAATTTGTGCGGCAGCAGTTACAGTCTTTAAGCTTCTCATTTGGATTAGGTTCTTCCATGGTTTAATACGTCGTTCGAATTACTTGTGGCCGCATGCATCAGGTGCGTTATTTTATTAAAGTGTCTTGAACTTGAAGCGGTTTCATGGGTTTCATTTTGCCCTCTTTTATTTATCGCCATTTGGTTAGAATACTAGGTCTAGCCTGGAGTTGTGGCTATGCACTTTTCATGTTAGTAAGCATCTTTATGCGGCACTTGTTCTAATTGTCTAGATACCTGAGGTGGTATGGTGCATGTAGATTCATGGGTTATTTGTGTCACACTTATTCTATGGTTGTATATTTGTATCTTGCACTCGCCTATCCTTCGTATGATGTATGTGTACGTATTCTAATTGGTTTTTGGAGGTTTGGATGCTTTTGACTGATTATTTCCTTGTTTGTTACTGTTTTGCTTTATTTTTTGATACGCGTTGTTGTTTTTTAGAAATCCTTTATTAATATTCGTTTTGAACGTTTGGTGCTCATACATGAACAAGGATAATAAATATGGCCCAGTAAGGAACCTTCATTTTTGAAATTATTCTAACTTCTCTTGTTTTGGATCGAGGTTTGATCGCATGATATGCAATGATTTACACATTGTGACGGTAATTACATTTCACGACTGTATGCATACTATCTTATACTTGAGCATGGGTTCGTAAAGTGTCTTGTCACTTCATGTTCTAGTGCGCCCCTACAAGTTTTTTCATTACTAGGTCTGGTCACATCTGATATTGGTCCTAGTGCTATCTTTCAAGGTTTTGCGGAGTTCTGCATTGAGTGGGTGGGTCTTGCACTGTATCCCAATTTGTTCTACGGTACTCATTTTGTCATGTGCATTTGTGGGTGCATTTGACTCCTTATATTTGAGGTTATTTCATTTTTGTTGCCATGATCTCTAGTTATTCACATTTTTTATCATGGTTTGCGGACGATGTTAATAAGGATTTTTCGGTTTTTGCACTTAGGCCCATAAAACCTTTTGTCTGGTCTGGCTGTAGTAGTCCTAGATTTTGCTCGTCCCCTTGGAGTTTAATCATCTTTGCATTTTCTTGCTATCTTGGTTTGTCGCTTCTAGTCGTGTTTGCACAGAATAATACTTTGTTAAAGTTCATCATCTCCCTAACTTTCGTCTTTGGATGTTAAATCGCATTATTGGCGCTTCAATTTTGAGTTCTTGAGCTTTTGCATCTTATGCATCATGTGTTTTTGGTACTGCGTGATTTTTCTCATGGTTGGTTAAGGTGTGCGCCTGTATGTGTTGCCCATATCAGTTGTTTTTTCACAGCGTCTCTATTATTTCCAGATTTCATTGGTATGGTCATCGGGCTTCTTTGGATTCTTTTGCTCCTTATTTTCCATCTATTCGGTTGTGTCAATTTTTTGCTCCTACTCTATCTATTCGGTTGGTCTCGACTTCCCTGGTTTATGGTTTTGTTTGCGCGCTCCATTTGCTATATCCTCCTCATCTTCACATTAGCTCTATGGATTGCACTGCTTGTGTTAAACAATTGGAGGTTTTATGCATCACGCCATGGCCTATAACCTGCATTGAGTTTATAAGAGATTTCCTTTTACCAGAGCCAGAGGTTGTGGATGACACTGATTTTCTTAATGCACCTCCAATCGCTGCCAAGACCACATTTTCAGAAAAGAGGGCACTCTCAATAGTGAAATATTACCCTAGCAAGAGTTCCAAGTCAAGTAGTGATTGTTCACGTGAAGCTATGCCTACGGTAAGGGGAATGGAATGTTGTTGGGCTAATTGTGTTCAAAAGTTTGAAATTGATTGTGATGAGAGGACTTATAACTCCATTCATGAGCTTGCACTTCAAGATGAAAAATATCGAAAGAAAAAAAGATACCCACTTCTAGGGGCATGGATATATAAAGTTGCATGGATAAATATTCATGGCATTCCAATTTCATCTTGGCAAAATTGGCAAGCAAGTCATGCAAAGGGGAGCAAAATTGCATTACATGAAAATAATGGCATGTTGAGGCCAACTTCTAGGATCCTAGATGCTAGGGAGGTTTTTGATAAATATGTTGAATTCAATGCTGAGAATATGCCACATAAAAGTAGGAAGGATCAACAGGAAAAAATAGTTGTCGAGAAGAGATTGCCATCCCATTGTACACAGAAGAGCATATTGAAGGAAGTGAATGCTTTGCTTCGAGAACTAATGGTACCTGCAATATCTCAACCCAGCTTCAGTAGACTATGGAGCAAGCACTTCAAGCATGTCACTATAGACACTTCGAACAACTTTGCAAAGTGCAACTTGTGTGCTAAGTTGAAAGAGATTCTGGATAAGACCAAGCAACCAAGCCAACGGGCTAAGATAATGAAAGATCACATGACAGACCAACTATGATGTAGGTCCACTTATTGGATGTGGAGAACATTATCATGTTTGGAACCCAATAACTACGTTTGTATTATACATGACAAGGTCGATCAATCGAAGACTTGTTTGCCACAATATAGTTACATACCCAAGCAAATCAATAGAGCTTATCCTATGCAAGTCTCTCTGACAGGTGCAATAGTGCATAGCTCGGTGCCAATTTATTATGGCTATTTTAGTTTGCAATTGTGGAGTGATGATCCTGATTTTCATATTGGAAGTGTGATGAGGTGCTTGAGGAACTATGAGAGTGGTTATTCTGGTGACCTGGAAGTGGTAGCCAACCACTCTTCAGTGCATTGTTGGATAGAAAACCTAATAATTTAGAGAAGTTTACTAAGGCAAGGTTTAGGGAGTCAGGTGCTTCTGAACATGTTGGAGCCTCAAGTTCACGTCCCCAACCTCGAGATCTACCACCAAAGTTCCTCCTCCAACTTGAAATTGTGCTGGACAGAATAAAAACAAGTATATGTTCTCATTCCTATCTTATTTAACAGCTGTTGGGTGTCTTTGAAATAGTGAATATAGGGTTCTTAATGCCTGGACATACTCATGAGGATGTGGATGCATTGTTTGAAAAGTATAGTGCGCAGTTGAAATCTCAAATTGTGACTAATCTTCCTAGACTAATGGAAGTTCTTAGTGAATGCATTTCACCTTCTCCTATAGGGTTGATCATACAAGAGGTACCTGATTGGAAGAATTTTATCGAAGGTTATGCTCTTGATATGGAAGGTCAATCTAGACCTCTTCAGTACACTTTCTGGGTCATGGGAAATAAGCCAATAATGCAATGGAAGATGAGACCTTCAGATGATAAATGGAGGCCAGATGAGGGAGTACCTATATGACACAAAGATGAAATGGTAAACCTAAGATTCCCTGGGGTCAACCAAAAGCTCTTAGGCCTTTTGCAGAGGTGGATTCATTGCAAAGCACATTGGACGACATTTCTGAATACATAAAGTATTGGAAAAATAACCCTGATGATACCAACCTTGCATTGATAGATTATTGAACACAGGTACATGGATTATTGGGACAAGTTGACATATCCTCTGATGAACTCAAAGTTGGATGGCTACCTAAGTTAGGTGGAGTGTTACAGTTGTTAAGAGCTGGGAGATCGCCCGAGTTGGCCTTGGAAGTGCCACTCGATGGCCTGGGAACATTCCAAATGGCCGTTACTACCTAGGGGCAATGTTGGACTCTTTTAAATGGCTTTTACTTCGTATGCTACATGACATTTAAATATAAATGTTAAAGATCACTAAAAGTCACTTAACCATTAAAATAAGGGGTCCGCGTGGCAGAACCCCATTGGTTGGGTGTTTTTAAGGGAAATATTCCCTTTTCCTGATCGCGCGCAGCCCGGGACTGCCGTATCTAGCACAGGAGGTCGAATCCATGTTAAAGCTGGATATTTGGAGTTGGAAAAAAGGCCCTGGCCTTTCTATAGGCCGAAATTAGCTCTGAGCTAAGTATATAAGCAGATTGGTGGCTTTAGAGCAGGACAAGAAAATTAGAAGGAGTTTTCCTTTGATCAGATTCAACCTTCTTGTCCCTTCTTCTGCTGTGATCTGAGTTAGATTGTCTCTCGGAGATAGCTAGAGGTCGTCTTGATCTCTCAGGAGTAATTCTCCAAGGTTTCTTTGCCAATTGGAGATTTCTCCTGGGAACTCAAGGTTGCAGGGAACTCAGGGGAAGTTCAAGGTAGTGCAACTGATCCTACTATTTGTAGGCTGTGACAATTTGGTATCAGAGCCAGATTGTGTTGAAGGATCTCTGAGCATCCATAGTTCTCAGTGTTTTGGCCTGAGAATCATTCCTCAGACTTACTGGAGTTGTTGCCGGGGTTCTCTTTAACAAGTTACGCTTGCAAGCCAGAAGGGGGCTTGTGCATCTGCAATTCATGAAACAAGCTCAGTTTAGCCTGAGAATTGCCAGGTAACTTCTTGGAGACCTGAGAAGCAATCAGGAAGCTACTGCAGAGTCTTTAGTGCAACCCAGATTTGCAGCTAAGAAAAAGAGGTGCCGTTTTGCAGTTTTCTCAGAAGGCTCTGTTTGCTTCGAGCTTCGCAAAGAAGACTCCTTGGGCATTTGGTGAAGCGGTCGAGGAGCATCGATCGTCCAAAAAGAGGCCGGAATCCAAGTACGTTGAAGCTTGCTGGCTGATAATGGGTTTCTAATTCCACCCTTTTATAACTTTAATAGTTCCTAAGGTTAATATTATTAACTTAGCTAACTATTATCCATTATTAGCCAAGCTATTACTCTAAAGGATCTGGGATCCTTGCCTGCAGCACGGGGTGTTGCAAAACTGCAACTGGGTTTGCTGGCTACGTGTACACTTTGAAAGTGGACCAATTACCTTTGGCACTTTAATGATGCTAAGCAGTTGCGTCGTGGGGAGCCCGAGGCTCAGTGGTGGGAGGTAGACGAACTGCGTCCAACTTTGTTAGCTCTTAACCAAATTTTTGTAAGGAGTTGGTGACGACTATGTTATTATATACTCGAGGAGTTAATAGAGCTCGACCTAGGGTCCGTGCTGGAAGTTCACAATAATTAGGAATTGTTGAGGTGAATTTCATGCTGGTTCCTACATGTTAGGACTTCGCAATTTAAATATTGTGTTTTGGAAGCAGAGCTTCCATTAGGACCCTGGGAGTCTTGAACAGTTATGGACGTGGTAGAATCCTTGATGGCAATAATCCCATATAGATATATATCTGGGCAATTGAAACCAGCCATATTGTTACTCGGTCCTAACTTAACATCCGGGATGTTAAGGGATGGATGAGTTGGTCATTTGAGCCAAAAAAAAAAAGTCCATTGAAGGTACTTAAGAATGTGTAATCATTTTAGTTATTATCACAAAGGTTTTGTGCACATTCTTGCGTCTGACCTCACCAGGATTTTGCCTTGGGGATCGGACAAGATAGACCTTTGATTTGTCTATAGTTCCTTCCTTTTTGCAAAACAATCAATCAACTCTGGGAGTCAAAATTGGAAGGTTCTGGTGTGTTGCACTAGGTGCACTATTGTGCGAATTGGACCAGACTTCGGTCTAAGCCTAGGTTGATTACTTGATGAATTCATGCAATCAAATAAGGGTTGTGGCGTCAAAGAAAGTAATTGTTGGTATTATTTTCAGTTAGGTAAAGCATGTAAAAAGAGTGTATGGGCACTCTATTGATGTACAAGTTGATGCTTTATTCCATAGAAATGGAATAGGTTATGTAACCACGACATAGGTCGTAGAGATTTTGTTATGAGACTACTCATGGTTCTTCCTGAAAAGAACATAAGGTAGCATGTTAATATGCTTTACAAGTTGAAAACATACAATGTATATAATACTAGTAATTGTGCCCAGCGTTGCTGGGCATAAGTTGAGAGCCTGTAAATTTTTTGGGCCACAATGAAAAAACGCTTAAAAGAAACCTCACTTCTTAATGTTACATAGTGATGCATCGATATTTCTGAGAGAAAGTGCTCTTCTCCGGTCTCCAGTCGCTCGTCTTCTTCAATCTTGTCATAAATGAGTGTTATATAGCATAAGAGGGCCCCTAAAGACCACGTCCAAAGAGGCAAAGTTTTAAAGGATGTGCCTTTCGCCCAAAGAGGAAACATAGATGTGCTTTTTTTACCAAGCGCCTTTTGTGCCTCCCCTTTTTGTTTTGTAGAACTATAGGCTCTCAATTCGAGAGGTCATCCTCACCATCCAAATTAGGGTAAAAGTTGGAACATGTCAATGATGCCACAATATTATCAGCATCGGAAACATGAGCATGCGTTGCACCACATTTGTTGATTTGGGTTGTTGCACCACATTTGTTGATTTGGGTTGATGTAACTTATGGAAGCTCAAATGGAAGTATATAGACTTCTAGTTTAGAATAATAGAATGTTGGATAAAAATGTTCGCTTATTATGAGTTGTTGTTCAGATTGTTTGTGGTTGTCATTTTGAAAGACCTGCTGCAATTGGTATGTATGTTGCACTTTTAGCTTCAGTACTATACCTTTTTGTAAAGAAGTATTAAGCTCAAACGTGGATGATGAATTTTAGGAGGACGTTGAAGGTTTACTGCTCATGTGCGCAATTCAATATCAGATAGAATGTTTGGATTAATTTGCTGTTAGTTGTTATTGATAATGATAATCCTGTAGTATATTTGTAGTACCATACCTTTTTGTAAAGAAGTATTAAGCTCAAACGTGGATGATGAATTTTAGGAGGACGTTGAAGGTTAACTACTGCTCATGTGCACAATTCAATATCAGATAGAATGTTTGGATTAATTTGCTGTTAGTTGTTATTGATAATGATAATCCTGTAGTATATTTGTAGTGTATTAATGTATATTTGTACTCTTTTCTATTCAAATGTTGGAACATGTCTTCTAATAGATATCTTTCTGTAGGATCAAAAAATGGATAAACACTTACATCAGAGTGGTCTTCCAAAAATGGATATCTGGCGTCATGATCTTTTAAGAAATGCAAATCTTTTCTGGTGCCACGAATTGAATATGGAAAGGCACTTAGTTACACAGTATATGCCTGCGGCAATTTATCACTGCAACACCTTCTAAATCATGTTTTTTCCAGATTTTTTTAATGTACAAAGCTGTCCAAGTTGCTTTGAACTTGCTGTGAATTTGTTGTGCAGGTGTGGTACATAAAACCCTACTGCAGAGAAGAAGAGGACCATCAAATCTACAAAGGTTCAAAATATAACATCAAGAAAGGCATCTTACCAGCATAGGAGTGTTAGTTCTATCATATCCCATTCCATCTTGCCATCCTCGATACCCTGTGAAGTCCTATTATGTCCCTATTCCATCCTGCTATCCTCAGTAGCCCTGTAAATAGATATTCAATTATGTTCGTCTATTTCCATCCTGCCATCTTCAGTAGCCTTGTAAATAGACATTTCCATCCACTCGTCTTCAATAGCCTGTAAATAAATATTAAATTCGGCTCATTGCACAAAGCTCCTTATTGACTTGCACAGAGCAGCAACTACATTGTATTAACTGAGATTTCAGGGCAGAACATATGATGGCAAAATATTTCTACAATTCACCTAGACAATGATGTTGTAAACTTAGTTTTCAAGAGATGCGTGCTTAGTTTTCAAGGCTTTTTTATGCAAGCATCGAACTGCATGGAAAAAGGCATAGATAGACATTTTAAAATTCAAAACTATGCTAACTATATGAACAAAGCAAAGCAAATCTTAACCCGACCGTCTTATGAAGGAGTACAAAGAAAATGCATCTGCTTTTGCTGCTCTATGCTTAGCTCAATAGAAAGAAGCACCAGCGAAAGAATGAAGTATAAACAAATGATATCTGCATTATTACCCAAATATGGCCCACCTCTTTTCTTCAATATCCACGATTTTCTATGCCTAATCAATCGCAGAGCAAGCTACACATGGTTTTTAAAGTTATTCAGACCACTGTTGTCAAGTGCATCCACATTGGCACTTCAACATCCACATTGGCATCTTATAGGAAACCATGTGCCACAGTTAAAAAGCCTAGACGCCTTCACAAAAGTTCTAGGCGTATTTGCTAGATGCCATAACCCCAGACTTAAGAGATCACTCTCTGATCCATATGCAAGTGCAAAAAAAACTCCATTGGTTATACAAAGTCTTACAGATCATCTCCAAAGCATCTGGATTCAAACCTGTTCAGATCTTGAGAAAAACCTTTGGAAAGAGTGTTGCTTCTATGAATAATCTGGCAGCAACAAATAGGCAGTTTGGACCAAATTCGATGCGAGGGAAAAGAAAGCCATAATTTTATTATATAGAACGTTAAAGGCTCTAGCATGAAAACAAACAATTTATATGGAAGTCCATGTTGCGACAAACCTGCAAACCTGCTCTGTAGGGAAGTTTTTTTATTGTGTGCAGCAGGAGCTTCTATGCTGTACCTGCAAAACAAAAGCAATGGATGTTATTAAGGGATCAAAACTACCTAGCAGAATATCAGTGACATATCACCTTTTTACCTCTATGTTGCCATGAAAGCAATTTTTCCTGCCATCACCAGCTCTGTGATTACTTATAAAGCACTCTAGCGATGCCAAAAAGACCTCATCGGGATGGCAGGCTAGAAATGGCCTGAAATAATCTGGATTTGGCCGAAGTCATGCTAAAGAGGGCCGTTTTTTATAAGCCTTACCTTATCTACGAAGTTTGAGCAGTTCCAAAGATGTCGAAGATCTTGGCGAAGAATTAAAGGAAGCAAACCTATAGCTTCGATAGTTTTCCTTCGATAGTTGTTCCAGAAGATAGGAGCTAGCAGCTCGAAGGTGCTACTGCCGCCCTCGCTAAACCCTAGCAAAAAAAAAAAAAAAATCTGACGTGGTATCATCTCCTCCATTGATTTCATCAAATCTGGGCCGCCCAAATTAGGGCTGGGTCCAACACACACAATAACATTATAATATAGGATTAGTCCATAGAGTTGATTTAAGCTGGGCTTAAATTTGAACGAAATGGACCGATAATATGTTCTAGAGCATTGGGTTTACTATTTTATAAACCACCAATTTGTGTAATTCTATGTTGGCTTTTATTAAGCAATGGTTGAACCAAGATATTTTGGTTCAAAAGATTCAAGCAATGCTTGAATAATTATGACCAACATGCTAATATTGCTCTAAACCATACTGGTGTCTCCGTAATTGGATTCTGGTACAATAAATTCGATTTAGACAATTAGAGTTCATTATGGAAATTTAGTTAGGTGCATATTGTCTTTTTTCCGAAGAATAGTTACCCAATGGCATTTAGACATATGATATGCACATTCGAAAATCTAATATGCACTTCTACAATTCCAGACTTATAGTTTGTTCTATAATCATCCAGCAAAGTGTCTTTTCTAAGCAACGAATTGCTTTAACGGCTCAATTTCTCCCGGAGGAGGAAAGGTTTTATGACATTGGTAATGAGCGCGTTATGGAAGATTAGAATTCAACCTAAGTGTGTCTTGGGGTTGCAAAAAAGTTCTTAATCTTCGACTACTTCATTCATGGAATTTCTGACTTAGGATCAAGAGTTGAATGGATTAGAGCTCAATGAAAAGCTATTGGCATGGTCAAAAGCTGTTGTTAGCAATGCTGCTTCAAGGGTTGGGACTTGAATGCTAATAAAACTGATGTTAGGGGTGAGTCTGAAGGACTATTGGAATTGCCAAGGTCAAAAGGGTTGCCTAAGTAATCTCAAGCTAAGTGTAGCTAGGTGAGATTATATAACCATGGGTTGAGAACTTATGATTGGAAGTTCATGAGCCAAAGTGTTGGATATTATCTGGAGGATAATATGCAGATGACCATAGCAATCTCTATATGCCATTTCGATCAGATAAGGGAGGAAATTCATCACCAAAAATCATGGCACAAAAAAATCCACAATCTTTTGCAAATCTGAAAGTTTTTCAAGCAGATAAAACCCCTAAAATCTTAGGAAATGACCTAAAAAAAATTCCAAAAATATTTTTATGCAAACCTGAAAATCCCAAATTAACAAGGTTGATAGAGTTTCTTAAATTGTGTCTGAATTGTGATATAATCCTTGTTTGAAGGATTATTAATGCACCTCGAGAAGATTGACTAAAGGGCATGGTGACTATGACTGGGACTGGTGCATTAGAGTCCTTGCTTGTGGAAAAGTGGTTATGTCCTGGTGATTGATTCTCGTGTTCATGTGCAATGCATCGCAAAATCCTATACTAGGAAGCTATGGGTCAAGTTTGCCAAGTTGTTACTTGGAGTTGAGTGTGCAATGTGCCAGGCTATGAAAGCCAAGGATAGTTGCATACTAAGATTGCCACAAGCTTACTTACATGGAACCATTATGTAAGTGTGAGAGCATGAGTCACGTTGCTCGAGACTACTAGGCAGAGCACTTGATTCTAGTAAGGTTTGACCAAGTACCCTAGGGTAGTAGATATTGTTAACCTAATGTGGTTAAAATATGCATGCAACATGATGGGACAATTGAAATGGTCTATGCGAAGGATCATGAGATTTGGTGGTGGATAAATGTGGGAATCATCTAGCTGTACTATGATCAATGCAGTCTTGGAAGATGTGTTGAGCGTAAAATTTATCCATGAGAAGTTAACTATGAGGAAGGATTAGCTACCCTACCCTGTTGATTCGAATTAACCTATCTAAAACGATCTAAAACGATCTAGTATGTGTGGATGGAAGTAGAATCCTATGATATGTACTGCAGTACATGAGTGCCTCAAAAGGATTCTACTTCAAGTTGTTGCATGATGGAGAGGCAATTCTCACTTTCCCAGAAGTAGAGTTGTGTGAATCTCCAAGTAGAGTCAAACCCATGCAAATTGAGGTCATCTTGAGGAAGATGACTGTGTCGACTTAAGAAATGATAATTTCTTAGTTATACGAACAATTTTCTAAATAATATGGCTAAGAAAAGTGCAAATGTTTATTCCGCATTATGCTAATCCTTTTCGAGGAAAAGGCTGGGCATATTAGCATATGAGTTGGCATTGTTGGAAAAACTAGATCTAGTACTGAGTATTGTGAAAGCTAGCTATACGAACTATATTATGGTGGATAACAAGGCTAATTCCATCATATAGCGTTCGTGTTAAACTTTACTGTAACCCAAACTAATTTTGGATGCTCCAATTTGTTCCGAAGTTGTACAATAAGGATATTCATGGAATATCAAGGTCTCGTAGGGACATGAGAAATCCTAAGTGGCCATTAGGAGAATAAGAAATTGTACAATATCTTTCCTATATTGAATCCTTAGTTAGACCTTGAGGCCAAGCTTCTAAGGAGGGGGAGAAAATAAAGTGTTACAGGTAATTTGGGGGCATGTCATGCATGCTAGACCCCTATGGGACGTCCATAGTTGCGGAGTAGTGTCGATCTTACCACTGGGTGGTCTAGGTTATGATTGACATAAGTAGATGACTTGTATCTACTAAGTGCGAATACTGAATTGTGAGATGGTAATAGTTTGTTCGCATGCTTAGGTGGCAATAAAATCAAGGTTAAGGAGTATAAGAATGGACTTGAAACCATTGTGTTGTATGGGTTGACAGGACAACCATGATTGGCTAGGTCAATCTAAAGGTAAATATACCAAGAATGCAAAGTACAACTTTTTCTTTTCTTGCAAAGGCAAGGGTCCTTGTTTTGGGGTTGCATCACTGGATGTATGCCAAACTGCTCCAAATCATGCTATCTTGCCTAATCAGCAATTTGGCTTGGGCTTGGTTCTGGTCTCTCCAAGAATATCTGTTGGCGAGTAGTGCTTGATGCATTCTAGGCTAAGACAAGTGATCTAAATTTGCTTCTTGTTGTTGATGCAACTTTTGGATTGCAAGAAAGTCTAACAAAGTTGTGTTTGCAAATGTGGAGCTAATGTCTTGTTCTAGATGATGAACATTTATGAGCTAAGCGTGGTGCTTCTTGGTATTGCTTTTATGTAACGTTGTTTTCCTTTCAAGTTCCTTGACCTTGAGGGCAAGGTCCTAGGAGGAGGGGAGGGAACTGTTACAGTTGTTAAGAGCTGGGAGTGCCCGAGTTGGCCTTGGTGCCACTCGATGGCCTGAAACATTCCAAGCGACCGTTACTACCTAGGAGCAATGTTGGGCTCTTTTAAACGGCTTTTACTTCGTATGCTAACATGACATTTAAATATAAATGTTAAAGATCACTAAAAGTCACTTAACCATTAAAATAAAGGGTCCCGTGGCGGAACCCCATCGGTTGGGTGTTTTTAAGGGGAAAATTTCCTTTTCCTGATCGCCGCAGTTCGGGACTGCTGGATCTAGCACAAGACGTCGAATCCATGTTAAAGCTGGATATTTGGAGTTGGAAAAAAGGCCCTGGCCTTTCTATGGGCCGAAATTAGCTAAAATACAATGCTAATAGATCTTTGGTTTGTTGTTTTTTTTTGAAGGACTTGAGCCTTTATTATCCAGAGAAAGTTACAGAGTATAATGGGGACTAATAACTCAGTGGAGAGAATGTCCACCAGAGCAAAACCACCCCACTGCCGAAAGCTTATCATCGGGATTAAAAATCCCCGCCCTTTCGGGTTTTCAAGGAAAACGTAAGCCTGAGAATTCGCTTCCAAAAACCCACGAATGGAGAAGTCGAAGTTGCTGCCGCTTGCCAACCTGTACCTGCACATCACCAATACTAGAACAAATGTGACAAAACTCCCAAAGTGGAGGGGCTGATCACGCGTGCCACGCGACAACAAAACAAAAACCTCTTCAAATAGAGGGGCTGGTCACATTAAATAATTAAGGGGCTGGGAGGGTGGGTTTCAAAGAATAGAGAATATCTAGCATAATAACAGGGGGTTTCTTTTGTATTTTGTACACTTTTTTCAATGGTTTTTATATGATTTGGTGGCCGTATTACATGAGGTGTACTAATTGGTACATCTAGAGTGTGCCAAGTATTTGCATGCAACTTGTGCTAAATTGTTTTTCCTTTCTTAATGGTCAAGAATCAAAGGGCTCATAACAAAAGCCCTCTTTAAAAAAGATGAGATTGAATGGCTTACAATAAAAGCCCTTTTCAAAAAGTAAAAAATAAAAATAGAAATAAAATCAAAAAGAAAAAGATAGAACCTTTACCCTTCTGTGAAACCCTAGGTGCCATGTAGCGCAGCTTTTCGCCGACAACACAGTTTCTAGCATAACTTTTGATCCAGAACTCCGTTTCAGGTAAGGCTTATTGCTTTGGAAAGCTCTCTCCAGGATCTTTTTGATGGTGTATGGTATGCCCATCTTTGGTATTGCTAAAGTTTCATAAACATTGTCTTCAATCTAAGTTTTAGGTATAAGCATTTCAGAAGTATTGGCAAACCTCTCGCAAAGGAATGTGCCGCAGACTATTCACCATGTTGTGTTGCATGTTCAAAAAGATATGCCAATGACTTGGTTTATAATAAGTAACGAAGACCCAAATTTTTTTAAAATAAATACAATTCATTACATTCGGGCCCTTTGGTTTGTTGAAGGCCCCGAAGGGGCCAAACAATTTTTAGATATAACACAAACCATTACATTCCACACTTAAAAATAAAATTCCCCCTTAAACCCCCTTTGGTTTAGCTGCATATTCACACGGTGGGTGACGTAGGGCAGCGAGACCCCCTAAAATCATATTATACATGTATAAAATCAACAACATATAGTATATTGCCTCAAATCTTATAGTATTTTGTAAACTGTGTTATACAGTATACCAAAACTTGTACACGCATACCCCACAAATAAGGATCTCTATGTACGGTCTAGATAGAGGAATAAAGGGCATATATGCTTATCCAACAGCTCTCGATGCCCGGAGTCTTTTTTACTTTTTGAAAAGGGCTTTTATTGTAAGCCATTCAATCTCATCTCTTTTTTAAAGAGAGCGTCTACTCCTAGTGGGTGATTATATGCAAAGGTATATGTAAATTGCTGTGAAAAAGAACCAAATTGATTATATATGCAGGGTACTTCTTACCAGGGGGGCCAAAAAAATAAAAAAGGAAGGGGAATCATCCAAAAAATGGGAAGAAAAGGGAGAGAAGAAGGAGGAATTTCTGCCAGCCCTGAATCGATCTGCATCAAGGACTACCCCTGCTCGGTCTGTGCCAATGTCTGCCCCAGCTAAGCCCACCTTGAAATGATCTCTATTTTGGAATGACTCAGCAATCTGATATCGGCACTCAAAGTGCTAAAAAATCGGCAAGCTAGGTAGAAGGTGACCCTGCCTTTGGCAGGCACCAAATTTTTGATTTTTTTTTTTTTGTAATAAAATTTTGTATAAAATATTATCCACATGAACATAGGAAGATTTTAGGAGAGGTGAATTTTAAGCATATAAGTATGTGAGAAAAGTAGATAGACAAAGTGGAGAGGACAATCGTGTCAATTCAGTGGATGTAGACATAAGCAAAAGAAACCAAACTAACAGGGCCACAGTTACATGAAAACGGGGAGGGGTTTCAAGGCCAACTAATAACGATGCGCCTTACATGATAACGATATACAAATCAAGCCATAACACTACGAATCTTTCATGTCGGGTTCAAGGACAGGAATTATGTACGGGGTCTGCGAGGGTGAGCATGATAATCAAGGGCATGCATATAAGGTATTGGGAAGCAGATACATTGTATATAACGTATTACCTAGAGGTAAGGTTCAGTTGACCAGAATAAACCCAAGAATATATAAGTTTTTGGAAGCAAAGCTCACAACTGGAAGGCCAAGTTGTCGAGATGTGTTTGTAGTCCTTGAAGAATACCTTATGTTTAAGAATAGAATAGAATAGAATAGAATAGAATAGAATAGAATAGAATAGAATAGAATAGAATAGAATAGAATAGAATAGAATAGAATAGAATAGAATAGAATAGAATAGAATAGAATAAAACCTTTTACGTCCATAGATTGCCCATGGGAGAGGGAGAGATGTTAGCAGATTTTCTTACATCTTAGATGGGAACTGAGTCTACGCTTGAATCCTCTCCATACCCATACAAATAGTTGGAATTCATTACATACTAGTAATGGTGCCCAGCGTTGCTGGGCATAAGTTGAGAGGAGCCTGTAAATTTTTTGGGCCACAATGAAAAAACGCTTAAAAGAAACCTCACTTCTTAATGTTACATAGTGATGCATCGATATTTCTGAGAGAAAGTGCTCTTCTCCGGTCTCCAGTCGCTCGTCTTCTTCAATCTTGTCATAAATGAGTGTTATATAGCATAAGAGGGCCCCTAAAGACCACGTCCAAAGAGGCAAAGTTTTAAAGGATGTGCCTTTCGCCCAAAGAGGAAACATAGATGTGCTTTTTTTACCAAGCGCCTTTTGTGCCTCCCCTTTTTGTTTTGTAGAACTATAGGCTCTCGATTCGAGAGGTCATCCTCACCATCCAAATTAGGGTAAAAGTTGGAACATGTCAATGATGCCACAATATTATCAGCATCGGAAACATGAGCATGCGTTGCACCACATTTGTTGATTTGGGTTGTTGCACCACATTTGTTGATTTGGGTTGTTGCACCACATTTGTTGATTTGGGTTGATGTAACTTATGGAAGCTCAAATGGAAGTATATAGACTTCTAGTTTAGAATAATAGAATGTTGGATAAAAATGTTCGCTTATTATGAGTTGTTGTTCAGATTGTTTGTGGTTGTCATTTTGAAAGACCTGCTGCAATTGGTATGTATGTTGCACTTTTAGCTTCAGTACTATACCTTTTTGTAAAGAAGTATTAAGCTCAAACGTGGATGATGAATTTTAGGAGGACGTTGAAGGTTTATCGCTCATGTGCGCAATTCAATATCGATAGAATGTTTGGATTAATTTCTTTGTTAGTTGTTATTGATAATGATAATCCCTGTAGTATATTTGTAGTACCATACCTTTTTGTAAAGAAGTATTAAGCTCAAACGTGGATGATGAATTTTAGGAGGACGTTAAAGGTTAACTATCGCTCATGTGCACAATTCAATATCGAGATAGAATGTTTGGATTAATTTGTCGTTAGTTGTTATTGATAATGATAATCCCCGTAGTATATTTGTAGTGTATTAATGTATATTTGTACTCTTTTCTATTCAAATGTTGGAACATGTCTTCTAATAGATATCTTTTACGTAGGATCAAAAATGGATAAACACTTACATCGAGTGGTCTTCCAAAAATGGATATCCGGCGTCATGATCTTTAAGAAATGCAAATCTTTTTCGGTGCCACGAATTGAATATTGAAAGGCACTTAGTTACCGTAAAGATATGCCTGCGGCAATTTATCACCGCAACACCTTCTAAATCATGTTTTTCCAGATTTTTTAATGTACAAAGCTGTCCAAGTTGCTTTGAACTTCTTTGGAATTTGTTGTGCGTGTGTGGTACATAAAACCCCATCGCTGAGAGAAGAAGAGGACCATCAAATCTACAAAGGTTCAAAATATAACATCAAGAAAGGCATCTTACCAGCATAGGAGTGTTAGTTCTATCATATCCCATTCCATCTTGCCATCCTCGATACCGCGGAAGTCCTATTATGTCCCTATTCCATCCCGCTATCCTCGAGCCCTCAGCAAATAGATATTCAATTATGTTCGTCTATTTCCATCCCGCCATCTTGATGGCCTTGTAAATAGACATTTTCATCCACTCGTCTTCAATAGCGTAGAATAAATATTAAATTCGCTCATTGCACAAAGCTCCTTATTGACTTGCACAGAAAGGCGACAACTACATTGTATTGGCGAGATTTCAGGGCAGAACATATGATGGCAAAATATTTCTACAATTCACCTAGACAATGATGTTGTAAACTTAGTTTTCAAGAGATGCGTGCTTAGTTTTCAAGGCTTTTTTATGCAAGCATCGAACTGCATGGAAAAAGGCATAGATAGACATTTTAAAATTCAAAACTATGCTAACTATATGAACAAAGCAAAGCAAATCTTAACCCGACCGTCTTATGAAGGAGTACAAAGAAAATGCATCTGCTTTTGCTGCTCTATGCTTAGCTCAATAGAAAGAAGCACCAGCGAAAGAATGAAGTATAAACAAATGATATCTGCATTATTACCCAAATATGGCCCACCTCTTTTCTTCAATATCCACGATTTTCTATGCCTAATCAATCGCAGAGCAAGCTACACATGGTTTTTAAAGTTATTCAGACCACTGTTGTCAAGTGCATCCACATTGGCACTTCAACATCCACATTGGCATCTTATAGGAAACCATGTGCCACAGTTAAAAAGCCTAGACGCCTTCACAAAAGTTCTAGGCGTATTTGCTAGATGCCATAACCCCAGACTTAAGAGATCACTCTCTGATCCATATGCAAGTGCAAAAAAAACTCCATTGGTTATACAAAGTCTTACAGATCATCTCCAAAGCATCCGATTCAAACCTGCTCGGATCTTGAGAAAACCCTTTGGAAAGAGTGTTGCTTCTATGAATAATCGGGCAAAGACAACAAATAGGTTTGGACCAAATTCGATCACGAGGGAAAAGAAAGCCATAATTTTATTATATAGAACGTTAAAGGCTCTAGCATGAAACAAACAATTTATATGGAAGTCCATGTTGCGACAAACCTGCAAACCTGCTCTGTAGGGAAGTTTTTTTATTGTGTGCAGCAGGAGCTTCTATGCTGTACCTGCAAAACAAAAGCAATGGATGTTATTAATGGATCAAAACTACCTAGCGTAATATCGCTGACATATCACCTTTTACCTCTATGTTGCCATGAAAGCAATTTTTCCCCGCCATCACCAAATTCTGTGATTACTTATAAAGCACTCTAGCGATGCCAAAAAGACCTCATCGGGATGGCAGGCTAGAAATGGCCTGAAATAATCTGGATTTGGCCGAAGTCATGCTAAAGAGGGCCTTTTTTTATAAGCCTTACCTTATCTCTCGAAGTTTCGAAAGGTTCAAAGATGTCAAGATCTTGGCATCAAGAATTAAAGGAATATAGCTTCGGTAGTTTTCCTTCGATAGTTGTTCCAGAAGATAGGAGCTAGCAGCTCGAAGGTGCTACTGCCGCCCTCGCTAAACCCTAGCAAAAAAAAAAAAAATCTGACGTGGTATCATCTCCTCCATTGATTTCATCAAATCTGGGCCGCCCAAATTAGGGCTGGGTCCAACACTTACACAATAACATTATAATATAGGATTTTAATCTAAGCATATGATTGTACAGTTGATCATATGTATAGATACTGTATAGTATGGATCCTAGTTGTTGACAGAGCCGAATGGAGCTCATGGGAGTTATGGAATGATCGCATACATCTGTTTGATCATATCGAGTTCAAGTTCTTTTTGTGTAGTATTTCAATGTTCAAACACCTTTGAATAATTGCATTGCTGCAGTTACACTAGAAATAAAGTAAAATGGTGGATATTGTGCTCAATGGTTGAATGACCATTGCATTTGGAATTTATTGCATGTTATATATTTTGTTGAAGAAGAAAGTTGCTTGTGAGTTCTAGTTTTGAATTGCTAATGCAAAGCTGTTGAATAAGTTGCCTTGGACTCTATAAGCTACATCTAACATTGGTATCAGATCCATACAACATGTCTACCAGATTTGGTGCAGGATTGTTAAGTTCTATTGAGGTGTATAAAAGTGGATCTGAATTTTAGGTGTGGAAAGATGCTATTAAGCATATCCTAGAAGTAGAAGATCTCTGGGAGCTTGTTGACCCATTGAGTGATCATGAGGCACAAGGTAGTACTGCAATAAGTACTAATGTAAGGTCTGATGCAGGGGGTCCAGCAAATACTAATTCTAATGTTGCAGAAATTGGTACTGAAGGTGCCACTTCAAAAGGAACATCTACAACAATCATTGTAAGTGGTGGTACTGTCAGGAGTTTGTTTGCAAGGCAGAAGGAGGCACAAGGGATAATCACCTCAAAGGTTAGTCCTACAATTAGATTGAAGTTGAGAAATATGACAGCTAGAGAAATGTGGATATTTCTGTTAAAACACTTGGATCCAGCAAAAGGCCTAGTTCTATTCATAGGGAGCTCGGATTGAGCTGGAAAAAAGGACCACGACCCTTTTTCTGGAAAAGGCATCCTCTCAGATTGATTTGCTTAAAAAGGAATTAAGAAAACTCAAGTTAAAAGATGATAATGATTTATCTGATTTTTATAACGAGTTTGACAATATCATAGCATACTTGAGTGGTGCAGAAGTCAACCTATCTGATAGATATCAAATCCAATCTCTTGCGAAAAATGAACACCTTTTCTTGTTCATTAGAAATGTGGATAAGTCTAGGGAAGAAGCAGAAGAAGTCCTAAGAACAGAAATAGAACAAAAGAAAGTGATGAGAGAAGATGATGATGAATCCACGAAATTCTTTATGCTGGAAAAAAGGGAAAAAATAAGATTGATAATAGAACTTGCTTTTATTATCATGAACATGGACACTTTAAGAACAATTGTCCAAAATTGAACAAGGAGTTCAATTGCTATACTTGTGGAGAGAGATGACATTTGGCATCTAAATGCCCCACTCGGAAAAGGAAGAGATGTAACAACAAGAGGAGCAAGAAATTCTACTTCAAGGGGATGAGGTGGCAGGTCTACAGAAGCATATATCACAAGGGAGCAAGAGGATATTGCAAAATCTGAAGTTGAGGATGAAGATGAGGTACCTCTTACTTTTGCACTTGGTGATAAAATTGAAACTAATAAGTCTCGGGTCCTTGTAGTTGATAGTAAAGCTGAAAGATCGATAGTTCATACTACTGATCTACTTAAAAATGTTGGAGGGAACTTACTCGAGAAATATACAAGTAGGAAATGGTGCACTGCAAAAGATTGAAGGCAAAGGATTGTTGCAGCTGCTTGATTTGCGTAGAAATGTCATAGACATTGAGAATATCCTTTGTGTGCCAACCATTGTTAAGAATTTAATTTCTGTTAGTCAACTTGTAGACCTAGGATATAGAGTCAATTTTGACTCTGATGCTTGTAAAATCGTTTACCGAACTAGTTTCTTGCAAGAAGGGTTGGAAATCTTTTTCAGTTAGACAACATGGTTCATGACTCTATAAATTCTGTAACAGTAACAGATTTTGAACTTTGGCACAGCAGATTAGCACATACTCACCACAACAATTTAAAGTTTTTGGCTAAGAAGGGATGGATTGAATGCAAAGATCCAAAGGCAAATAAGTTTATATGTGAAGGTTGCTTGCTTGGGAAAATTACCAGATTTCCTTTTCCAAAATAAAAAACCAGATCCAGTAGTGTATTGGAATTAGTACATACTGATTTATGTGGACCTCTTAATGTAAGAGGAAGAACAACCAAAAGGTACTTTATTACCTTCATAGATGATTATAGTATAAAATGAAAATGCTATTGTTTAACTCGAAAATAGAAAATGTTATTGTTTAACTCGAAAATCTCAAGCCTTGAATGCTTTTAAACAATATGTACTTGAAATGGAAAGAGAAATAGGAGCAAAATTGAAATGCATCAGGTCAGACAGAGGAGGAGAGTATTAGTCAAATGAATTCAAGTTTTTTTGCATATCTAATGGCATAAAAAGATAATTAACATGCAAGTATAGCCCTCAGCAAAATGGTGTAGCAGAAAGGAAAAACAGAACACTTATGAATGCTGTTAGATCAATGATCAAAGGAAGTGGTTTACCAAATTTCTTATGTGAAGAAACATTGCAAACTACAACTTTGATTCAAAACAAATTACCATCTTCAAGTTCGAAAGGTAATATGCCTGTTCTTCTCTGATCTAATACCAAAAATAATTTAAGCTTTAGTATGTTCAAAAGTTATGGTTGCAAAGTAATTTTCACATACCTGATGAGCTAAGAAAGAAATTAGGTTGCAAAGGGAAAGTTGGCTATCTAGTAGGTTATGATGAGCAAACCAAAAGATGGGTAAAAGCATGTTAAGGTGTACCACTTTTGGAACCTGCAAAAGTACATACACTAGGTACTTCAGAACTGGGTACTTTCTCATTTTTCTTTTCATTAAAACTAGTACAAAAGTCCAAAATAAAAGTGAAGGACATGTTAATTTTAAAAGTTAAGATAAATATAATGCTATCTAAGCCCAAAATATATATAAAAGTTCTAAAATGTACCTTTTATTGACATATTACACAAGTACCCAGTACCCAGTCCTGGGTACCTTTTTAGGTACTTTTTTAGTCACTAAATAATACTTTTTAAGGGACACCCTAACATGCTTCCACCCGGATATAGAATATTTGTGCCAAAAATAAGAGAGATTATTATTAGCCGAGATGTGGTCTTTAATGAAGGAACTTTGTATAAAGACAGAATTGAATGATGACATGAACAAGGAGCCTCAAGAAAGCATAGAAAATTCTACAAAACAGCAAGATATAAATATGGATTTAGATGATGAAGTGGATGGGACAAGTGACAATGACTCAATGAAAATAATCAGCAATATTGATGACACTCTAGCAGGGCATCATGAGTTGAACCCCATTGAAATTGCTGGTCATTAAAAAAGGACAAGCTGAAAGGTTGCTTGAAGAAGCAAGAATAAATAATGATGTCTATGGAAGAACTAAAAAGGAAAGAAGTAGGAGATTGGAGAATCCAGGGAATGAATTTGATCAACAAGACATTGATCAAATTTTAGCTATCATGGATGATATAATGGTTCCTACTTCTTTTGAACAGGCCTTAGCAACAACAGAAAGTAAAAAGTGGATGCATGCCATGTAGGAGGAATTGGATTCCTTTAAACAAGCTCAAACTTATGAAGAAGTTGCAGAACCAACTGGCCACAACATTATAGGAAGTAAATGGATTTACAGAATAAAAGAATATGCAGATGGCAGCAAGAAGTGCAAGGCCAGGTTGATAGCACAAGGGTATACATAAAAGAAGGGAATAAATTATGATGAAACATATTCTCCTATTGTAAAACTAACAAGCATTAGATTGTTACGGGTAGAAGCATGAAAGGGTGTCTTGTATTTCTTGCAAATTGATGTAAAAAAATACACTAGCTTAAAGTGAATTTAAGGTAAAATTTGAATTTTACATGGGCTGCCTATCATTAATGCTTGTGGTCCACGTGAGATTCTTTGCAATTATTTTGGCAACCCACGAATTTGGGGGCACGTTTTGAGTTTTGAACTCCCTCCACAGGATTGAAGCTACCGGATTGAAACCCCTTTCTCATTGGAACCAAGAATAGGATCCCCATTTCTATGCCTGTTTGATCGATCTTGGAATGTATGAAGCTATGGCGAATCAAATTCACCAAAGAACAACAGATTCGGATCTTGTTCTTGAGGAGGACTTACCATCGATTCGAATTTTGCTATTGAGGAGGACTCTACATGCATTTCTTCCGGGGACAACCAATCTTCATCAAAAAGATGCAAGAGAGAGGATGATATGGGACAAAAACAGATTAGAAGAAGGGTGAATGATTCCATGAATCACATACTAAATCAAGTTTCTAGATTGAATCCAAAAGCGAAAAAAAACTTTTGCTGGAAAATTGCTCCAGGATAGTAGATTGGACTTTTATTTAGCCCTCGTTGTTGGAAGGCCTAAAGAGGCTATTGTGAAAAGAGATTTATTTGAAAACCTTAAGGATGGCCTCCAAGAAGTGAAACGTGCTAATAGCAATGACAAGCTTGCTGCCAAACACAGTGTTCTTTCCATGGTAGTTGGAAAGGAAGGAGTATTACAGCAGCAGACCACACGGGCACCAAAATCCTCAAATTGCATCCTAGAACTATGAAGCTAGCGCCAGCAAAGGAGGAAAAAATGTCACTGTGTGGAGCAAATCTGTGGGCATTAGCAGGACGAAAGCCAAGAAAAAATGCCATAGATCAGGCTATGAAGGACAGAGTTGTTCAGTTCTGGTTAGATAATACAAAAGTATCACCAAAGGTAAGAGATGTCATGAAGAAGAGGACTGAACCAATTCAGTACATCGACATTACACAGGTACATGCTAGTATTTTAGGGTCATGGAGGAGTCACATAGTTTTTTGAATTTTCGATCTGAACATCAAATGTACTTTAGCTAGGAATGTATGTAGATGTTTTCTACATTTTTTGCAGGTGACAGTAGTCTTTTCTGTACAAGCATGTTCCACATCATGCATCAAGAAATGTTATTCAGTTTTTCTTGTAGAAGTTATATTGACATGCTTTACATTGAATCCAACTTGAAGGTATACTTGAAGCTAACTGTAGAGATGTGCTATAGATGTAAGAAAATAAAAACTCAAGGAAGCTACTTGTGAGGAATGTAGTAGATGTCAAGAAAAATATGTGAATGCTTTTCATAAAGTAGCTATTATGTAAGGATGTGGGGTTTTGAGGAAGAAAGTACTTAGATGTAAGAATGTGGAAGATACATTAAAAACATATAGAATGTACATTCTAATATTTTGTAAGATTCTGACAGTGTACTTTTGCAGGCTGAATTATACCAAATCTTTGTTGATCAGCATCCAAAAGTCAAAATTGGCATCAGGCAATTCGAATACTTAAAACCTCCTTGCATACCTAAAGCTAAAGGAGAGGAATACCGCTGTTGTGTGAAGCATGAGCGTGCAGATTTATATAAGAAGGCTTTCAATACGATGAGGTCAAAATTCCAACGAGAATTGTACTTGCAATTGCAATGTGTGTGCTTCCGTGGTTAATGCCTGGATTTGCCAAGCTAAGAAGCAGAATTATGATAATGTGAGCACGCTTTGGAGAGCTATGGTATGCCCGGAGGGCCGCCGATGAGGAGTGGCACAAGCTAGCCCGTGCATGGAAACAAAATGTGACAGCTTGTGGGAAACAGTTAATTGAGTTGTGTCGAGAGAGAAGGATGGAAGCATCGAGGATTCTGGCCGATTGGCAAGTCTATAACTATGTTAATGAACCTTCAAAGAAGGGAACTTCCCCAAGGTGAAGTTAGTTGACAAGAAGGGCAAATTGCAAAGGAGATGTTGGACAAACATGTTCGACCATATGTCTAAGTTTATATATCACAATTTTGTGGCACATTGGCAAAGCAAGCAGTTCAAAGAATGCATACGAACACTTCAGCGATTTATCTGTGCTATAGTTGTTGATTTTTCTCGAAAAATTATACTTTGAAGCCATTCAATGAGATTCAAGCTCAGCATTGGTACAATGAACAAATTAGTATTCTGGTTCATATCACCATGTTCAAGGTAAATGGCGATTGAGAAAATGTGTGCACTCATTTATTTCAGACGACAAAACTCATGGTACCCACTGTGACAAGATGCATTCAAGATGCACCTCAAATGGTTGCAAGAGAATGGTGGTGGCCATTTGAAATACCATTTGGTTTGGTCCGATGGTTGTGCAGCCGGTTTAAATCTAGAAGAGCATTCTATCATGTGACAAGATACCATGTTCAAGATAAGATAAGAATGCAGTGGAATTTCTTTAGTTCAGGACATGGGAAGGGAACACACGATGAGGAAGGGGCAATCTCTAAATTGTGGCTTGAAGCGGAACAAAGGAAAAAGGATGGGTGGTAGGTGGGAGTTGCGAAAACTAGAGCCAATTAGTAAGATCAATCCCGGAGATGTTGATGAGGCTGAGGATTTATGGGCAAATGACGAGGATAATATTGACGAGACGCCGCAGTTGGTGATTATTTTGGATGCTTCACGACTCCGCACAATCATGAGGGGGTCCCTTATTATATCCTTCAATGCAATCAAGTAAAACATGTACCGGAGGTAGATACCATGGATGACTATGGAAACTTATTTTTCAGAGGTGATGAGGTTATTACAGCAACTACTTGAGCTGATCCCTAGTCGCCATGAAGTAAAAGTTACTAAAAGAGAAGAAGGTTTTTGTCCCTCCCGAAGTCTCGTAATAGGGGTTCGCCTGCATTGGAGCCATCAAGCACAAGATAAAAGGTGTTGCTTATGCATATGAACCTGTCTCGATGTGTACGAGATGCTATTAGGAAATCTGCCGAGATTGTAGATGTAACGTGAATTTCTGTTCTTGTATCAGGTTTACCTTTTTGTACATCAGGCTACATAATTATTGTCATGTGTTTGGCCAGCAGAACAATTCTGATCACTTGTTTTCAATATTAAAGTGAATACATTGGCAGCAGGTAGGTTCAAGACACTTGTACATGTACTTGAGACACTTGTACTTGTACTTGAAAACTCGAGGTTAATGGCTACCTTACGTTAATGGTTCAAATTTCGCGGAGTGTATATATGGTAAGAGCCATTTTGGAAGTGCCTAGTGTTGTGGTTTTGAATTTGCTTGTTTGATCTCAGGCTTACAAAAGACAACTTATACCGACATAGCTCAAGATGCCTCTTTCAAAAAACAATGGGGGACACTTATATTGTATCCTTTTTAGAATGGGGACTTATATGGGAGACACTTGTGCAAGGTTTGACATCTTGACAACAAGTGCAAGGTTTGACATCTTGACACAAGTTGCACAAAGGTCTTGAACCTTGGCAAGACATTATTGACCTTGTAAAAATAAAAAAAGGGGACACGAGTTTTTTTTCCCTTGCCAGTTATACAAGTTATTTAACACTTGTGCACAAAGTGTTAACACCTTGTGCACAAAGTGCTAGTACTTTTGTGCAATGTTTGACATCTTGACCACTTATACAACTTATTAACATCTCCTCCTAATTGTGCTCGACAATACAACAAAGTAATTTATGCTTTGGATGCTAGGCTTGATAGTTCTATGAAGTGTCCGACAATAAGAAGGAGATAGAGATTTTATATATTTAGATAGGGTGGTTACAATGTCAAAATAGTGTACATGTTCACAATGTCAAAATCTTGACATGGTCGACTTCAAAATTTACAATCAGTATCTCATGTATATGTCAAAATTTACAACTATATCTCATGTACATGGTCGAGATTACAAAATTGTCAATGCACTTGTCCATCTCAATCCCATGGGCTCAGATCATGAAGTCACAAAGATGGGATGGAAGCAAAAAAGTGTGCACTTATCAAAAAACTGAAATACCTTGCACTAACATTTCGAGGGGGATGAAAGTGTATCCATCAAGTCAATTTGTACCTTCACCTCCCCTCGCCATGGACCCCATGAAACGTTGGAGTCCGAAAGTGCGAGAGGTTGTCGCAGAAGAATGTGAAGGTACATAGTCCGAGTCCGAAGTCACCGCACTCGTAAGTCAAGTGTTGGGGACTTAGTGAGTCGGAAAAGAAATGGGATGTATCAAGCATACACTATCATCAAACCCATCTCAAATGATCAAGTCATGTAAGATCATGACCTCACATTCATCA
Organism: Isoetes taiwanensis; assembly: GCA_021234155.1. Taxonomy (NCBI): domain Eukaryota; kingdom Viridiplantae; phylum Streptophyta; class Lycopodiopsida; order Isoetales; family Isoetaceae; genus Isoetes; species Isoetes taiwanensis. The sequence goes on along the minus strand of JAJEKV010000016.1, from coordinate 19,373,130 downwards.
TCTTGGAGCACTCATCCAACCCATCTCAAATGATCAAGTCATGTAAGATCATGATCTCACATTCATCATCTTGAAGCACTCATCTAATATGAGCTTAAGTTGTCAATAAGTGGTAGAACTTTTATGAGGATAATTTAAGAACGGGAGAAATGAAAGACATACAAAACACTTGGGATAAATTGACATCGCGTAAACCGGATACATGCTTTAGAATAATGCCATATGGGACAACTTATGTCATTTTTTCAAAATTAATTGGTTGAGGCACTCGCCAAGTACATCCGAAATTTTGAAGGCAACTAGGCCAAAACAAAGTCTGATTTTTATGCAAGAGTGATTCCATTAGGCGATTCAAGGTATTACCAATATCCGGAATTTTTTATACGTGGTTATGATATCGAAGCATAAACCAAGTGTTGATCAAATCTGAAAAAGCACATTTCATCCACAAAACTCATAAACAAATGGTTAGATTCATCTACCAATCGACACATCAATGGCTTCTCCATCTTCACACCTTTGTTTAGCGGGGGCTTCTTGCGCACATGCTCGCCGACCTAGCGCATAATCGCGGTGAAAACCAGCCTTGGCCAGAAACTTCGTGCATAGTGCATTAAAGCAAACAGAAATGTAAAATGGTGTTAACTAAAAGCTTGCAAGAGAATGGACACTTACCTTCAACTCCTTATTTTCATTAACAAGGTTTCACAAATTTGTGCATGCAGCCATCACATACAAGCCGCATTGAATGATTGGGCTGCCGAGGTACTTCAAGATGTTCAAGCCCCTTCACATTATTTCTGAATAAAATCAACACCGCTTTTTGAGGTTTGACTCATTGATTGAGTCAATATCGTGTATGAAGCCTGCACATGCACATTTAAAAGTAGAAATGTAAATATTTAAGTAGACAGGAATGGGAGAAAGTAGATAGAAATGCATACCCTCTAATTGCCTTCTCATTTGTCGCAAAAGCTTTCGTGACTATTCAATATATGAATCGATGGTGCAATTAAGAACTCGCAGGATTCCCTTCGCAAAAGGCAAATATAGCCAACACAAAGTGCTCATTCTCAAGCACGGGTAGAAGAACATCTTTGGCATTTTGACATAACCAACCCTTTCATTCCCTGTTTTCACGATATCTACAATGTTTCTTGAGGCCTCGGTTTTTTTCTTACTTGCTGTAGCTTCCTTGAACAAGTGAAAGTTAAAAGATGGATAAAAGAAAATCTTGTTCTTCCACTCCGATGGCAAATTATGATGCAGGTACCTACAAGAAGATAAGGTCATAATTATACGTCATTATAAATACACAAAGAATAGGAGATGAAATCAGAATTACATCTACAACACCTTGTGCATACCGCCATACGAGTTCAATAAGGCGCTTGTCAATCTTGATCCGGGTGCATGGTTCTTCAAGGTCAATATCGACCACCTTCATGGGAGGATCAGGGGGGCTATCCTTGAAAGGCACGAAAGGCGTGTAAGAACACAGTTTCTCACGCATGCTCCTACAAGGATCAAATTGAAGTGTCAAGTATCATGCAGGTGCATAAAAACAAATGTTTCATAATATTACCTTGCATCAACATCAGATTCTTCACCGGATTTAGAATCTTCAAGAGATGTTGTGTCTTCAACAGATTTTTGCCTACAAGAAATGGTGTGAGTTGAAGAAATGGTGTGAGTTAAGATGAAGTGCATACCTTTTCTTAGCTGCACTCTTAGCTGGTGCATCCTTTCTGGCTCGAGTTTTCCGCTTGTTATTTGGGGGAGCATCCTCCTCCTTCACGATAATCGTTTCTATAGCTGCTGGTGCTTTCTTATCTTCATCTGCCATAACCAGTTAGAGAATATGCACCTCATGAACAAATGTTACTGTTTGATGAGCTTTAAAAACCAAAACTAGCTAAGCAAGTCTGCTGCCATTTTTTTCGGGCAGCAAATGGAAAACATATTGAGCTTCAAGACCAGCAAGTACATATGAAGTGCTCGAATAGGTAGTGTAAGACAAACACAACTAAAGAATTAAGTAGCTAAATACCTATACTATCAGAAAACAAGTTAAAAGAACATTCATTAAATGGCGCACCTATTGTAGAAACCTCAACAATGGCTCACCTTTGATAGGAACCTGTTGCTGAGTCAAGGAAGCCAACTCGGCATCCAAATTTGGGATCTCCTCTTGAAGACTAATTCCACCTGCAATCACACATCTTACAAATTAGCAACCTGAAATAATATTGAAGCTTATATCAACTCAATTAAATTTGAACTTACTGATTCTGGCCATTGCCATCTCCACAAACTTTTTGATTCTGCCTTTTCCCGATTGTGAGAGAATGCCTTAATAGGTGATGCTGATGTAGAAGGAGTCCCACGGACATGGCATCATCCTTGGTTGGTTTAGGTTCAAACATCCGAGAATTCAGGTAGCAAGGTTCTTCCTTCAAGGAATGGCTTCACACCGAGATATGACAATGGCTAGTTAGCTAGACTCGGATCTAAAAAAATTCTACATGTTTACAAATCATCTACATGTTTACATTACCCGCTATAAAGGTTCGGGTTTCTTGATGCTCCCCTGTTTCAAAGCAAAACAAAAAGTAAATGTAATCAAAACTAACAAACAAGGAATCAAGAATGTAAAGTGTCAATAAATGTATGTCATGCAAGAAAGCATCTACATGAGGCAGTCTGTAAGTTATGCAAGAAAGCATGTACATGATGTAAATTTAAGTGAAGCAAGAAAGCATGTACATGAAAGAAATGTAAATGACAGAAAGAATGTATGTATCCAAATCCAAGCACCTTGAACTACATTCATTCTCGAGAACAACAAAACTTAAGTCTATGTAGAAGGTAAATGTCGATTCAAGACTCTACCAAACAAATACATATCTAAAGATAATCACTTGCATATCAAAAAAAGTATTCCTACACTATAAAATGAAATCAAGTGAACGTAATTACCTTGAGTAGAAATTCCCATATTTGCACGAAGTTCTTGAGGCCAAAGACAATGAAAAAACACACCGGTTCGAAGTAGAGACACGGGTATGAGAGACAAAGAAGGCGAGGGGATGTCCACATGATGGCAACACCAAAATACTACATGTCAAGGCATGCATTGCAAGAGCAAAGATGTGTTCTTCACACGAGGATTTGATGCCTTACTATCCGCCAAAAGAACAGGATGGGATGCAAGGTAATTACATCTGATGTTTCAAGATGTAATATCATGTTCTTTATCCTACTCTCACTAATTTCATTCATCTCCAAATCCTTGCTGATTTCATGGATGGCAGTGGCTAATGTCTGCAACTCAGAAGTCATGTCTTCGATTGGCTTTGTTAAATTTTTCTTCTCCTCCATAAAACTTGATTTTTCCTCTTCAAAGTGACTTGCCAATGCCATTTACAAATCTATTGGCTGCCCTGCTGCCTTTAGTGTCAGAATTTTGGCAAGCTGAGTGTTTATCTGTGCATCAGATTTTTGGACAACCCTACTTAATGTGCTTCTCTCACTCTCTAGCCTGCAAATCTCGGATTCAAGTAGCTTCCTCTTGTCCTTCAACTCCTTCAATCTGCTAATCAAGATAGTAGCATCCACAAGTCTACTCTCAACCAATTTCTTCAACCCATCCATCCGCATTTAAACCGGGCTGCGGGCGATTTACCTTGCATATTTTTACATTGGACGATTTTACGGTCCCTGCATGTGTAACATCAGACTCCTTTTGCTCTTTTTTAGCAGAAATAGCATGCTCCTTTACCTCATTCCAGTCAATTTGTATGCCTTTGTAATGAAGTGCAAAGGCCCTTGCAAAGTACAATGGAATGTGATGGTTATTGATCTCCGAGTCTTGCCGAATACATGCTCATATTTCTTAAGAAAATGCCATCCAAACCCCTTGGATCCCGGCATCTTGGTAACCCTAACAGCTGGTGGTTTGAGCCCCAAACATCACGAACCACTTTGGAGACCTGGAAAAACCGAATCAAAATTGTAGGTCCTAAGTCGTGTCTAATGCTAACCTTGAGCAACTCGCTGCAATGAAGATTTTCCAGAGTTGTCTTTAGTTTCCTGCTTGCTTTCGATGGCTTAGGCTTCGGGTTGCCATGGGCTTCAAACCCTTGGCGACTGGACCGACTGATCCGACCTTTGCCGCTTCATTGCTTCTTTGCTGCTACTAATAGGGCTTGATCAATCACCGATGAATGCACAAAATCACACCCTCCTCGCAGCCTAAACCCTAGCGCCCGGGTCTAGGTGATAATGGGAGAGTATCGAGGGCTTAGGGTCCATGATCGACCTTGCAAAGGTCCGCTATGGCAGGAGCAAAGAGGTTGGGAATGGGCGGATCAAAGAATCAAGAAGGAGGTCCTTTTTTTTTTTTTTTAATTTTTGAAAATTAGTGCATTAAAGTTTCCCAACCCGGTTTGAAAATTAGGTACCCCCTAATAAATGAGACCTCAAGGGGAATTTTTTTACATTTTGCCAAATGTAAATGTATAAAAGTGTCCCTTTTTTTGCCCACCCTTTCATGCTTCTACCCTTACTCAGTATTGCTAATGCCTTAAACTTAGAGATACACCACATGGACGTGAAGACAATATTCCTGATTTCTAAACTTGATGGTGATCTGTACATGAGACAAGCCCCAGGATTTACTATAGGTGAAAACAAAATTTGGAAACTTAACATGGCAGTCTATGGTCTTAAACATGCACCAAGGGAATGGTATTTGTGTATGGATCAATTTTTGGGAGAGCAAAGCTTTGAGAAATTAAAAAATGATGGAATTTTATATAGATTTGAAGATGGGAACAGTTTTTGCATCATTGCACTTTATGTGGATGATTGTATAATGTTTGCAAATAATATAAAATGCTTGGATCACTTCAAAGAATTGCTAAGGGAAGGTTTCAACTGACAGACTTAGGTGAACTAAAACAGTTTCTTGGGATCGAGGTTGTAAGAGACAGGGAGAAAAAAAAAACACTGAAATTGAAGCAGAGCAAACAGATAGCAAATATGCGTAAAATTTTCAAACTAGAAGACGCAAATCCTGTTGCAACACCAGTAGTGTCAGGTCATAGGTTAATAGAAGAAAAGAAATTATCAGAAGAAGAAACAAGGGACATGGAACATATTCCTTATAGAGATTTTGTTGGTTGCCTACTCTATTTGTCTAACAATACCAGACCAAATATTTCTTATATAATCAATGTGCTAAGTAGAAGATGTCATAACCCAAGCAAAGGGTTAGCTGAACAGGGTATTAAGATACCTAAAGAAAACACGGCAACATAGCATTACATATGACTCAACAGACTTAACATTATATGCTTTCAATGATGCTGACATGGGAGGCGACCTTAGTTGCAGAAAATCAACATCAGGGCATGTTGCTTTCCTAGGTGGAGGTGTTGTAAATTGGAGAAGGGGAAAGGAGAATGCAATAGCAATGTCAACTGCAGAGGCGGAATATGCAGCATCTTCCTTGCTTGCAAAAGAGGTAATCTGGTTAAGAAGATTACTTGATGAGTTAAATTATAAGCAAGCTGAGGACAGATAATCAGAGCTGTATAGCTATAGTCAAAAACCCTGTTGATCATGAAAGGACAAAACATATTGAACTAAACATTCATTTCATTAGGGATTTAGTTGGAAAGAATTACATTCAAATGTGTTATGCGAATACCGTAGAGCAAGTTGTAGACATTTTTACAAAAACCTTACAGAATGTAAATTTGCACAACACAGAGACAGGTTGAAGGTAATTTAAATTATGTGATGAAGGAGGAATGTTGGAATTTCATCACATATTTTAATCTAAGCATATACTTATACAGTTGATCATATGTACAAATACTGTATAATATAGCTAGCTCTAAGTTAACCGTAAGGTTATTGAAAGGGTAACTTAAGTATTTACAATGGTCTGTGAAAAATATTCATTATACTATTTTAAAAGGTATGAGGTGGATCCATATTTGGAGCCAACCGAAAAAGTTTAAATAGTAACTGTAAAATGTGGCCGAAAATTTCAGGCATAACCGTCGAAACTTACAGGAAAAATTTGAGCAGGGATAACCAAAGCATAGACAGAGCCGAATGGAGCTAAGGGGAGTTATGGAATGATCAAATACATCTGTTTGATCATATCGTGTTCAAGTTCTTTTTGTGTAGTATTTCAATGTTCAAACATCTTTGAGTAATTGCATTGCTACAGTTACACTAGAAATAAAGTTAAATGGTGGATATTGTGCTCAATGGTTGAATGACCATTGCATTTGGAATTTATTGTATAAGTTATATATTTTGCTGAAAAAGAAAGTTGCTTGTGAGTTCTGGTTTTGAATTGCTAGTGCAAAGTTGTTGAATAATTTGCCTTGGACCTTATAAGCTACATCTAACATAAGTTTCATCTCATTCTTTCAACCTATTTGACAATGAGAAATTTGAGTATTTATTTGAAGCAAATATGATGGCATCTACAGACTGGATAACAATATATGAATCCCATGTTTTTTGTTTGGCTAAAATGGCTTTACTTTTGAATTTTGTTGATTGACTTGTCATGATGATGGTTCGTTCTTCTCGAACACTTCTCTGAGTGGCAACGATGGAAGCGAACAACGAAATTCAGGTCGGAGAGGTGGTCACGACCTCTATAGCTGCGCCTACTGGATCCAGGAAGCCCGAGTTAGATGCAGATATGGTCGATGGCAGTTTGCTAGGTTGGGATGGCGTGAATGGGAAGGAATCACCTGTTGTGAAAGATAGCAAGGGTGCAAGCATAGCTATGCAAGGACTCACAACTGACAGACTTATTTCAAATATCCAATAGCACCATTCTGGGAAGGGACTCGCGAGAGACACAAAACCGGCCGATAGATAGGCTTGTCATTCATCACAGCAGCAGTATACAATGTGTGGAAAACTAGGAGAGAAAGAGGGATAGCCGAACCATAGGAACAATATCGGACTACCCCTAAAAAAGAAATGTGCCAAGGCAAAATAAAGGGTAATGGCGACAACTTCTCATCGGGATAAAAACCTCGCTCTTCGGGTTTTCGAGGAAAACCCTAATGAGAAATGGTCGCCAACAACCTTGAATGTGTTGCCTGGAGAACGGAGAGAAATGAATTGATGGCGAACGCAAAATAGAGCACGACCCCAAAGAACGGCTTAAAAGCGCCCCCGAATGTGTCCATGGAGAACCCAAGGAGAGGGGTGATGGCTAACGTAAATAGAGCAGACCCCCCCATTTTACAGGAAAAAACTGGAATCTTTTTTTTTTTTTATTGAAGGCTTAGTATATATATTAAAGTAGAGAGAGTAGGTACAAAAATTGCGAGAATGCAGTATTATATGTTTGCATTCTCTAAGTCTAAAAAAAAAAGTGACTATTATATCAAGGAATGCAAATATTATAGGTATGCATTCACCATGTCGAAAAAAGGCAAGCAAGTTCAAGGTCCGAAATATCCCATATGGGCACTATTTTCGCCCCTAATCCTCTCGGGTCGAAAGCAGATTGGCAATACGCATAGTTGCATGTCCGAATTTTGCTGGATTGAAGCGCCTGCGGAGATCCACGGCTTCACAAATGAGCGATCTTCAGAATCATAATTCTGGGCGAAGCAGAACAAATGATCGGGCAATTATCTCCATGATATATCGTAGGGTTGGCTCCAAACTGATCAAGCCACATTGCATTAATCATCAAATTGATCCGGTCCCATCCTATCTTCTTTTGTCCCACCAAAATATTTCCTGAAAAGCACAAAGAAATGTATAAGTTACACCGAATACTTCATTAATCCATTTTATGTCAAATTTTGACTGCTCAATGACAGCTTTTAGGCCACACAATCTCTTCTTTAAAGATGAGAGAATTTCTAGCCTTCCACATCCTCCAAAGGAGGATATAAGTTCTCCAATCTCGGGGGCTGATAAGGAAAGATAATATCCACTAAGGTCAATTTTCGTAAAGGTGTGGAATGTTAAACTCAATGGCTGCTAGTTCAAGAACCCATTCGGACCAAAGACAATTTCTAAAGAGGTGATCTTCATCTTCCTGTTCCTGCAAACATCTATCACACAAATTAGAGAAGGTCGTATTCAATCTAAACCTCTTGTAGTTAGTGGCAAGGGCCTTATGCCATAGCCGCCAAATGAAAGATTTAATCTTGGGATTGATTGGGAGTTCCACATAAATCTCAGATTACTGAACACTGTCTGGGCAGATATGTCCCACTTTTAAATGTAGGGACATTGTGTAACCTCTTGTGAGGAACTTGTAAATCGACTAACTTTGTAGAGAGTTTTCCCTGTGATGCCATTGGATATCTTCACAGTGCAAAACCCATATATAAGCAACCCTTAATAGCATTAAATAGCATCTCATTTTCCTCATCTAAGTCAGCCAATACGTAATCATGAAACTCAATGATTCCCCGATCATTGAAAAAGGTGAGAAATATGAGTGATACCTGTCTCGACCATTTTCTCGTGCATTGAATAGGGAAATTCATAGCCAAACACATATTAGGATTATTCAAAATGAGAGAAGGGTTCCAGAAAATAGATTGATCTTTAGACAATCCTTCCTTCCAAATTATACATCTTGCAAACCAATCTTCCAAGCCTTAATCCATTTCTTTATGATACCCGAGTATTATTTGGGACTTTGAAATCAAAGAAAAGACTGCCCGCAAAAATCATCTTGACATTTCTCCAGCCAAAGGGTTTGCATTTAAGCAAGTAATGTCCGATAAGACAAGACACCGGATGATTGATCTTGTTAAAGCCAGACTCCAGATATACTTGGCGCCAGTGGCCATGCTCGCTTTTTCAATGTCAATAATGCCCAATCCTCCATTGATCCCGCTTTGACATTCCTTCATGGCAACAGGAATCTGTGTTCTTCTAGTGCCTCCATTAGCAATAAATCTACCTAGAAATACTGGAGTTTGGAGGTAACTTTTTTAGGAGCTAGAAGGATGGATGATTGATAAACATGAGAGGCAGAAATAATAGAATTAGCCAAAATAGCTCTGCCATTTTTGGAAAGAAACTTACTATTTAACAAATCAGCTTTCCTATTAAATTTCTCAATGATATCCCCCCAGAGCTCACTAGCATTACTTTAAAGCAAAAGGAATGCCTAGAATCTTAGATTTAGTGGTGGGAGGGAGATACTCACAGCCAAGATTATGAGCAGAATTCTGTCCTGTTACCTGATTGTATGACATGAACTTTGACTTGGTAGGGTTGATCTTACATCCAGAAGTGTTACCAAACTTATGAAGCAGCTCTTGGGCATTGTTGATTGAGGCCTCCTCCATTTTGATGAACAGAAATGTGTCATCTGCAAAATGAGCATTAAGAAATAATTGATTGTCAGGAGCTTCAAGCCTTTAATCTTGCCATCATTTTCAGCTTTCTTGAGGGCATTGCTTAAAGCCTCCATAACTATGAGGAAAAGGAAAGGAGCCAAAGGGCAGCCCTGTTTCACCCCTCTTTTAATCTCGAAAAATGGACTGCACTCACCATTGATAAGAACAGAAGATCTGGAATTCTTTAGAATGGCTAAGAACATGCTGGTAACCTCATGGGAAAAACCCATCTTATGACAAAGAATTGATTAAAACTTCCAAGAAACTGTATCAAAAGCTTTGGTAATGTCTAACTTGAGCAGGCCAATATTTTGCTTAGTTCCCTTAGCCCAATTCATACCAATGTTGGCCATCACAACATTATCCAAGATAAATCTATCCTTAAGATAAGCTGATTGGTTGTTGGATATGACCATATTAAGGATCCGCCTAACTGGATGCAATGGTGGCGTAAATGATTTTATAGACCACGTTGGTAAGGGAAATGGGCCCGTGAATCAAAAAAGGAAGTAGGTTCATCTATCTTGGGGATAAGGGTGATGAGACTGGTATTAATCCCCGCAATCCATGGATCTAAGCATCAAAAACTCATTACATGCATTAGTGATGTCGTAACCAATAATGTCCCAAGTCTTTTTAAAAAACTCAGCAGGGAGGCCATCTGGCCCTGGTGTCTTACCATTATCCATACCTGAGACACTTGTGAAGAGTTCCTCTTTGGTAAAAGGGTCATCAAAGTGTCGTTATGATGATTTAGAATAACATTTTGCATGTGAATGAAATCATCCATATCAGCCCTCGGGAGAATCATGGTTAGTACCCATAATATAAACAAAATGATTTTGTAGCCTTTTTGAGATCAATGTCTTCGTAAACAATTATACCTTCAAAGCTTGAATACTATAAATGTGATTTCTTTTTGCTTTGCTCTTAGCTTTAATGAAGAAATACTTGGAGTTGGATCTTTCATCATCCTTGAGTTCTCTAATTTTGGCTTTGAGCTGCCAACCTTTAGCTATCTTGATTTCCTCTTTTTCAATTTTCAGCTTGATTTCATCTTGTTGCTCCCCGAGGACTAGACCAAGTCGGGCTCTAAGATCTTGAAGATACTTCTTTGTCTTGGATATGAATCTGCTTACCCCAATTCTTGAGCCATTTTTTGATATTTTTAGAGGTGAGAACCCACCAATTCATCCATCCTAGGTTAGTGTTGGGCTTGGGGATACTGTTGTAAATCATCCCGAATTCTTGAAGAAAACTTTCATCTCAAGAAAGAGAAACATTCAAATTTTAAAGAAAGAATTCCTCCTGATGATATTGGGGTTACCCCTTAATTTGAATGAGCCGGGGAAATGATCAGAAATGGTAAAGCCATTAAGGTTAGACATTCTGTCACAGCTATGCCAAATATGCTCACTTACATAGAATCTATCATGCATACAAAGAATTGGGTCGTTAGCTCTATGATTGGACCAGCTGAAGGAATTGGGCTGTGTTCTAGCAAGCTTGAGATCATGACTAGAGAGAAGATAATTCCAAGAATTTGCTTCTTGGTTATTGAGAGGCCTGAAATTGATGCTTCTCATATAATCATGGGTGACCATATTAAAATCACCTCCCATGATGCAATTATCATAAGGGATCCTATCTAGATCTTTTACGATACAATTCCACATGGAGCTCCTTTCACTAGGCTGATGCCGCCATAAATATTGACAAAGGCAAACTTTTTGAGATTAATGTCCCCATGGAGAATCTGCCACCTGCCACAGCTAGCATTCATCATTTGAATGTTAGACATATTGAGACTTTCCCTCCAAGCTATAGAAATGCCTGCAGAAGAGTTGTTAGCTTTTAAAGCCCAAAGCTTAAAGTTAGAAGGCAAAGCAAAGGAAATTAGTTTTTCAAAATCCTCATCATGAAGCTTATGTTCCTGAAAGAAAAATATGTCAGCTTTTATAGTAGAAAGACAAACCTTTAATCTATCTCTTTTAACATTAGAATTGATACCCTGAAGATTCCAAGTCACACATCTAAGATCAATATCCATAGAAGTCTGTTTTTTTGGATTTCCTTGAGCTCCTTCTTGATGGCTCAGGGGTCTGATTTTTGCTATTTCTCTTTTTTCTATGATAAGAAACAATATGCCATGGATTTAGCTTTTCTTCTCTTTGAAGGTCATTGTCAATAATATATTCTAAATAAGCCTGATCAGATAATCCAGAGTTGTCACTCTCATAGGGATCATCCCACTGAATATTTGAATCTTGACTTTTGTTTAATTCAGATATGTCAACGTCCTCAATAATTTCTTCAATGATCACATTGCTGCCAACCTTATTATTGTCTTTCTGATATTTCCAGGGAATGCAAAGCTGGGCTGGAACCATTACCTTAACCTCTTTGTCATTAACTTTGCTGCATTCACCTTTCTCAAGATTATGATCTTTTTTCAGATCCTTCAAATCCTTCTTAGGGATCCATTCCTTTTTTCCTTGAGTATGAAACATAGGATCTTTCCCCTTGGAGTTCAAATTATCTTTTTTAGGCTCAGTAATAGGGGTTTTTGAATAACTGATCTTGATATCCAGAAAGGAGTCCTCATCAATTCTAGCACCAATAAACTTCTCCCAATTGGAATTAATTTCCTTCATAATACAAATGGAAGGAAAATCAGTTTGGGGGATTGATATATGAATAACTTCCCCTAAACTTTCACCAATTGCCTTAAGATGATTGCTTGTCCAGAATAATGGAGGCAAATTCGGGCAAGAAACCCAGGTTGTGGTGGCAATGGTGGAGAAGTTTCCAGGAATATAAAGAGGATTCCATTTCATTAAGTAAGCAGGGCAGTTAGCGATAGAGTTGATTTTTCTGGTCAAAATATACTTCACATGATTGCTCTCCCTGCAGATAATTTGAAAAGTTCTGGAATCCATTTTTAAGATAGAAAGAATAGGAATGTTAATGGTTTTATTGATCCAGTTCTTGACATCATGAATCTGAGGGCAATTTTTAGGGAAGTGAAGCAAAATACCCTGGGAAGAGTATTTTACATAGGCTTCTTTATCATGAATAGCATGAAGGTCAACACATGAGCTTTTAACAAAATCCTTACCCTCCATATTACCTAAAGGACACTTCCTTGTAGAATTAAGAAGAACATTTTTGAAAGAGGGAAGCGTACCATTGATTTTGTCATACTTGCCCAGGGTAGGTATCTTTGATTTGAGCTTGAAGTCTGAAATTTTTGTTGACTGCTTATCCAAGTTGAGGTGTACAATCTTTTGACAGTTCGGGCATCCACACTCAGCAGCATCACGAGGATTGAAATATCCATTTGAGTCACAAATGGTGCATTCCTTTGTTGGTGTCAGCTCGTGCATAACAGTGTTGTGTCTCACCTCCACATTCTTGAGTTCAGTAGCAGCGAGAAGAGAAAGATCCTCCTTAAAAGCTTCCCTAAATTTTATGATTTCATGATCATCGGCAGCTTCCCATACTCGTACCAGTCGAAAAGAGGCCTTGGAGTTCCACCCTAGCAATTCCAGATCTTCTGCTAAGTCTTTAGTTTTTTGCAATAATTCTGTCATGCTCTTTTTAAAGGCCTGATTTTTCAAACTGCAGCAATCTTCCTTGGAATGTCCTGCCTTCAGTCTGATCATCTGATAAAGAAGAAGGTCCAGCTCTTGGATTTTCTTGATCATATTCCACACAAGGTCTCGATCCCCGCTTTCCCCAAGATATTGTTTCTCCAATCTTATGATTTCCTCCTCGACATGCAGCAAGAAGGCCTTCGTTCTTGATTCCCATGCATTCGGGTTGCCGCTTTTGTTGATCCTCGATGATATCAAAGGATACCGTGAAGCTCTTTCATCAATCTCCATGCCTGGTCGTCTTCTTTTTCCAAAGTAAGGATGATCCTCCAATCTTTCATAACTTGGTCCATAGTTTTGTGATCATCCTCGTCTTCCCACTTGTTTTGGCGAGAGGATTCTCCTTTAAGCACAGTTTTCTTAGGTCTCATTTTGGAGGACGAGAAGGTCGATTCCGGGACTCAGACAAAGTTCTTGGCGAGTCTGGAGGTGGAAAGAATTACAACTGAGCTTAATGACTTGAGGATCCGAGTCCAAGATCAGCAAATTTTCAAAGAAACTGTGATTTCTCACTACTGTTTCAAGGAAGCCAGAAAAATTGATGTCTCGGATGAGAATTTTCCCCTCCTCTGAGAAGGAAATCACACACAACACGTCTGAATCTATGCAAGGTCTAAATCTAAAAAAATCCCATCAAGATCTATCGCTCCTAGCTTCCTCGCAACCCACGATTAATGATGAGATTATCTTGAGGTGACAGGTTAGCCTGCAGGTTAAGCTCGAGAATAGCAGAGGTGATGGCCTCCGCCTCATCCATCGAAAGCACCCCCGGTGTTCCCAAGGCGCTGTGTCAAGCGCCTCGTCATTCCCCATCTCGACCGATCAGATCGCCTGGTTCGAAAAACGGCGGAATCATGCAAGCAATACCAACAAAACTCCCAAAACACCGTGAAATGGTCGAGAAAACAAACAACACAAGCTGCCCAAGAAGAAAAAAAAAAAAGAACATAACGTAAAAAGATAGCATCACCGGTGGGTGGAGAACCATTAGGTAAAAATATGCATCACCCCGAGGTGGAAATAAACAAAGATAAAGCATCACCCAAATGGGTGGAGAACCATTATGTAAAATATGCATCACCCTCGAGGTGGAAATAAATAAAAGATCACCGCAGGTGGAGAACAACACAAAGATCACTTGGTGTGGAGAACAACAAAGAGGCATGAACAACAAAAATACAAATGAAAAGACTCACGCGCCACCAATGCCAGGGGGGGAAGGGAGGGAAGCCAACGAGAGGAGAAGAAGAGTCACGGAGAAGACGCCGATAACCGAGCCAAAATGGAAAAGGTTTGATAGGGCGCCGCTTTTTCCAGAATGGCGATCCGATGGCTCGGATCGATGGGATTCTGGGAAGGGACTCGCGAGCGACACAAAACCGGCCGACTACCAAAGGACTTCCTCAACTAAGCCTAGTCGCAGAGAGAAAGGAGAGGAACAAAAAAGAGGGCCGACGGACGGAGTATCGATGAGATGAGAGGAACCGTAGAAAATAGGGCTTGAAGGATAGTGACGGGCATGCGAAGGGAAGGCAAGCGCTGGGGAGAAAGGAAACCAGGATCCGAAGAGTCTGGTTCAAGCGAGACGGAAGCTACATGTTGACGACGAGAACCAGCAGCGCGAGCGAGCCGTGGGGGAGAAAACGAAGCTGAAGAAGAAGAGCCGGAAGCGCCTGCTACGGACGATATCAGCTCAATGACCTGAAAAAGGAAAGGACATTAGAGAAAAAACAATGAAAAGAAAAGCACGCCGCCACGACGACGAATCTAAGGACCTACCGGAAAGCAAGAATGACGAAAAAAGGAAGGACATTAGAGAACAAAAACAATGAAAAGAAAGGGACGCCGCCACGATGACGAATCGAAGGAAGCGCCCTGGCATGCCAACGAGAACAGCAACAAGGCGATGACAAAACAAACCACGTTAATACGTACAATGCACATATGATAGGAATGCAAATCACGGACTGATGTCCGTGGATAGTTGTCTTATTTGAATACAGACACGGACCAAGTTTGTGATGTGGTTCTATTTGACCAAGTCCGTGGAATGTGGCTATGATTCCTTCCCAACCCGTGGCCAATATCTAGATGGAGATAAGTCAACAAAGGAACCCTTCAACATGGATCCCCAAAAGAATAAACAATAACGATAAATAAGAAGGAAAAATAACAAGTAATCGAGAGAATAAGGCAAAGAGGAAAAACCTATTGATAGGGAATGTAAAAATGCATAGACATAAAGATCGGACGAGAAACATGGCGGTTGCTGGAGTAGAGACGACACCACGTAGCCGAAGCGGGAGAAGACGAGGACCGCCAGCCACCGGGCCATGCCAATTGAGGGCAAGGTCCGAGATGCCAAAAAGCTGCAAAGGAAAAAACACGACGAGAGCAACAAGGGCCGCAGAGGAAAAAAAACCGCGGATGCGGGCGGAGGAATAAAAAGAGCCGTGACACGTCGAGGCACAGGAGGAAAAAGGTACGAGGGGGACGAGCCCGACGAGAGGTAGACCGACGAGCCAAAGAGGATAAAGGGAAAATAGCACGAGCGAGCCGGGGGGGGAGAAAGTTTAAGCGAGGGAGAAGAGCCTTGGAAGTGCTCGCAATAGATCGTGCAGATCACTGACCGAAAAAAGGAAGGACATTAGAGAACAAAACAATGGAAAGAAAAGCCGCCAAAGCCTACTGAGACTAAGAAAAAGGTCGCCCCCCATAAAACAAGCCCTCCACGATGACGAAGTCGCGAAGAAGACACCCCAAAGAGTTTAACGAGAAGGACAACAACGAGAAGAAAAGAAACCATGTTAATGCAAGATAAGGTAAAAATGCAGCCGGTAGCAAGACAAGGCCCAAGGAGGAATAAGATAAAGAGGAAAACTTATCGTGAAGAAAGTGTGGAAGCGGCATACATCGGGCATAGGGCGTACAAAATACGCCGCAGACAATAACAGAAAAATGAAAACCCAATAAATGTCATGTATGCATAAATGGGAAAACAAAAATGGGAAAACAACACGAGAAGAAAAACAAGTTTAAGAGATGCATAGAGTGAATAAAATGAGGCCCACATATATGCAATCCCGCTAGAGATCAAGCAACACTGAAATAATGATCAAGAACCAAAGCAATAAGATGAAGAAGAAGAAACCACGCGATCATAATGTGTAAAATGCATAAATGTAAAACAGTATTAAAGTGCAACCGAAAGCACAAAGTCAAGGCCAAGAAATCGTGAAACGACATAGGTGGCAGCATCAAACACACAATACGGGGGAATAAAAAAGAAATGAAACCACGGTGAATCTGAAACCCCCATGAGAAGACCATAGGAAAATATACACAACCAAATTAAGAACCCGATTACAAAATCCCCTAGTTGCATCGACATCCAAGAGAAAAACACAATTGCAAGAGAGAAAAATCCGAAACCACCATGGAAAAATGTAAAATTTATAAGAGCAAGCGATATATAAATTGTTGCATCGACATCCAAAAGAAAAACACAATTGCAAAAGAGAAAAAATCCGAAACCACCATGGGAAAACATAAAATTTATAAGATCATGCGACATATAAAGAAACCTCATGGCAACTAAAACCAAAATGGAAAAAGGAACAAATGAAAAGATATACACAACCCAATCGAGAAACCCCATTACAAAATCTCCTAGCGGCATCAACATCCGATAGAAAACACAAGTGCAAAGGAAAAAAACGGAAACAACCATAGGGAAAACACAAAATTGATAAGATCAGGCTACATATAAATGAAGCACACAGGCAACCAAAACGAAAAAAGGTAAAAAGGAACATACAACCTTGATAAAGGAGGCATAAAGGCAAAGCACTCGGAAGTATTCCACAAGCCACCAATGTCCGCCTGCGGCCCTTGTAAGGCATTGCCAAATTACCGGATGCAATGCATTCAGATATGATGTATAAAGGTGGTGAGCAGTCAACGCCATCTCCGGAGGTGCAAAAAGGGGTCCTCTTCTAATGGACGAGCCAAGGACAAAGACTGAGGACCCATCTATGGCAAGGAAAAATGCCTCAAAAATAACACCACATTAGCACAAAAACAACGTCAACCACATCAATGTCAAGGGTACCAAACCAAGGATCAAACCCAAATGACGTATAATGACAAGATAAAATGCAATTAAATGCCCACCGAATGGAAAACCAGGCATAAGTCCAGATGCAAAAATTGATATCGAGGACATGCATAGAAGAAATTCGGTCTAAAATCAACTTGACGTATTGATCAAGGCGAAGAAACCCATAGAAATATATTTTTTTTTTTTTTTTTTTTTTGAGTGAATGGGGTTTTTTCCATTAATTATAGAAAAAGGTACAACATATTGAGTGAGCCTTTATAAATAAGCTACTCATAATAAAACGTGCAGATAAATCCAAATGAGATAGGTGCTGCTGTAAACACATAATAGTGTTATATGCTAGCAAGAACAGTAAATAACTAATCAGAAAGAAAATGAAGTATGTGGTGTGTCTTTGCGCCTTAATATGTAGGCAGCCCCAAGACACACTTATATCAGCTCAATTCTCGAGAAAAATGTAGATGTTAATGGGCTGTAAAAGTTATATGTAAGTCCCGATCCGGGCCAAAAAGGGATAGGTACAGTCAACGATTTTGGATGTTGAGATGAGTTGTGTGAAAGTGATAGGAGTGTAGAAAATCAAATTGAGCTTGGAAGTTTGGTTGAAGTACAAGAGTTTCGCCATCTCCCCGTTCAAATCAATGATCAACCCATCGCATTGGTGGTTGACATCAGAATAATTAAGGTTCCATATGCATACGCTTGGGTCCCTATGATGGTAATAACATTCCTATAGAACTCAAACCGTTGGTCCGTTATTCCCCGCTATTAATTTCCATAAACCACCATAGCTGATGCATTAAGTATGTATACGCAAAATTCCATTGCCCGTCTAATTCCTCGTGGGGTATGTCAACTATGTCTATATTTGTGGTGCCTCGATTTCTGCCCACATGTCATGTGTGTATCAGATGTCATGTACCACCCGTCCAGGAACAACCTCAGACTCACGGCTCAACTGAAGTGCCAAAGTCTCTGCTTTAAGACTCCTCATGTAATCTAGCGTAAATACAATGAATGTTAGTAAGTGAATCATGACAATTTAGTTTAAAGCGGGTTTTATGAGCTCCCATGAATTGGCCTATGTTTAACCAATTTGTATCCACGTCATCTTTGTGCGTGTGTTTTTGATAGTTGCAACCATCTCAATGTCATATATAACCCGAGATTTAATCCGTAATATAGATATTTGTTTCCCTCCATATTGGCACCTATTTCTATGCTTCCGGACATTCCATAAAGCAATACAAAGATAAAGAATTCTTAAATGCATCATCATTCATCAAAAATTCAAGCAAAGTAGCAGGGCAATTTATATGAAAGGTCTCTTCAAACCATGTCCAAAAAGGTATTAAGTTTTACATGTACCAAATATATGCTCCATATAGATTCTATATAACCCAAACCAAGAGGGCAAGAGGGATTCACTGAATTTGTTAAAGAATTTGTTGCTGAATTGTAGTGCCTTGACATAGCTTCCAAGCATGACACACTCTTATTTGCAATTAGCCATGCTAAGTATGAAATCTTGGGTGGGAGGTAGGAGAGCCGAGATATTTTGGAACAATTTGATTTCAGTGTCATCCTGAAAGACCCCAATAGAGCTTAGATTTGATGGGACTTGAGGCTTATTTAAGCCATTGTAAATCTTGGAAACATTATAACCGGGCTTACCGTAAAGGGTCCATTGGGCAGTTGATAGGATTGTTCAGATGTTGACATTTCTAACTCTTTGCATGATAAATCTAAAAATAATTTTTGTCGAAGAGCTGCCCCTAATTTTATTTTTCAAATTGGTCCAGGAGATCCATCTATTGTGATCCCAGAGATCACCAAGATTTAAAATATCATTTGACATCCATTTTTTATAGATCTTTGGATGATTAATGGCCGAGGGGTAATGTTATCTCTGGAAAAGTTGGGATTCCAAAATAAACTTGTGTTGGAAATGGCTCTTCCCAATATCGATGGGTCAAAGATTTTGTGAACCTTATTCCGGGCCAGAATAAAATTTCTCATGCATGCAAAACAACGTGTAGAAAAACGAATGTGCGTAAGTATCCAATGAGACGTAAAGTATAAGAGCAACAACTAATATCACAATGAAAATAATTATTCAAAGATTAATATGAGGACCAAAGTAAGCTAATAGGGGCAAACACGGATAAGAAATCAAGTATACCATTTCCCGATTAGCATGCCACAAAGCGACCAAACGATTTGTATAAGTCAAAAACAATTTATACTTGCAAAAAGACATCATTATAGAAAACACACTGCAAATTACTAATTAAAAACCATGCCAAAGCACCATACATAAGAGTAAATGTACTCCGAAAATCCCAAATAATGCTAGAAGCATAAAAAACGAGGCAATCACTCTATGGATGCCCAGAAACGAGAAGAGATTGCCTGGTGTCATGCACAAGAACAATCCTAGGAAAAACGATAGTTGGAAGAAATGCTACAACAGGACTTTGACGTAGAAAATGATTGAACAAAAAACTGTCGACATACCCTTAAGCAAAAACCCCGACATATAGAATACTTTGACAAACTCCTGAAACCGGAGACTAACCCCTAGCCCAAGGGCAAGCCAACAAATACACCCAATTGATAGACATCTACCCAATTCAATCAACAAAAATGAAAACAATGAAATGATATCCACCAGTCTAGAAGCAATATCATATCTTAAACAACAAGATAGCACACTAGATGGTCCTGCATAAGACTATCACAACGTAGGAAAGGCCGAAAGGAGAGACAATACCCAGAAACAACATCAATATGGCATAGCCCAGAAGGAAGGTTAAGAATAATAACAATATATATCGAGGAGGGATACCAGACGAATGTATCCCCCTTACAAAAAAAAAAAAGCAGAATAAAAGAGGCCGATCCCCGCGGTGTGAGTTGTGGTATAAGCGAAACGAAAGCAAACTTCGGCATCAAAGGCGGTGTAAGCTGGCGCATGGAAGGAAATTGAAGAAGAATTGGGCATCGATGCCCCGATGCAAGAAGCAATGAAAGCAGGAAGTGGCGGACAAGAGAAGCCAATCTGTAAGCTAGAAAAAGGCCTGGCGACAAAGTAGAAGGCAGCAGAATAGGGGCGACAAAAAGGAGTCAAGGATGGGTTCTGAAACCGAAAAACCGACCTGGTTGGTGGATGCTGGTAAAATCTCAGCAGAAGATCGAGATAAAGGAATCGAGATAAAGCCAAATGGAGGAAACCGAAACTACCAAAATAAGGTAGTAAAATCAAAGCAAAGTGAAGAGGTTACCTGGGGCATCGCCGGGCAAATAAGGAGGCCGATGCAAGCGGGAATAAGCTTACAAAACCAAGCCTGAATGGGGGACTGACAACAGAGGCCCAGTGCCAGACTTTCCAAGGTCGAAGAAACGCCCAATCCTCTCCATCCGGATGCGAAAAAGGAGCTTTCCAAAATGCCCGGCGTTCTTAGACAAAACCTCCGTCGGCCAGAGCGGATCTTGATCAAAGCGTAAGGTGATCCACAATAGCTCGTGCATAAATTCACTAGCCCTCTCGCGTGCTCGCATCCTAGGTCAGCATAACAATCCTGGCCAAAGAAGATAAACTAGATAGAAATGCGCAGCTCGATAAAGGAGCCAAAGATTCGCCATGCCGAGATTAGAGCTGAGGGGGAGAAGAAAAAATTGATCAAAGGAGACGCCCGGCATGGCGATGAAGAGGAAAAAGTGGGAAGGGCTTCTGCATGGCATGCCGATTGCATAAAGCACCGTTATGTTGAAACCAAACCGCGAATGTCACCGCACAAGTCCAAGATCTCGCCAAAACATGGCTGCACTGCACCCCGGATCGTCTATCCGGCGGGACTCCAAGCCCCCTCGAACAAGCCCCGGATTAAATGAAACTACAAAGCAAAAAGGGATGAAAACCAAGAGCATCAACTCACAAATGCATCTGACATTCATTCAATCGATAAAACTCAAAACCAATATGCATGCTTAGCATGTAGGACACCCCTCTCCAAATTCAAGGATCAATAAGAAAACAACCGCGAAACCAACATGCATGCATAGAAAGAGAAGAATAAAGCTTCCATTGTACTGCTGCCACACGACGCCAAGCTACCAAGTGCTCCGCACTGGGCCCAATGCTTTTGCTAACAACCAAGTATGTATGCCACTAAGTGCTCGGGCACCTGCTCCAATGCGCATGCTAACAACCAAGTATGTACTGCTACGGCGGGAATCCAAGAGTAGAATCGTGTAAGGAAGTGGAAAAGTGAGAAGAAAAACTAAAGAAGGAGCAGGAAAAAGAAATGGGAAGCCATGAGAGGAGAAGAAAAGCCACGAGAGGAGAAGAAGAGCCGCTGAGAAGACGCCGGATAACCGAGCCAAAACTAAAAGGCCTAATATAGGCGCCGCCCCTTCCTCATAATGGGCGATCCCATGGCTCGGATCGGGATTTTCGAGGATCTTTAGGGGCAACATTTTGGTGGAAACATTCTTACTCCAGAAGCACCTAGCACATAGATAAATCTTGAAGAGATTAGAAAGTTCTTTAATGGTCTCACCGACGACCCGAATGTTGTGCAAGGTTCACAAGAGGTCCCTAAAACCTTAAAGATAGAAGTATTGGCACTCCGCCGTAGGATGATGGGTCGCGTGCATAGAGGAGAGGAAATCCTCTCCAAACAGCACCTGGGGCAGCCCATGATAATCTCAGTCAATCTTCTTCTTGCCCTCAGTCTACATTAAGAACCAATGACTCTGTGCAACGTGTAACCCAATCTAGTTTCAGCGATTGGTTAAAGAGAGACTTGCTTGCTCATCACAGTGACAAGGTTTCAGAAGCACTTTCCTTTGTGCGCAAGGGCAATAAGTAGTATATCATGAATTCTATAAAGCAAGAAATTCCTATATCATCTTTGTCTGCTCTTGGTGATATAAAAGAGGCCCCATCTGGAGGATGCTATGGAGATACGGTTTTTGTTAGAATTGACCCAGGACGAACAAATGAAATACATCGGAACCTTGTGGTGTACTATGTTGTTTGCTACTGGACGGGTGAATTTTGATATAAGAAAGATCTCTAGGTGGTTGATTGCACTCATGCGAAGGAAGCATTTTAACCTGTTTGACTCAATTAAGTTGCTGGAGAAGCGGTCTTTTATCATAATGCTCAAAGCTATTGAAGACGTTGATAAGCTAGTGGCTACAACAATTGACAAGATTGGAGGGTAATGTGGTTCTGTTTCAAAACTATTTTCCTAGGTTTTCTACTGACGTACCCCTCGAGGCGAAAATCCCTTCTTTACCTACCTACCTTTCTGAAATCAATTGCCAATGTTTCCATGGATCCACATTGCAAGATTTTATGTTTAGTGGTGCCAAGATATGCGTGGCCCTCTCCAATGGATAAGGAGATTCATGAATAAGATTTACTTTCTATTCCCGCTTCAAGCTGGATCAAAACGCGACCGACATTTTCCCCCGCTTTTTATCGTCCAAGCTTCCAAATTTCTACTCAACCTAAAACCGCTCTTGCCTCCCCTCCCCCCTCAAAGGCCCTCGACCGTGACCCTTCCTTCCCGGTTCCTTCCATTTCAGGCCATTCAACCTTGCCCTTCCTCCGCCTATATGTTAACTTCACAAACACCCCTAAAACAAGTGGCTCGATGCCAATCGCCCAACTGCCTCCTCAGCCCTTAGGAGCATGCTCTTATTACTCCATCTTCCCGATCGATCCTAATAGAAATGGACCTAAGTTCGATCTAGATGGCACAAGACTCGCAAGATCTTGTTGGGCAGATGAGGTCAACGGTGCCACTTTGTTTGTTGTTGATGGGGATGGCTCCATTTGGCTTAGACACCTCCCTTTGAAGGCGATATAGCGATGCAACCAGCTGATCAACTCATGTGGTTGTCCATGACGGTATGGCCCCAATTTATGCTTTATGGGCTTCAAAGAGGAGAAAGGATAAAGGTGTACTTGATCCATTTCTTTCCAAATGAATATTGTTAGTTGGAATATAAGGATCTAAGTCCTCCCCACAAAAAGGGACCTGGGCTACACATGTAGTAAAAACTTTAACTCCACAGATCCTTTGTTTGCAACAGCATAAATGCCATAGAGGTTCTGTGGGTGCTTCATTAAACCTGATGATTCATCAGGATGTTGGTTTGATGAGTGTGTCTCGTAGATCCCGAGGGAGGCGTTTTCATCTTGTGGTCTTTTGAATACTGGGATAAGCTTCATAGAAAAAAGACAAGTGGAGCAGATGGTGGGGATGGTGGAAGCGGGATGCACATGAGTGGGGCATTGTTAATATCCGTGCTCTAACGTGCCCAGGGCAGAGTGTGATGGGACCTCCTTTGAGAAATAAGATGAAAAAGTGTGGGGACAATGTTGTGTTGCTACTTGTTGAGGTTTTCATATGGTTGAAAAGGTAGCTGATAGGCTTAGTAGTGGTGAAATAGTTTTCCGGTTCCGAAAAATATGTGCTTCAAACCGGTTCGATCACACACCCTTAAATAATCAGCATAACGATTCCCCACTCATGTGCAGGAAGACAAGCTTCAAGCTCAACTTTTCAAGATCTCAAGAAGAAGACTTTCTTGACACCGCAAAATAGGTTTCGGCACACTCCATCTTCCACCACTCCCATGAGAATGCTTGTTTTTGCTCTTGCCAATATCAAGTCTTTTATGGGCTTAATGGGTCATGAGCATATTTAATGGGAAAGGGCTCTCACTGGGCAAAAATATGATGAGTTAGGAGCAGCATATGACTCGGGGTTTGAATCTTGCACATTGAAGTAAAGCTGTGAGACACATCCGGAATTGGAGAATAGGATGCAGGGGTGGCCAAGTTGAAAGCGAGGACTTGCCTCGCTTCAAGGATGGCTTATAGGGTGTTCAAAGGCCTTTTTCAAGATGGCTCGCTTGAGGTGTCGAGTACCTCTATCTTTTCTTCAGATGAGAATGGTGATATCATATCCCTCTCCAGAAAGATTAAGCATTCTTTTCAAATTTCCGCCAGTTCCTTCTTAAAAGAAATCACTTCCCTTTTGAGAATGAAGTGCAAGACATTGTGCTATCGAAAGTGTGTCCGATAATTTTTAGCTTTAGCAACGATAATTAGAAGCTCCACTAACCATATCTGGAAAAAGCAAAGGCAACGATAAATGTCGTGGCATGGATGGTATCCATGTGGAGTTTTTCGTAGTTGCCGAGATTGGTTATTTGAGTTCCCGCACGATATATCGATATGCTATAGCCGCAATGGGGTTAGATAGGATTCTCAACACCCATCATCATCTTAATACCAAAGGTCAAAGAGTCTAGGATGATTTCAGATTGGCGACCTATTACCCTTGTTTGGTCGCTTATAAGATTATAGCAAAGGCATATGTAGAACAATTAATGATGATTTGGGGAAAAACGATTAGTTAGGAACAATCTGGTTTTTTTCCAGTCAAGATATTTCGACAATGTCGCAACGACATATGAAGGTATGCATTGGCTTTTACATGTTGATCATTATGTGGTGTACTTAAAAGTTGGATTTTTCCAAAGCCTATGAAAATGTCTTTGACCTTCATTGCGAGAATTGGGCTTCAAACAAAGATGGAAGTCGTTGAGGTTAGTTAAGGCAACATTGTTATATCAGGTGAACCTCCCACATATTCTTTGTTGGGAGAGGTATTAGGGAAATATGCCCTCCGCCCGCTTTTCACTACTATTGTAGAAGGCCCTCTTAGCTTCTCCAAAGGTGCAAGTGAATGACTCCTTTGTACAAGGCTTGGGCATGACGGATGGCTCTTAGATTGTGCGCAATCGGTTCATAGATTATATTTTTCTTCTCACGGGAAGCATCTAAAGGAAATTTTGATAGCAGCTCTTCGATCCTCTTTTCCTTGGCATCGGGATGTTTGTTGAACTAGCATAAGATGCAAGTGCCATATGGGCATTGGATACCTCCACCGCATGCATTCAAGCCTATCCATGGTCAGTTTGTCCATATCCAATATCACTGTCACTAGACTCCCCGGGTGTACCAATTGGTATAGAGATGGACAAGACGTAGGCTTGGGATCATGTTATCTTAGGCCTTCGGGGCATCCGCACAGTGGTGAGGGGCATCTTCCTCTTTTCAAAGGCACACAAAGTCACCAAGTTTGTTTTAAATAACACTCATGTCTACATCACTTCTACTTTGTTAGTTCCAGTCTCAAAGTACAAAGAGATACATGCCACTATACATAATGGCGGTAATAAAACTGCTTGGGGTGGTAATAAAGTCGAGCAAATGTCCACAGGTTGCACGGAAGAAGTGTTTGCTCCCTAAGAGGGGATGGTGTCTCTTTGTATGATGGACTTCTTTGCTCCATAGCAAGCTATTAATCTCAAAGTTCATATGGAGAATTCTCTCTGATCGACGTAGTCTTGTGGGCATGCGCTTGCTTGTCCATTTTTACAGCGGCCTTTGTATTTTCGGCAAGTCTTCCCTTGTCCCTTGTCTACCTTGGACTCTATCCTATCCCTTGGAAACCAAATGCTCACCGTTAGCTGCCCTTCATAGAGTTCTAAAAGCTTGGAAAGATGTCAGCTCATTGCTTGCATTGCATCCCTCACAATTGATCTCAAATCTGGAGTCTCCTTTGCGTGGTTTGCTTTTTAGCGGCCGCACCGGGTTGGCTGGGTTTATCCTCCACGATCCACCTAGTAAAGACGGTCGCGGTGTGGCGTTTACTGCGGGTATAGTCCACTTTGAGGTTTGGTATTCCAAGTGGATTTTTCAAAACCATTTAGGGGTTAGAGACATGGATTGATACGATCGATTGTTACATAAGGAAAGATGCGCATATAATATTCCCTTGCATCCTTACTCGCGAATGAGGCGTGTGGACAATCACGGCCGGATATACCCTTAGGGAAAGCAAATTGTTCAGCCTATTATAGACATCTCACATTGCAACCTCCCTCTTTTCTCCCTTCAACCAATGGCAACAAAAGGAGTCCCCTCGAAACCAAAACATACCTTGGTTTGGTCTAGAGTGTGGAACAAGAATGTTATACAAACTTAATAGATTATAAGCGGTGTACATAAAAGCGTGAACTAATATTCGGATTCCCTCCTTCAAAACAAATACTCAGTCCTCGTATCAATCGCAAAGGCACTTTAGATAAGTTGAAACATTGTTTTCTACTAGAGTGATACACATCTAATGGCTTCCTGCAGCTCTTCTTTTATTACCTGGAAACCGGTGGAAATGGAATTCTCTTCGGGCATAAATCACCCAAATGGAAACCGCAAAGTCATTGCCATAATTGCTCCAGTCAAAGGCCAGTTGGCATGCCCTTTTAAAGGGTTTTGCCTAAACTTTTGAGTGGATTTTCCCCGATATAGATCTAAATCGTTTGGGATCCTTTCATAGTGATTGGAATGAGGCGGATCTAATGTGCAAATGGCGTGGCCAGGATCAGCGTGTTCGAGGTCAGATGAGTTGCAATAGGGCAAAATTTTACCCAAAAATACGTAGTGACTAGCTTACTCAAGACTTATTGGTATTGCAAGTGCGTCCATGGGACGGGATTTTTTTACTGTGATTCTGCTGGACGAAATACCTTCACGAATGTATCAACATCTTAATAGGGTAAAGTTATTTTTGCGCTTGTTGTCTTGCTTAAATTAGCTCATATAGTACATATGGAAATTTTCCCATATATAGGCAACTATGCTACAAGTAGGTTGTCAACTCAATTGACTAATATGTGCTATGATAAGCCTAGATGTTATGATGATTGTGGGAATGGGAATGTGGAAAAGGTTATCTTTCTCGGCTTTTAAAATTTGGGCCCCCTTTGGTACTCAATTCCAACACAAAAAATAAAATAAAAATCCATTACCGAATTAAGAAAAGAGACAAAAAGGTTTGAAAGCCTAGAAAGTGTTACAAACAAGGGTTTGCAAAGCAGCCCAAAAACAAAAGAATCTGGGCACGCAACATCGTCTCGTATGGAGATATAATTGAAAAAGTTGGGAACCCCACCATAAAAAAAAACATGTTGTGATTCGAACGTCTAATTTATCAACTACGGTAATGTTTGAACCAAAGGAAAATACACATGGTTTTGTGTTCAGCCAGTTTTATTGCGAAGGGAAAACACACTGCATTTTAAAGTACACTGGAGTTTTTTCTGATTTTAGGCTAGTTCAAACATGGCGGTGGTTGATAAATAAGATGCTTGGATGTAGGGAGGGACCTGTGGCTTGGTCTGCCTTTCGGAGGAAGCTGGCCGGCACGCGCCTGCTGACCTTCTAGGAAGAGAGCCACAGGGCCTTTCTCTCAACGTAGGGACGGTTGGGCCCAATCAGTCGTGCGTGTGTGCCTGAAAACAAATGCGGGTGAAAGAAACGGAATGACAATTAAAATTTGCAAAGTAATAATTAAGGCAGAATGGCAGAGTAAATTCAGAGACGTGTGGTAAACTTTTTGGGCGTGATGCGACGGCTGGATTGGATTTGCATCCCCTTTATATTGATTAATATATTTCATTTTATTTCATTACACAATAGATAGATAGATGGATGGACGGATGGATGAATTGGAATAATCCAATAGAAGTAAAATGCTACAATCTTGCCTTAAAACCTAAGAAGTCTTTAAACCTGCGAGTAATACTGGAAATAAAGTAGTTACTACCACTTGTGGTTTAAAAATAGCGAAATAATAGACAGAATTAAACTAAACTCCCACAAAACTCTTCATGTCACTTCTCCTATAACCCTAAGTTACTTAGCAATTATTTTAGTAAAGAAGAAGCAAGTTCAGTCGATCGATGCCCTGATACCATATAATATTGTTCCAGTCGTATGATCAGGTACAGCTAAGGGAATTTTTAGCTTTAGATTTGCAGGATTAAATTAGAACCCCAGGCGTCTTCCAGAGGAGGGCCACTTTCTGAAAAGCCTATTCTTCAAGTGATTCCTCACCAAGTAGTCTAAAGCATGCCAATCCCAATCTGCAACGAACACTCTTTATTCAGTTTCAAAATCTATTTTACTTTATCATGGAATTACTTTCTATATTCTCTCAAAGGCTAGTTAGGCGGCGGGTTGCTTGTGTTTTAGCTGCCTTTATCTTGGAAGCCTTGGAACGGGATGTGTTTTGCGGCGGCTGAATGGGATTTTCTAGGAATGATCAGCTGTGCCGCACTTGCTGTGTGGTGGTTGCTGTGATTGTGTCGTTTGTTTAGGCTGGATGCGGAGGGACATGCTTTTATTCATAGCTAGAGCCTTTATTCAGCTCACAATCATCGGATTTGTCCTGGAGTTTATATTTAAGCAGAAGAATGTGACCTGGATATTTATTTGCAGATTATATATATTTATAGTAAGCAAGCAACATGTGATGTTAGGCCTTGTTTCAATTGAAAGAATCCCTAGATCAATAAAGATCATACAAAACCAGTGGCTAGTCTGATTGTCCATAGGTCATCCTAGAAAATATTGTTTTCGTTTGGTAGTTTTGGCCGATTCTTGTTTTTAGGGTATGTTTATAGGACATAGTCCTCATATAGATTGTGAAACAAGTTATATAGAAGTGGATAATTCTTGCTTGATATGGAATCAGTTTATAATACAAAGCTAATGAATAAGGTTGTTTTAGGTTCTGGTATGGGATATACAGCAGGACAGAGAGCAAAGGGAATGCCAAAAGGGCATATATAGCAGAATTTCAATATTTTGTGGAACATGTAATTACTTTGTTCCTACTTCTTATGTGAAAGTTTTTCCTCTTACGCCGCGGTATGTCATTCCTATGGCTGGAATGATGGTTGGGTAGCACCACTTGACGGTAACAGATAGAGATGAAAAGGATATAAAAAGCTCAACATCTAGTATTCCTTCTAAATCGAAAAGACATACAAAAACTGTTCTAGGAAAACTAGTTAGAGTTATGTTTGATCTATTCAATGATCACTTGGTAACTAAATTTCTATTTTTTTCAGATTGAGGCTGCTTTAGCTTTAGAACAACCTGAGACAAGCATCTAGAAACCAAGTGAAGAGATCTTTGGTTGTGCTTTGGCTCCTATTTTGGATAGCACTAAAACTGTGGGACCCCAGTTGCATTACCAGGAGCTATGACAGGTCTAATAATGGGGCTGCATGCTTTACTATTTCTCTTTGAACCCACCCCCCTCCTCTTCTTTGTTTATTATATTTGTCATTAGCGCGTAATCAACCCCTCACTCACGGGAGGGTTTGAACTGTTTTTGTTTTTGTGGTGTTGTTGAGTGTGCGAGTGGTCTGGGTTGAAGAAGCATTTGTTTGTTTTCGACTTCTCCATTCGTGGGTTTTGGGGCTGATTTCTACGCGCTATGCGTTTGTCCACAAGCCTTCAGGTTTATCACTAGGGTTTTTCCTCGAAAACCAGAAGAGTGTGAGGATTTTTAATCAGGTGATAAGCTTTTGGCGTTACTGATCGAACATCATTAGCATTGTATTTTTGAGGGTCCAAAATTAATTATAATTGGATTTTCCTTTATTTTAAGTGGGTAGTTTGCATGTGCGGCTACCACTATCGATCGTATGAAAATCTGTGAGATGAATGAGAGAAGCCTATCTATAGCGGTTTGTTGGTTTCATCACGAGTCCCATTCTAGAGATATGTAAGCAACAACATGTAGAAGGTATGCATTAGGTGACATATTGATCATTATGTGGTGTGCCCAAAGGTTGGATTTTCCAAAGCCCTACGAAAATGTCTTTTGGACCTTCGTGCTGATTGGAAGCGAAGCGATATGGAAATTTGTTGAGGGTTAGCTAAGAACAACATTGTTATATCGAGGTCAGACCACGGACATATTCTTTGTTGGGAGAGGTGTTGGCGGAAATCTTCCTCAGGCGTTCTTTTCACTACTATTGTAGAAGGCCTCTCTTAGCTTCTCCGATTAATGCGATGAATGACTCCTTTGTACAAGGCTTGGGCGTGGCGGATGGCTCTTAGATTGTCTTCTTGATAGGTTCATAGATTATATTTTTCTTCTCTTTGGGAAGCATCTAAAAGAGAATTTTGATAAGCGACTCTTAGATCATCTTTTCCTTGGCATCGGGGATGTTTGTTGAACTAGCAAGTGTGCGGTGCCATATGGGCATTGGACCTCCTCCAGGCGTAGAATTCAAAGCCTATCCATGTGGCTTGTCATTATCTTGTCACTAGACTCACAGGTGTACCAATTGGTATAGAGATGGGCCGATCATTAGGCTTGGGATCATGTTATCTTAGGCCTTGAGGGCATACGCTTTGGTGGTGAGGCATAAGCTCTCTTTGTTTGGGGCATGCGAGGTCCTGCAAGTTTTGTTTTAAATAACACTCATGTCTACATCACTTCTACTTTGTTGGTTCAGTCTCAAAGTACAAAGACTCCACGTACCCACTATACATAATGGCGGTAATAAAAGCTGTTTGGGGTGCTAATAAAATTTGAACAACAGATCCAGGGTTACCTTGGAAGAAGTGTTTGTTTGCTCCTAAGAGGTCAATTATGGTCTTTGTATGATGGACTTCTTTGCTCCATAGCAACTTAGTAATCTCAAAGTTCATATGGAGAATTTCTCTACGATCGGGCTGTGTAGTCTTGTAGCTTTATCACGGTTATCAGGAGGGCTTTGATCTTACATATTTTGAGTCTTGTATTACCGGTAAGTCTTCCCTTGTCCTCTCTCCTATCGAACAAACCATCTCTCGTTATACTTTCCTTCATAGAGTTCTCAAAGCTTGGAAAGATGTCAGCTCATTGCTTACATTGCACCCTCGAAATTGATCTCAAATCTCTTCTCCCTTTACGTGTATTTGCCTGCCTTAATTCCACTGGCTTATTTCGTTTATCCTCCACGATCCACCCTAAGACTTCGGTCGCGGTGGCATTCTCTGGAGCATAGTCACTTTGAGGTTTTGGTATTCAATGGGCCTTATACCGCTCGTGCGGGGGAGTTTTAGAACATGGATTGATTCACGATCAGTTACTACATAAGGAAAGATCACGCCATAAATATTCCCTTGCATCCTTTACGGATGAATGGCGTGTGTGGACAATCCCAGTGGATATGCCTTAGGAAAGCAAATTGTTCGGGGCCTATGGCATAGACATCTCACATTTGCACCCTCCTCTTTCTCCTTCACCACAATGGCAACAAGGAGTTTGAAACCAAAACACACCTTGGTTTGGTCTAGAGTGTGGAACAAGAATGTTATACCAAAGCAATGGCTAGTTAACCCAGTTATTGCATAAAGCATTTCTGGAGACTAAATATTGAGGAGTTCACTCCTTCAAGGCAAATGTCGGTCCTCGTGTCCAATGCGCAAAGCACAGAATCGGTTGAGCATTGTTTTCACTGCGGTGATCTCTCTTGCATCTCCCTTCACGGCTCTTCATCTGACCAAATTCTCTTGGGGGCGGATGACCTTCCTTCAGAAGTGGGCATTCAATATTGCAGGCATTGGTTTTATTTGATTTGCTGGCTCACGGATGTAGAGGTTTGAACACCCTTTTGCGGGCCTCTACCGAGATAAAGTTTTTCTCTTGGGCATAAATCCTGGGGAATGAGGTTTGGTGGGCCTCCCTTGAAATCATGCCATAATTCGTGCGTCAAAAAAAAAAAAACTTCTCTCTTAATGTGGTAATTACCTTTTGCAGAAGATGTACATTCTCACGAGAAATCACAAAAGATAAGCGCCATATTTTTCAATCAAAATGATTGGCATGCCCCCTTTAAGGGTTTTGCCTAAACTTTTTGAGTGGAGATTTTTCCTCGATATAGATCTAAATCGTTTTGGATCACTTTCATAGTGATTGGAATGGCCCGGATCGAATGTGCAAATGTGACAAAGCTAGGATCAAAGCATGTTGAATTAGATAGATGAGTTGCAATAGGGCAAAATTTTACCCCAAAATGCGTGGTGACTAACTTACTCAAGACTTATTGGGTACTGGGAAGTGCGTCCATGAAGCGAATTTTTTGTTGTGATTCTGCTGGGCGGAAATGCCTTCACGAATGTATCGAAAAAAAACATCTTAATAAGGGTAAAGCTATTTTGCGCTTGTTGTCTTGCTTAAATTCAGCTCATAGTACATATGGAATTTTCCATATAGGCAACTATGCCTGCAAGTAGGTTGTCAACTCAATTGACTAATATGTGCTATATTAAGCCTAGTGTTATGATGATTGTGGGAATGGGAATGTGGAAAGGTTATCTTTCTCGACTTTAAAATTTGGGCCCTTAATTACTCAATTCCAACAAAAATAAAATAAAAATCCATTACCGAATAATATTTTTAAGAAAAGGACAAAAGGTTTAAAAGCCTAGAAATGTACAAACAAAGGTTTTGCAAAAGTAGCCAAAAGGCAAAAAAAAGAATCTGGGCACGCAACATCGTATCGTATGGAATTGAAAAGTTGAACTCCACCATTGATAAAAAAAAACATTTGTGATTCAGACGTCTGAATTTATCAACCACGGTAATGTTTGAACCAAGGAAAATACACATGGTTTTGTGTTTAAGCCAGTTTTATTGCGAAGGGAAAACACCTTCCCGGATTACACTAAAGTACACTGGGATTTTTGATTTTAGAGCTAGTTCAAACATGACGGTGTTTGATAAATAAAGATGCTTGGATGTATAAAGGGAAGGACCTTGTGAAAACGGGGCTGCCTTTTCGGAAGGAAAGCTGGCCGGCGCAGCGCCTGCTTGACGCTTCTAGGAAAAGACCCACAGGGCCTTTCTCAACGTAGAAGGACGGTTAGGCCAATCCAGATCGTGTACGTGTATTGCCACAAAACAAATCAAAATTAAAAAGAAACCTGGAATGATTAAAATTTGCAAAATGGCAATTAAAACTTACAGAATGGCAGGTAAAATTTGCAGAACGTGTGGTAAAACTTTTGGACGTGATGCGACAGCTGGATTGGACCCATGCATCCTTTGTATAATGATTAATATATTTCATTTTATTTCATTGCACACAATAGATAGATAGAGATGGATGGACGGATGGATGGATGGAGCCAATCAGCAAAGTAAATCTTGCAATCTTTTGCCTTAAACCTGAAGTCTTTTGCTTAAACCTGCAGTAATACTGGAAAGCTTAAAAAAGTAGTTACTACCCACCGAGTTTTAAAAATGGCGAAAAATAATAGACGAGTGGAAAAACACACAAACCACCAAGAAAAGAATATTTCGTATTAAAAAAAAAAAAAACATGCCATATTACAAGTTAGCGGCGATTATTTTTAATCAAGAAGAAGCAAGTTCGATTCGATCGATGCCCTGATATACCATATAATATTGTTCAGTCGTATGATCAGATTTACAGCCCTAAAAGGAGTGCAACTTTAGATTTAGGATTAAAGTGGGGCAGGCCGTCTTCCAGAGGGAGGAATTTTCTGAAAAAGCCTGTTCTTCAAGTGGGTTCAGTTCTCATAATTAGTCTCAGAAGCGTGTCTTGATCTGATCTTGAAGCGGTTTTACTCTTTATTCAGTTTCAAAAGAATCTGTTTTGCTTTTCTCTTGTAAGTGCTTTCTGTATTCTTTCTCAGGAATGAGAAATTAAACAAGCAGGTGCCATATTTCTTCGATATCTTGAAGCCATGGAACAGGGTCTTTTTTACAGCGGCTGAATGGGAGGATTTTCTAAAAGGAATGATCAACCTATTGCCCGCACTTGCCTATTGTGGTGGATTTGCTGTGATTATGTCATTTTGTTCAAACTGGATCTGGGAAGGACATGCTTTATTCCATAGCTAGAGCCTTTATTCAGCTCCCCAATCATCGGATTTGTCCTGGAGTTTATATTTAAGCAGAAGAACGTGACCTGGATATTTGCAGATTATATATTTATGGTAAGTAAGCAAGCAACATGTGATGTTAGGCCTTGTTTCAATGAAAGAGCTCTAGATCGAAAATAAAGATCGTGTGCAAAACCAGTGGCTAATCTGATTGTCACTGAAGATCATCTGAAATATTGTTTTCATTTGGTAGTTTTGGCCGATTCTTGTTTTAGGGTATGTTTATAGGACATAGTCCTCTTATAGGGTGAAAACAAGTTATATGAAGTGGATAATTCTTGCTTGAAGTATGGAATCGGTTTATAATACAAAGCTAATAGAATAAAGGTTTGTTTTTAGGTTCTGGTAGCAGGATATACAGCAGGACAGAGAAACAAAGGGAATGCCAAAGGGGCATATATATAGCAGAATTTCAATATTTTGTGGAACGGCCATTACTTTGTTCCTACTTCTTATCTGAAAGTTTTCTCTTACGCCCGCGGTATGTCATTCCTATAACTGGAATGATGGTTTGTAGCACCATGACAGTAACTGGAGTGACTCTAAAAGAGATTAGAGAGGGATATAAAGGCTCAGCAGCATCTGGTATTCCTTCTAAATCATACATAAAAAAGAAACTTGTTCCTAAGAAACTAGTTAAATTTATGTTTTGATCTATTCATTATGTTTGATCTATTCAATGAATCACTTAAGTAACTAAATTTCTAATTTTCAGATTGAAGCTGCTTTAGCTTTAGAGGGCAACACCAAGACAAGCATCTAAAAACCAAGTGAGAGATCTTTGGTTGTGCTTTGGCTCTATTTTTGGATAGCACTAAAACTGTAGGACTGATTGCATTACCAGGGGCTATGACAGGTCTAATAATGGGGGGCGCTTCGCCGCTAGAAACAATTCGGCTGCAAATGATTTGTGATGAATATGCTCCTAGGGCATGCACCTTCAACAGTATTGTATCCACTTATATCAGTTGGCCTTTCTTTTCAAAAGGCTACCAGATTGGACACAAAGGCCATTTCATGAACGTGAGGTCTTCCTCACATACAAACATAGCACATGCTACTATTGGCTATATTAAGGACTGTTAATGGAGCTCTCTCTTCAGAAAATCCTAAAGTCTTCTCTGTTAAAATATATTTTTTGTATTTTTATCACAACGTGTGTCAGCCTTGCCCAAAGGGAAACAAGGTCTTCAAAATAATGCCCAGCTTATATAGTTTATTTGCCCTCGAATTTGGCTGGTGTGGGGACACACTCCTGGAAAACAATAGTATATGAGGAGACTGACTAAGCTGATGCATTTTTTAAAACCTGTTTTTAATATACGGGTACTTTTATACCGTGCACTCTTGGTGTCTCAGGCTCAGTATAGGGATAAATTTTATATGAAAGAGGGTCAAATTTGCCTTCTTAAAAATTGTATACGGGTGTTATTGTTGTTTCACCCTCTAGATGGCGTACTGCCTTTTTTCTATATGACGATTAAAACTACTCTCTCTCTAAGGTGCATCCCCAAGTGCAACATGTTACATTATCGCGGGATATCCTTACCTGGTTTGGGGGGATCTAGAAGGGTGATCTGGGAGGGCGGGATCCCCAGAGGTGTGATCCGGAGGGGCGGGATCACGGATCACTAGCAGGGATTCTGGCACTTAAAAATCTTGCCCTTATAGGGATTTTTGGGGCCAAATTTGTTTGTGGGATTTTGTCCCTCGATCCAGAGCGCGAGAATCGCATGGGAGTTCGGTGAGTTAAGTAGCGGAGTGATCCCGGGGAGGGGCAAAGGGGGATCCCGAGGTAGATCTGGGAGGAGGCGCGGGGAGGCCAGCCGTACCTTGGCCTTGCTCCAATCCAGAGCAAAAAAGCGACAAAAGCTGCCTTGATAAAGGCGTTAGCTATACTGTGATTAAGCTAGCCAGGATCCGGGAGGAGGGGATCCATTTGCAGGATCCCGGGAGGCGGGATCCAAACCAGCAGCCAAAGTCTATCTATCCTGAACCATTACTCTACACATGAGAATCACACTTGGTTCCTTTAAGCCAAGACGATCGCACACGATAGGCTATGCTAAAAAATTTATTCTATTCTATTCTATTCTTTTGTCCTTAATTTTTTAATGTTCCAATCACATCCTTTAAGATAAAAATCATCGTCTTTTCACCTACATCAAAAGTTAATATGAAATCCGCGTAGCCTCCATAAGTCTTCCTTATTTATTTGAGCATATACTTGACTGCTTTATAATATTGACTCTCAATCCTTGGATGTCAATGTTTCTCTTTATCTTCATATGATCCTTCCTGCGTGCGCTAAGTTCCTTTGCACAGGCTTCACTGGATCTTGTTTCTTATCATTAAATAGCCAAAAATCACTTCATATCTTTGCTTCCCTACCTTGATGATTTATTTAGGTTTGCGGGGAGTCACCCCTCAAGATGCTTTTGTGATCTTTGAAGGCATTTGCCTCCTTCTAAGGGATCCCTTAATACTATTTGAGATGTAGTTTTTGGAGTTGCCAATGAATCTAAATAAATTAGGATAGCTTCGCCTATGAGTCTCCATCCCCATTGTTTCCTAATTGACAAAATATCCCTTTTTTCAATATGAGCGATTGATCCTGAAGCTGAAGCGCAACCTAGGAATACCATCAATCAAGTTAGGATCTCGCCGGTTCGATCTTCTATTTACATCATCAAGATCTAGGATTCTTTTGACTATTTGGATGCCTTGGACATTTTAGAGGCCCTTTTGCGTCAATTTACCTTGATGCTATATTAATGGGTGTGGAAATATTAAGTGTTTTCTAAACATCTATAATTGTGATAGAAATATGCTTTTTAGAGAATATTCTTAGTTCATGCTTCCTCCTAAAAAATTGCGTGGGTTAGGTTTTGTGGAAAAAATAGGCCATTTTTCAAAGGTAAAAAAGATCATTCTAATGGTTGTAGGATCGTCAACTATATGAAAAAATATATGGGAAAAATTGCTATAAATTTTAACAATTTAGACAAGTGTCACCGCGATTAAATGATTTAGAAGTTGCTTGCTATTTGGCACCTCATGTGTGTGAGGTTACCAAGTTGACCCTCACGGCGGCTTCGGAATCTTGTCTAACTTGTGCAATTCTAGATTAGTAATATTGGTGAAAGAATTGAATCTTCTTTTGCAAAATTCAAAGGAACCATTTTTATTAATCAATACCATTATATATACTTGAATCAAATGAAATTCTATACAATGGTTTATGATATCTACCTATACAATTCTAACAAAAGCTTCTTGTATAATTCAATCTCGACTTCCAATTGCACAGCGCCACTAGCCCCAACATCACCTTGCTCATTCCTTTGCACATGCGATCAAGGGAGTTAGTCGCCGTGACCTAAGTGGGAATCTTTGTGCCCTGCATACATGGAACTTCTTGGAAATCTTGGATAACAAAATAAGCATAAACCACCGGAAGATCTTATGTGAATACAATGCTGAACAAAGGAACAATGATCAGAATGGAAATACAACAATGTCGATTATCGAGGAAGCGAAACATGGCAAAATACAAAACATCATAACCGCATAGTTTTCGGAACAATGGGAGAAGCTCAACCCGGCCTATATTCCAAGCCATTTAGCGAGAGTGGTGCGCCCGAACCTGCGTATCGCATACCCTTCCAGGCCATGTGTGGCCGTTCGAATAATATCACGGTATGAATCATTGTATTATACGACCGTCACTAGTACTGTCGACTTCGGGCGACATGTACTGCGCGACCATAAAGGGGTAGTACCTAAGTGCGACCACCATGAACCATTATATTGCACATGTTAAGGCCACATGTGAATATAATATCCTTTTACCATGTGGCAATGGCCCATTGCCAAAGGGACCCGACCACAAATTCGTGGGGATAAAGGGACATAAACCCTAAAAGAAACCCTTTGGGTTTCCGACCCCCTATAGGTCGGATGGAAGCAGCATTGGGCGCCTTTTAGCCTGAGCGATGGCGAGAGGAACAGGAATTGCTAGGTTGCATTTCGATCAAGACCCAGCCCGATCGAGATCCAGTGGCATGGGCCTTTCGGAGAGGAGGTGGGACCAAGAAGCGGGTTAGTGGTTGATCAGATGGTTAGATCAGGAGTTTTCAACTCTCATTCTATGGGATTAAGCATTCATTTCTTAGCTAAAGCAGCCCCTACCCCTAGAATATAGACACTAACAAAGGAACCTAACCATGTATGATTAGATAGATTAGAATAGATGTATTCTATTATTTTCAGTTATTTGTGATGATGTTTGACATTCTATCGCTACTCTTGTGTATTGGGAAGGGGTAGAGACCCCGAGCCCAAGTAGTTGTATGATCATAGTTTTTGGCATTAATTCCCAATTAATGCGGCACATGCATAAGTGGTAGGAGCTAGGCAAATTTTGGTAAGGAAGGGCTTAATCCGATCACGATTGATCCCCCACAGTGCGTGTGACGGCGGAGAACATTGTGGGCTAGGCCTAATGCCACAGCGCTGCGTGAGGCCGGGTATGGGCTCCGACACCTCTTGGGTGATCGTCATCTTCTAGGGGTTCAGAGTCATTATCTGACGGTGGCTCTCTAGCTCAAATGCGTGATTGGCATGAACCTTACGGAGGGAGTGATCTCCTCCTCATCGGGATCTAAGGAGATGCAACCCGGTAAGTAGCCCCTTTGGCTCTGAGCCAGCCAGGGCTCACGGTGGGAGCTCAATACTTTTCAGCTATCGCAAAAGTATACATATACGAAGGCGGATGGAGTGGACTACCCAACAACCATGTTTCTATGACCAAATCCATTTTGCCATAAATTAAATACATGCTGCATTGTTGTCAGGAAGACAGTAGTCGGTCTTTCCCCAGAGTGCGAGCACAGGTAAGTTCCCCATGTTGTTGATGTACTGATGTATTTGATGCAGCTACTATGATATGGTGGACCACCCTTCGAGTGGGTATGTTATTATTGATTGATGTCATGCTCATGTGTGTTTGCTTGACTAGATCGATCAGGAAGCGGGATGAATAACACGTCCATTCTTCCCCGTCGGGTTCTTGGCCACCAGCCAAAGGGCCGATGTTAGGTGGGCAGCCTCATGTGCTGGCGGTAGATCTTTGGTTTTGAGGATGATCTCTAGTTTGTATCTGGCGGGGCATGCATTATGGGAGACGGCCGTCCTGATGGTATGGGAGCTACTTGATCTTGGCCGGACCAAGATCGAGCCTTTAGCGACCGTATTCCTGCCAGAAACTAACTAATCTAGACGTGGTCTTGGAGATAAAACCCAAGCAC
This sequence comes from Isoetes taiwanensis, assembly GCA_021234155.1. NCBI lineage: Eukaryota > Viridiplantae > Streptophyta > Lycopodiopsida > Isoetales > Isoetaceae > Isoetes > Isoetes taiwanensis. Next base: position 19,333,783 of record JAJEKV010000016.1, on the reverse strand, counting down.
AAACCTCGAATAGTGAGATTTTTTTTTTTCCAGGAATGGAGTCGGGTAATTATCTAGAATTAGGATAATTAGAGAACATATTTAAGATGAGTAGATGGGAAGAAGCCTCCTAAAGCCTAATAAATTTTAGTCACTTTTTGGCCGGACACTCCAAGGATCGCCGGGGAGCATGTAGGTCCATACCTAGTGGGCTCCAAAACGCTTGTAGAGGGGTCATACCATATGAACCCTAGAACTAGGCCTAGGGCCCCAGTTGTAAAAGAAAAAGATGAAATCCCATTTAAAAGCTCGAATTAAATTTGGTTTTCTATGCTAAAACCTTGAGAAAAACATTAAGTAAAGTCATTTTTGGGCAACACCTCTAAGGGTGCGCTGGGAACATAGATGAGTCATGACCTAACACCCTTCTGCCAAAGCATGCTTAGGGGTCCCCTAAAAGTGACCTAGAAATTTGATCAAAACTTACTCAAATTGTAAAGTAATGATAGAATCTTGCTTAGAATGCTTAAATTAGTGGAAAATTTTGTTAAATTGTGTAAATTGGATAAGTTTAGAGCAAGGGAAAAGTGTCGAAGAAGACCCACTTTGATCCAAGGTGGGGAGAATTTCGTCGACAAACCAACAAAAAATAACCTATTGGGCCCAAACCCTAAAAATTAAGCCCTATAAATTAGTAGGCTTAGGCCTCATTTTTAGGGTTTTCCCCACTACCGTCTTCTTGGCTCATTCCCAATAAGCGATCTTACGGCCCGATCCAAATTGATGTTTGTCGAACAATGGCTGACAGAGGGTTGCTCATAAGGTAAGCAAAGATGATAAGCCCGAGGCGCCCAAGTCCTCCCGTAGGCGAAACTCAAATCTTGGGGAGAAATTGCCCAGGCATGTAAAGGCGACCTAGATATTTCTGAAATCTAGAAGAGAGCGGAAGAAAAAGGCGAGGAAGATCTCAATTTCTCAATACCTTGTAAATGGATGCACTTACGGTGGAGGGGCCTCACGTGGGTACTACAATCGAGATCTTGAGGAAGCAGTACCCACAATTCATGGAGCAATGCAAAGGGTCGGCTCGTCCCAAAGTAGTGGGACTCGGCCGATGGGCCAATAGAGCGACAAGCCCCGTGGGAGGTTGCACTACAAGAACTTGTAGCATATGTAGTGAAGGAATGCTACAAGAAGGGGCGAGAACCTTAAGAAAAAATTTTATCATGTTTTAATCTTGATGTGCAATTAATGTGAAGTAAGGATTAAATTAAATACCTTACCCGCGTTTGATTGTAAACATTTCACTTATAACTCTTAAGTATTATCTTATAATAATTGTGTTATTGCATGTATCGAAAAGTTAGAGTAAGCTTTACAATGCGGAGTTCCAAAGGTGGGGAGACTCGCGTCTTTGGACGGCCTCAATCAAGGTGGGGAGAATGTGGCGTTCGAGAATAATATATGGTATGAATCGTATATTATTACGACCGTCACTAGTACACTCGACTCGGGCGACATGTACCTTGACCATAAAGGGTAGTACCTAGGAGATGCGACCACGTGAACCATTATATTGCACATGTTAAGGCCACGCATGTGAATATATTATCCTTTTGCCATGTGGCAATGGCCCGTACCAAAGGGATAACCCTAAATTCGTGGGGATAAAGGGACATAAACCTAAAAAAAACCCTTCGGTTTCCCAGCCCCTATAAGTCAGTTGGAGGCGGCATTGGGCGGCTTACAGGCATTGACGAGCGAGGAGGAACGGGTGCTAGGTTGCAGCTCGATCCAAGACCGCCGGTCTCGAGATCCGACATGGGCGGCTTTGGGAGGAGTGGAGGCATGGCCTAAGAAGCGGGTTAGTGGTTTGATAGATGATTAGATCAGTTTTCAACTCTCATTCTATAGGATTCGCATTCATTCTTAGCTATAGGCGACCCCTCTGACCTAAGAATAATAGACACTAACAAAGGAACCTAACCATGTATGATTAGGTAGATTAGAATAGATGTATTCTATTATTTTTCATTCTGTTGTAATGATGTTTTGACATTCTATAAGCTACTCTTGTGTATTTATTGGAAGGGGTAGAGACCGGGCCTAAGTAGTTGTATGATCTTAGTTTTAGCCATTAATTCCCAATTAATGCGGCACGATATATAAGAGCAGATGCAGGTGGGTGTGAGGAGCTAGACCGGTGATAAGGAAGGGGCTTGTCGATCGCGGTTGATCCCTCAGTGCGTGCGACAGTAGGGAACATTGTGGGCTGGGCCTAATACGGCGGCTGCGTGAGGCGGGTATGGGCTCGACACCTCTTGGGTGATCGTCATCTTCTAGGGGTTCAAAAGTCGTATACGGCGGTGGCTCTCTAGCTCGCCTGTGATTGGCATGAACCTTCTGGAGGTAGTGATCTCCCTCCTGCCTCATCGGGATCTGGGAGATGCAACCCAGTAGTAGCCCCTTTGGCTCTGTGAACGTGGGGATTCTGGTGGGGCTCAATACTTTGACCGACCCTAAAGTAATATGCACGGGAGAGGCGGATGGAGTGGACTACCCAACAACCATGTTTCTATGCGGTAAAATCCATTTGCCATGAATTACGTCTACATTGTTATCCGAGACCCAATGGCGAATGGGTCTATCCCAAAGAGTCGAGCACGGGTAGGATTTCCCCCATGTTATGTTGATGTCTTGATGTGTTGATGCGGCTACTATGATATGGTGGACCACCCTTGAGGTGGGTATGTTATTGTTGATTGATATCATGTGCTCATGTGTGTTTACGCTTCATGACTAGATCGATCAGGGGAGGCGGGATGAATGACACGTCCATTCTTCCCCGGGTCGGGTTCTTCAGCCACCGGCAAGGGCGATGTTAGGTGGACGACCTCATGTCGTGAGTAGATCTGCTGGTTTGAGGGATGATCTCCGGTTGTATCTGGCCGGGGCATCATTATGGGAGGTTAGGGCCGTCACCATGGTCTAGCTTGGATAGGATATCCATTTGTATCTGAATTATGGTGATTCCCCTCAAGGTGGCAAAGAACACTTTCGATATAGATTGATAATCCCATTACAAAAATTACTACAATTTTAAAGCCACTTATTGGTATTTTAAACAATTTTTTGACTATTAAATGGTCAAATGGGACTTTGTATCACATGTTTTTTGTAGACATTCATTTTAAGATATGCACTCAATATTTTTTATTAATGGGTAAATTTTTTACTCAATGGTTGTTGTATAGGTTATTAAGTTGTAATGAACCCAATCACAATTTGTTTGTCATGTAAAGTAGTTCTTATATGGGTTATTAAGCAAGTGTTTGGCATCTCAAGCATAAGCACGACTTTAATTTAGGCATCCATGGTCATTATGTATGTGGGTTGAGTTTCATCTTGAAAATACTTGAAAAACATCTATATGGCTTGGATGCATATTGATACACTCTTGAAAGGTATTCCCAATTTAATGAGTTTTTGAATAGTTGGTTATGTCTATGTCATTTTCTACCATGGTCTACTCCTATGCGTGTGAGCTAAGCTTGTTGTGAGTCAATCGATAGAAGGCTTGCCTTCATTTGGGTTTGGAGGCTTGCTATACTAAAAGCAACAACAAGCGATAGAAGGCTTGTGTTCATCCAGGGTTTTAGGCTTACGCTTACTACTAAACAATAACAAGCGCCAACAGGTAAATCCTTGCAACCGTGTAGGGACAAAGCCTATAGACAAGTCTTTATGGGCATGTAAGGGGCTACTATTATTCATGTATTCGGGTTTTAAAGTAAGTGTTTAACGTGCAAGTTTAAATATGTGCTCTAAAATTTGTTGTGAGGTTATAGATAGATAGTATTTTAGCATTATGTGAGTAAGATGTGTGTAAGCGTATAATTGAGACAATTATCTTCTTTTCTAGGATTCAAAACCTCTGATGCGGAATGCCTTTGTAAGCATCTACATTGCCTTCATTCATATAATGCAACCACCTTGCATCAAATACTAATGTGCAAAAAAAGTTGAACAAATCTTGCGGCGTAGTGCAGACTCATAATTGTTGAAAGTTGGGTATTATGGGCAAAATGTACATCGGCGATGACTTCGTTTGCTATTATGGGCAAAACTTTTACTACAAATACAATGGGAGCTTTCGGTATTCGGTAGCACCACTTTATTAGCTACTATGGGCAAAATAATAGTCCCAAATACAAAGAATAGAATAGAATAGTTTTTAGCGTCCACGGAGACCAATAGGTCATGGGACCCATACACTCATGTTCAATGCGAATTTTGCATCCACCACTTTCTATCAATGCTAAAGAATAGAATAGAATAGTATAGAATAGAGGGATGTAATATATATGTGATGTGAAATGCCATCATGATCGACCAAATTTGAATCCACTATATTTGTTCAAAAGCACCCTTCTTAAAAGATATTAGCTTAACTCTATCAAGATCAAGATCATTTGTGAAGCGCATATGGAAAGGAACAATTTTCAATATACAAAAGATATAGATCTAAACAAATGGATTAATAAAATTCATAGAATCTGAAAATGGCACCATAAGTGGAATAAGTGTTTGGATCATGCATATTAGTTCTTATAAAATACAATGAAGCATGTTTATAGTTTTTGAGTGCATTGTTGTGCTACATATTTTAAGAAGTGCACTCTTGACTACCTCAATCGTCGGATCTATCCATCCTATGGCCCGGATCATATGTTGAGTTTTAAGGTGCCTCTTGTTTCGATTATGTTTTATTTATGGTAGAGAGCCTATGATTTTGAAATGTGGAATATAGGTTTCTCCTAAGGTTTTAGAATATGAAATCTAGGGACTCATCTCTATACTAGTTCACCTAACATCTTAGAATTTGAGATATAGAGACTCGAACCTCTACCAAAATAATTCGATTTCTTAATAAAAATACTTTAACCAATGCAACCAGCAAAGTAACATGCTTATTTTTATGCCATTTGAATCTATCTCCCTTTTCTTTTATAATAAGCTAATCAATTGTTTTGGGGGTATGGTCTCAAATCCATATCAAATCCCCCTGGAACCCCTTGTTATTGTGCTACATATTCTACCCTTATCTTTCTGCACCTTTGCTTTTGGAGCTTCAATACCATTCGTTATCTAATAAAGTTTTTAGGTATTTACAACAAAGGCTGGAATATAAACTCCTGAGAAAAGAGAAGAGGTTGCTTATGTAAATGCTGCAACAATACTACCAATTATTCGAGTTGTACCATAGAACTTTCTCCTGAACTTTGTCTTTGTTCAGCTTCTAACCTGCAAGAAAATTAGTTAATGTTTTTGAACAATATTCATTGAAGTGTCCATGGACTTAAAATCACAATAAATGCCTTAAGTTGCTTACCCTCTAAACCAAACAAAAAGGAAATAAGTTCAAATCTAACAATGGGCAATTGTCCAGCTTTAAATATAACATATAGCATAGCAGCTCATGCCGGGGATAGATCTTCAAATGCATGCGCTTGTCAATAATTTAAGGTATCTAATTGCCAATATTCTTGCAATTAACTCATGGCATCAATCTCCTCTGTCTGAGCTACTACAATTTCATCTCCATGAAAGCCACTAAGGTACCTCATAGTGGTACGTGCTCCAATGTATTCTTACTACAATTCACATGGACAATCGTCACTCAACATATGCACATTTCCATTAAACATAAAAACCCTCTGAACATAGATCTGACAATGTCTCAAATCTTGAAAGTCTATGCTCATGATAAAGTAATGAATTCATTGGATTTCACACAATTTAAAATTGACAATCTATGGAGGACATTCATGACATACAGCACTACAAACCTATGGGGTATTTTTTGATGCAAGATGACGGAGTCTATTTACATAGTGCGTAAGATGATTGATATCACTAGTCCAGCCTCTAACATTACATCTACTAAGAAAAATAGATCAGTTCATAGCAATATTAGACAGCATAAGTTGTTCTTCTACCTCTTCTCTTGGCATGGCGGAAGATGCATATTCTTGCAAAAATGCCATTGTCTAGACATCGGATAAAAGCTTTCTAAGTTCTCTAGATGTTATTGACTATCCACGGCAGTTTAATCTAAACTTAATTCAAATCATTGGAAATAGAAGATGCACAACTTCCAAGCATCTTTAATATTGTCAGTCCGATTTCCTCCAATACCACGGAGATAAGGAAAATCTGTTGGATGGAATGCATCTGCTATAACTTGTCTTGCTCTGCGAAATATAACATCTAACCCATCTCACAACTAGATATAGTTATGGATTTGGGAGGCATATGGAATTTTTTTGGGCAATAGCCTAAACACATGAAACCTTCTATTCGCATGTATGAAACCACCACACACAAATATTACTTCTGTAGTAGCCATATTGAAAATGTATTTTCCTGCATATGTTAGTGTCTATGATGTTACTTTAAGATGATTATTCTATGCTATAAAGCATGTCTGAGAGAGACTCGCTAAGCTAAAATCTACATCAAACCCTTAACTCACCTCGTTCCTCTATGAACATTTCGAGTTAAGAAAAGTTATTTGTTAGAAGATGTGGATTTGGCATCCTATCTATGCATTGCAATGTAATGTGGAAGGTCCTTCAAGTAAATAATAAAAAGAAACCATCTATACAAGGAGCCCTACACCAAATGGATGCTAGGCCAGTGGCGAACATGTGAATCAGGAACAAAATTACCATGAAATAATCCATTGCAAGAGATGTCAAATATACCATTATTAACTGCTTGTCTGCAAGGACTGTACTAAGAAGGAGAATAGTGTTGGCACATGTAGAAAATGAAAAATTTAAAAGATTCATTGTACTTAATTTTTGCGAGAATAAAATGAAATAAGCAGATGGTTTGTTTACACCTTGCGCTAAAGTTGATTTTTTTTTACACCAGCCCGTTCTCATAATGTTAAGATTGCCCAAAGATATCCACCAATTTTGAAGAAGGCTAAACTTGCAAGGCATTCCAATTCTAGGTAAGCCATCTTTATATGAGCCTCAAACACTCCAATGATGCGGGCTAATGATGCCAATGCCCATAGCGAAGGTTCTATGATTTTACCTAGACAAATTTAAGGTTGTACTGCATGCAATCGAGATGTGTGCAAAGGAGAAGAAAACCTACTATTTTTCTACCCATGAGGCGAACAAGATGTTGGACAAAAGCGTGGCCTTCATGCGATGCTTCATGCGGCCATAAAAACTACATTTGATCTCACCCAATTTTTTTTTGGAGCAGGGATATTTTTCGTCGACAAAGGCCCCCATAACCTTAGTAAAATTGCGAAAAATAATCTAAGAAGTTTACTACCTACCGGGAAAACCATATCTAAAAATAGATTCAACAAAATGGACAATATCTTTGAAGAATCTTGCTTCAAAATCACATGACTCTAAAGGTCCCGATTGGTGTGTCCTATGCCACTGGCGTGAGTTTTGCCGTTCTAGCGGATAACAAGCTTTGTTCTTTGAAATTTGATCCATTGGGAATGCATCGAAGTTCTTAAGACATGGTCTAATGGCCAAAATAAGTCTTAGATCCTTCAAAACGACACTTCAACACTAATTTTGGCCCTTTTCCATGCATTTCGGGGAATGATTTAACTTGTATGTGTCGTGGCTTTTCCTCGAGATATTTCTATGCTATATGTTGCCACGGAATTCGGCATATAGCGAGAAGATTAATTGATCTCACTTTGGAACTACTAGATTTCCATGAGAAAGCTTCAAAATTTTTATTTTTCAAGTATAAATTCATTGCTCTAAATTCCTTAATTATATCTTGGCTGCAACACACTAGCAAGCTACATCCAGAACTATGGATATACATATCAAGCTTCTCACCACTAATACAAGATGGAAATTTTTCGCAGAATCATGTATCAATCTACCATGGCAACATAATCTCAATTGAATCCATGGCGAAAATCCCCACAAGAATTTCTTCATGCATAGACCTCTGGATCCCCTTGCAATTGCATGCACCTCAAAAGATCAGTTTCTCGCTCCAAGAATCAAACTGCAGAAGAAGATACATAGTGCAGTCAATTCTGACCCAGCATCACTCGTTTTGTCATAACTCTCTCATATGAATGAATTCGGCTGGTCAAATCCAATCCGAAAAGTTTACTCAAAAGCCTTTCCAGTAAAAGAAAAATCACCTAAAAAGGATCTCGAGTCGCCGAGATATGATGCTCCAAAGTTCGAGCACCAAAACTGCCCAGAATTGCTCCTTCTTTTTTCATGTTCTGCAAAAGCTCTTGTAAAAATTCTTTACCATAAACATAAAAACCTTTCTTATGTATTCTCCATTCTCCATGCATGCCATGCATGTGTACATATATACATAAAATGCATTATCTTGGCCAATCAAGTGCCTAGATCCGTTACAGCTCATTATTTTTATCAACAATTTTATTCTAAAAAGTAGATACGTGTATGAAATTTTAAATATGTGCACTACATTTAATGAGAAAATGAGTGAGATCGCATTGCATTTATTACATAGCTTTTCTGAAGCTTCTTTTTGTGCCTCAATTCAAATGGCCATATCTTCTAAAAGCGGCATCATATCAAAGGGACCTACATCAATGGATTCCTCTCATCGAGAGCTTTTTAAAAAAAGAACTAGTGGTTTGCTATAGTTTTGCCACCATTGAAACCAATGTGATCGAAATGTAGAATCTTTGTGGAAACTTAGGAGCGTGGAATTTTTCATAGAATCTTAGAAGCGTTGAGAGAATCTAAAGAATTTTTGTAGAAACTTAAAAATTTTAAGGAATCTTATGAAAATATAGAGGACTCTTAAAAAGAATCTTGGGAATTCTTAAAAAAGAACCTTAAGAGGGATCTTCATAAAATCTTTAAGAATCTAGGGGGACCTTTATAGAATCTTGGAGAGTCAAGAGGAATCTCAAAGAGCATCGGGGGTCTTTGTAGAGCCTTAGAGAATCTAAAGGAATCTTAAGAAACCTTCATGAAATCTTAAAGAATCTCTGAGGGAATCGTGAGAGAACCCAGGAGAATCTTCATATAATCTTAGAGAACCTAGCAGAATCATATGAGAATCTATGAGAATCTTTTTAGAATCTTAGAGAACCTAATGGAATCTTCATAAAATTGAAGGGAATCTTTATCAACCCTTCTTAATCAAGTGAAATTTAATCTGCACTTGCCAGGTATGCAAGTTTCTTCCATGAATTTTCCTATCACATGTCTCTAGGAACTGCCTCTATCTTAATTCCTTGAGTAAACTCTGAATTAATGAATCTGCAAAATACTTGGAACAAATACCTGCTTCTTCTCTCACCAGAATGGTAACCTCCAAAATACTGATTTGTGAGTATGTCTGTACTCTGTTTCTGCTTCAAATTCTCTAATTTAATCTGGCTATTACTTGTTGAACCATGAGTGATTTAAGCAATTTCTTTTACTGCTGCATTTGCTTTTCCATCACTTCCCTACTCTGATGCCATAAAGAAATATCTAGATGTATTTATCTGTAGATAGGAATAACTCTTTCCATAGCTCTTACTGCAAATCAGAGAATTAGTTTATGTTTGGTCCTTATATGGCTTATGACCATAACTAACAGACATACCCTTTGGGACTGACGTGGATGCCAAACAAGAAGATGATCTGGCAGACATTATCTTCACATGGTCGAAATAGGAATCAGAGGTTTGATAAGAATCGGAAAGGTTTGATGAGAATCCAGAGAATCGTGATGGTCACAAAAAAAAAAGAGGCGTTTTTGGAATTTAGAAAATATGAAGGGCAGTATGGAAAATACTTGAAAAAGTAAGGGTATTTGAATAACTTTCCCTTTGCTATATATATGCTTTATCATCCAAGTGGTTCTACTTGTGTCTTCTGTTGACTCATGTCTATTCTTCAACATCATAGAAACTCATAAATAACATGAAATTCTTATGTCGGTTTCTACCGGGTAATAAACAATAAAGTATATAGTTATCATAGATCTTCTCACATATTGATATGTTCGGATGTAATTTTTTTGTATATTGATGTAAAAATTTAGGCCCCGGGTTAAAGTGTTTGTAATGTACATTTTGAATTTTACATGGAGTTGCCTATCATTAATAAAGGCGGTTGGCGTACAATATTCTCCATAATTATACAAATCCTCGAAATCTTGTACTAGCTTCTCTATCAATAAAATCTAAATATCTTGCACTGCGAAAAAAAAAAAACTTTGGCGCACATTTTGAACTTTCCTCAATCGATCAAACATGGCTCGGATTCTACCTCGAAAACTTGGCGAATCGATTATAGCTGCTCCTAAATCGAATGCATTTCAAAAACAAATGTATCTTGAAGAAATTGAAATCCCTTTCCTTCAAGCGTAATACAAATCCCTTCAAGCGATAATACAAATCACGGTTAATAATCGATTTTTTGTGCGGGATGTTGTATCCCTTTTTACTTGAGAATGGATCGATGTCTTAAAGCACCGGTTGAAGAAGAAACTATGGAAGAAGGATTGGACTCTCATGCAAACGCCGAGGTCGACATCGGGTTCGATTTCAATCCTCTGTTGATGAAGTTTAGGAAAGCTTTTGTTACAAGCGAGGCAAAGAAAATCGAAGCGAGAGGGTTTGTAGGGGTGGATCACATTGACAAAGCCAATTAGAAGAAAGGTGAATGCTTACGTAAAATCTCATAATGAATGAGGTATCTAATTTGACTCCAAAAGCGACAAAGTATATTTGCAAGAAGATTATTGCGGGGACAAAAGATTGCAATTCCTATTTGAGCCGGTCATTGGAAGGCCTCAAGAGGCTATCGTGAAAACAGGTCGGTAAAAGAATTTAAAGGATGGCCTCAAGGCGTCAAAAATGCAAATAGCAATAGCGGACTTGCTTTGTGCAAAGCATTACGTACTATCTATGGTGGTTGGAGAGGAAGGAGAATTCTGAGAAGACTTCACTAGCGACTAAGTTCTTTGAAAATACATCCTAGAAATATGAAACTAGCGGTGGAGAGAAGGAAAAGAATGTCACTAGGTGGAACAAATCGTGGGCAAGAAACAAGAACAAATACGATAGATCGGGGCTATGAAGGATATGGTTGCTTTCGGTTTTGGTTAGATAACTCAAAGGTTTCACAAAAATTAGAGATGTCATGAAGAAGAGGACACAACCAATTCAATATATTGACATTACGAATGCATTTGTAATTTATTTTATGTAATTGCATCTTGTTTTCAGAATAAAGATGTTTTTTATTTTGTAACACTTGATGTAAAGTTTGTAGATTTCTTTACTTTTGGCGAGAATAAAGATGTCTTTTATTTTGTAACTGCTTGATGTAAAGTTTGTAACAGATTTCTTTACTTTTTGAATGTAATGTAGATGCGATCACGCCCTAGTTGTTCTACATGGAAATGTCAAATTATTTCATGGCAACACATTACATGTATATTTGTTTACATGTATATTACGGATGTATATTTGTTTACATGTATATTACGGATGTATTGTAGATGTGGGTAACTAAGAAGAAATTAGTGTGGAGATGTATTAATTGTGTCAAAAATTATGTGACTTCATAGTAAATGAAATAAAATTCATGTCGAGAATGTACATGTATGTGTGGGAGTTTAGGGTCTTGAATATGTAAAAGATTTGTATGTAATGTAATGTAATGAGGTGACTAATTTTATTTCACTAATTTCTGCAATTTGAATTATTCAATTTTGTGGATCGGTATCGAGAGGTTGGATTGGGCTTAGGCAATTTGAATACTTAAAACCTTCTTGCATTAGAAAGCTAAAGGAAAGAAACACATGTTGTTGCGTGAAACATGAGCAATCAGATCTGTACAAGCGAGGCATTTAATTTGATGAGGTCAAGACTCCATGAAAATTGTTCATGTAATTGTGGTGTGTGCGCATGTCTGAAGCTCATCTTTGGAATATGTCAAGCCAAGGACAAGACATTTGATAATGTTAGCACATTTTGGAGGGCTATGGTATGTGTGTGAGGAGCGGCCGGGCAGCGAGTGGCATAAGCTACAATGTATCAAATCAGATTGTGGAAATTGTGGGAAACAATTAATTGAGTTGTGTCAAGAGAATACAAGGGCGAGATTGATCAAGCGCTTGATTGGCAAGTCTATGGTTACGTTAATGAGCCCTCGAAGAAAGGAACTTCCACGAAGACTAAAGCTAATTGACAAGAAAAGGCGACTCGGTAATATGTTGGATAACATGTTTGATCATATGTCGAAGTTTGTATATCATAACTTTGTGGCACATTGGCGAACAAACAATTCAAGGAATCCATGAAGAGTCTTCATTGATGATACCGTATTATCGGTTGTTGATTTCTCGGAGAATTATACTTTGAAGCCATTCAGCGAGATTCAAGCACAACATTGGTACAATGAACAAATCAGACATATTGGTCCACATCCACGATGTTCAAAGTACGAGGGTAAAATGAGGAAATGTGTGCACTTCTTTATTTAGGATGACAAAACACATGATACTCACTTTGTACAAAAAGCATTCAAGATGCACCTCAATTGGCTGAAAGAAAATGGTCTTTGGTCATATGAAATACCACTTAGTTTGGTCGGCCAGGTTGTGTTGACCCAATTCAAGTCGAGAAAAGAGCTTTCTATCATGTAACTAGGTATCATCAAGAGCATAAGATCGAGAATGCTTTGGAATTTCTTTGGCTCGGGACATGGGAAAGGGCACACATGGCGGAGAAGGAGCCATAGCCAAACTATGGCTCGGTGAGAACAAAAGAAAAAAGGATGGGAAAGTGATAAAAAATCACGGCGCATGTGAGGTTCTTGAAGAAAATTTCTGATGTGGAAAGGGTATTTTTGGAAGGTGTCGACATTGGCCGTTCCCAAAGATTTGATGTGCTCGGTGAAAGGGGTGCAATCTCTTCATTGCGTATCATCCATAGATCAAATGATCCAACAAAGTTAATGTGTAGATCTCTTTCATGTTTTTGTAAGGCATGCATCAATTTTGATTGGCTGCTTGTGAGAATGCTGATCATTGTGGTAGGTGGGAGTTGAAAACTAGAGCCTACAAGCGGGGACAATGTTGAAGAAGATGGAGTGCAGTGAGAGGAGGACTTGTGGGCAAATGGCGTGGACAATGTGGATGAGGCGGTGCGAGGTTGGAGATTATTTTGCATCATTCACATCCCGGACAATTATGAAAGGGTCCCTTATTATCTCATCGATTGCTGAGAAGTGAAACATGCCCTCGAAGAAGACACCAAGGATGACTATGGAAATGAATTTTATTGTGGTAATGAAGTTATAGCTGGTAACTACTTTGAATTGATTCACAGTTTGCCATCAAAAGTCTGAGGGCTTATTCAAGGAAAGAAAGTTCTTGTCCATCGAGTCGATGGTGGGGTGAGATTTCCATTGGACCCGATCAAACATAAGATTAAAAGGTACATCTTATGCATATGAGCCCGACTAACTATTGGCATGAAATGTTCTTTGGGAAATTTGCGGAGATTGTAGAATCTATGTGTCGTTAACTTTGTTGTTGAAGTAACTTTTCTATGCACTAAGGCATGGACTTACAAAGCTGAATATGTCGAGAATGTGAACAGTTAAAACACAAACATTAATATATTGTTTATATAGTTCCAAAGGCTGTTATACTTAGTGTAAGTTGTAAAAACAACTTGTGAGAAGGTCTCAAGATTCAAGATTCAAGACTCAAGATTCATCGGAAGGTCTGGTGCGGTGTGAGATCAGCAATGGTCTGTTCGAAAATTGTGAGAAGAGTGTCGGGGCATTTGTTTGGAAGTTGGTGAAGTCTAACGGAAGCAAGACATGTGCTTCTAAACTTACATTTGCCATTTATGATAGAGATTGGTAAAAGTATGGTTTGAGGCTATTGAATCTCCAAACCTCGGCCCTTTTCAGCACTTTGTTGATTGCTTTTGCATGCACAACTTCTGTTTAAGTTGAATGAGAATACTCTCTAGTTACGCTTTTAGATAATTGGGATTCCTCATCCCCCCTTGTCATTTGCTACTCCCATAGCTTTCGATCCATGCTTCCAACATTGTTAAGTCTCCTCTGTGCATCATGTGTAGAACATCATAAGCAATTGTTAGATTAGGAACAAAAGCATGTTTAAGAATAGGAGTACCTCGAACTTCGTTATTTGCCTCTCCGTTTGATTTTGTTCAATTGGTTTCCCTGTTCGGCATTGATCTCCTCAAGAATCGGGTGCGCCCGGTGAGTTTGCATTTGAATTGGGGATATGGATTGTGATCTAGTCGTTCGATCTCCTCCACCCGCCGGAATCAACCCGGTCACCCACGGGTAAAAAGGAATTTTTATCCTGTCTATTCCCTTCTCCCCTGATTTTACGATATGGCTCGTACCATGCCAATGATTTGTTCCTTAACCAATGATTTGTGCCAATGATTTGTTCAACATCCTTTTCTCAAAATCTATCCCCTTTGTCCTCTTTTTCGACCCAATTGGCCAATGGTTGATCTTTGGCATATATCCCACAAGCCTAGCTCAAATGAAAGGGCTATACTCAATGTGGAATATTCCTTTCAATGTAATAAGGAATATTCCTTGTAACTATGGGTGCACTTAAACAAACTAAAGAATATTCCTTTGAAGGTAATAAGGAATATTCTTGATAACTAGGCACTAAGGAATATTCCTTTCAATGCAAAAGGAATATTCCTTTCAAAATAATAAAGGAATATTCCTTGTAACTATGGGTGCACTTAAACAAACTAAAGAATATTCCTTTGAAGGTAATAAGGAATATTCGATAACTAAGCTAAAGGAATATTCCTTTCAATGCAATAAGGAATATTCCTTTCAAGGTAATAAGGAATATTCCTTGTTATCTCTATATTGTTGAAGCTTTACCAAACACAATATGCATAGGTACACAATATGCCTTAACATAATCCATTCATTTGGCATTTGTTGATTTGGCAATTGTTGATTTGGTAACATGTGGAACATTGAATGCATGTGGGATATTTGAGCCCATTACTAAAAAAAGGGTGGACTAGGATTACATCTTGGGCCGGTTATGACCGATGGCACATGGCGAAGATTACAAGCCCGGTGAGCCATAACTTTTCAACATCTAATCTCTATCCACACTTATCAATAAGCGACAAAACCCTATTTATATATCGCGCGATTTTTTGTGATATATGCATGTGGGATATTGCTAACTTTGTGTTAGGGTTGTGCTAGCGCATACCAAGCAATTGGTCTCATAATATGGTTCAACCTATACATTTTACATTTGCAAAAATATTGAGGTGGGTGGATCGGCTCAGGGTGTGAAATCGTATGCATGGATACATCCCTTTCCTCTTACGCCTAATTCCCAAAACAAAATCATTATGCATGCAAACATCCCTTTTATTCCCAAAATTACGCCCTGCTTTCTTCATTCAGATCCCCATCGTCTATTCAGCCATCTCCTTCCTCCTTCCCCATTAGTCCATCTCCTTCACTTCGCCATGGCCAAGTTCAAGACCACACTCGCGGGGAACACTATCCGGCCATTGTGCTGCTCCTCCCCCCCGGCCACGGTCCTCCTCTTCCTCAGGAGGATCAGGTGTCTTCCTCAGGAGAGAATCGTGTCTTCCTCAGGTTCGATTCTGATCGGTCGAAGTTCACTCCACCCGGAGGTGGAGAAGCTCATCATGGATCATCGGGGCTGTAAAGCCGTTGCGGGTGATCAGTGGGTGCATGAGGCTTACCTCGCGAGGAGGCGACTCCTCGAAATGAAGATGTATGCCATGGAGGGCGACCTTCATATAAATTTGAAGATGGCACGAAGATCAAGCCTTGTTTTTGTAATCCACGGTTTCAATTTTTTTGGTAATAGTCCTTGTGACTATTCTTTGTAAAACTTTTTTAATTCAATACTTGTTTTGCAATAGTCCTTGTGACTCCATTTTTGTAAAGCTTTTTCATTAATGTGAGAACTCCTCTTCTCTCAATTTGTTGTGACTTTTTTTTTTTTTTGCTTTAATTTTGTTCTCGAGTTTTCCCCTTTGTTCTTTTAGTTAATTGAACTATTTCTATCCTTTTACGTATAGATATAAGAAACATGTTTGGTACTTAGTTTGCAACTCAAGTTTTTGGTGCAACTCAAGTTAATAATGAGTTTTTGTCATTAATTATAAAATGCAAAAGTACAATTCTTGAAATAGTATACCAAAACAAACATTAAAGCCAACAAAGGAATTTCAAGGTCGCAGGAATTTATGATCGCACACTAACAAAATATGGTAACCCGGACCAATAGGAAAATATGTTGAGTATTTTTCTTTAAATGCATCTTGAAGCATCTCGAAGCATCGCCAAAATTTACGGATGTTGGTCGAAACCTCTTGAACAATACCATGCATGAAATGAACACTAAATTTGTTAGGGTGTGTATACCCACCAAACCATGCACCATACCATGCCCCACACTATCATATTCACGAGCAGGCACATCCCACCACACACCACACCATTCACCACACACCCCACCCACACACCACACCATTCACCACACACCATACACCATAGACCATACACCAACTATCATATTCACGGAGCAGGCACATCCCACCACACACCACACCATTCCCACCACACCCCACCACACACCACACCATTCACCACACCATAGACCATACACCAACTATCATATTCACGAGCAGGCACATCCCACCACACACCACACCATTCACCACCTCCCCCACCACACACCACACCATTCACCACACACCATACACCATACACCAAATGGTGGGTGTGGAGGCGGTGGTGTGGAGTGTGGTGGTGGTGGTGGTGTGATGTGTGGTGGTGGTGTGGTGTGGTGGTGGTGTGTGGGGGTGGTGGTGGTGTGTGTCAATGTGTGTGGTGGTGTGGTGGTGTGGTGGTGTGGTGGGGTGTGGTGGGTGTGTGGTGTTGTGGTGTGGTGTTGTGGGGTGTGGTGTGTGGTAAAAGGTCACAAAAAATATATCGGTCGAAACAATCAAATGCTTGTTTTGATTGACCAAAAAGAATTACAAGGCTTCTTTAAAAGAAATCTTTTTTTCTTCAAAAAAAAACTTACATAGTCATAAAAGTATACTATCGGTAGTATACTATTGAGCATAGTGTCATTTACACATTCCTTATGATAGGAAATGTGAACACAAATGTGAACAAAAGATATATATAAGCTGTTACATAGTTCATCTTGCAAAATCGGATACTCGGACTCATGATCATTTCGGAAATCAGGAGAATTTCTTTGGCGTCGTTCTTTCGGATTGGCATCACAATGCATGACCAAAGCATCTATTAGAAATTTGTAAAATGTCATTACGTGGCGGTATTCATGAGAGAACCATTTAGATGTAATGTCTGTGACATCCATAAATAAGGTTAGAAATATTTAAAGGAACATGAGATCACGGTACATACAAGGGAAGGCATACAACTTACTTCCATATCTCTACGGAGACAAGAGCTTCAACATATTTGTGCATAAATCCCATCACATACAACCCACATGATGTTAAATCGGACTCTTTGTGGCACCTCTACTTCTTGAATCCGATTAACATTATTTCTCTTCATGAAATCGGGCCTCTAGATACTTGGCCGTCGATGTGGTTAACATTTGTGTGTGCGACCTACATATCACGAAATTTAGCGGACCGAATTAGCGAAGAAAAGCAAAGCAACAACTTAAAAGTATTACATACCCTTTGATTGCTTTCTCGTTCGTCGCATAACTTTTGTAAGAGGATTCAAGGCGTGAATTCACAGTGCGGTAGGATCTTGGAATCGAGATAGTGCGGCGTAAAGCGGCCCGGCACAAAATGGTCATTCTCAAGGATAGGTGCAAGGATATGATGGCATTTAGCTACCACAATCCCCTTCATCCACGATTTCACTATTTCAATGACATTTGGTGATCCTTGGTGATTCACCCTTTCTTTTCTTCTTTGGTAGCTTCTCTAAACCTTATATAGTTGTAAGCGGGGATAAAAAAAGATTTTGCTCTTCCACTTTCGAAAGGCAATGTCTCATACAAGCACACTGGATTAGATTAAGATTAACATTAGAGACAAGGAATAGCAACAAATACATTTCGGTTACAACCCGGGTTATTTACGCCATAAAGATCCACTAAGCGGCTACTCATTTTAGAGTTAGTTGCACATAAAATTGCTATGTCGGATGCAACCACTTTCATTTCAGCCCGGACGGTTCTTGAATGGCGTGAATGGCGTGAATTCCATAAGTTTATCCTTGTCATCATTTACATTTGTCCGGATCAAGATGTTAGTGTCATATTAACAATTGATCCATGACAATAAAGCATAAATTGATACCTTCAATCTCTGTTTCCGATGGTTTAGACACGCAAAGCGAGTAGAATATAATAAACTCTTTTGAAGTATAAGTAAGTCAATGTTAGTGTCATATTAACAATTGATCCATGACAATAAAGCATAAATTGATACCTTCCAATCTCTGTTTCCGATTGGTTTAGACCTGCAAAGCGAGTAAAATATAATAAACTCTTGAAGTATAAGTAAGTCAATGTAAGCTAGCAATTACCGTTTTGCGGTGGATGTCTTTTACAGGTTTGCACTCTCTTTTTTCAATTTGTTTTGGCATCGGCTTTGACCATAAATTTAGTCGTTGCCTTGGCTGCAATCTCAAGGCTTCTTCAACATCATCTAGCTCCTTTGAATCGTCGCCAAGTCTCACGAAGACAAGAAAGTGCTTCATTCTAATGTTTTGAAAGCAAGACAAAAAAAAAACACGTGCACGCCAAAGAACAAGCCTTTTCCTCAACTTGAAAAAGCGGCGGTTCAGGATTTGTTTTTCAATGTCGTCACCAACATCTTGATAATTTTATCGTAAATGCGTCAGCGTAAGTTTCAAAATACAAAAAAAAAAGAAACCACGAAAGGAGAGAATTACTTTACGGGCTTTCGGACTAGTTGCTCAATAATAGCGGCTTCGGCTTCTGAGGTGGGATCTCTTTTTGGAAAACAACCTCTGGTGCAAAATATTGAACATTAGTGAACTCTAACTACAACGGATGCAATCTTAATGTAATCAGAATGTAATCACCCTACCTTCCACATACCCCTCTGTCTCCAAATCCTTGCGATTGCTTATGAGTTGTTGCAATTCTCAAAGGTGATGTAGATGTGGATGGACTTCCAACATCGATAGCGGCGGCATCTTTTGTGCGGGGTTAAAGCAATTGGGATGTCACGAGAATGGTAAATGCAACCCCTTCTCAATAACATTCTTCTTTTCACCTACAACATGAAATTTTGCTATATTGAACTTAAGCATAGTGCACGAAACATGAATTGTTTAGTTTACTGCGGTTTTACTTCTTCCTTTCTTGATACTACCCATATGCATTGACACAATTGGGTGTCAATAAAAATGTAAACACTTGATTGAGAATCAAGGGGAGATGTAGAGTAGATAGAAGCAAAATCTGAAGAAAAAAACAATCGGATGCAAATCAAAAGCGAGAACAAATGTTAATTACATGCAAGTAGGTTTTACTCTGAGGCAAACTTTCTGGCGATAATGTAGCGACAAAATAGAAGTACATTAGTGTACATAGCTATCACAATGTAAAGGAAAACCAAATACTAAATTCAAATGTATTTTGAACAAAATATTTTATCAATACACCCTATCAAATACATCATTCGGCATTGAATGTAAAGGAAAGTCAAATACCAAATTCATATGCATTTCGATCACATGTAAATGCAAAATGCGATCAATGCAATACACCCTATTAATACACCACTGTAAAGGAATTCGGAAAAGCACTTCATGGCACATGTAAAATGTAAAATCTGAAGCAAATACATTTCCTCTTTACGGTAAAAAGACAAAACCACGCCAAATCAAATGTTAATCTGAGTTATGTACATGATGGAAACTAACTACATCTAAGTACACTCAAACTAATTATGTAATCAAAATAGAAATAGATGTACCTTGGAAGGGATTCCTAAGCAATGTCGCATGAGGTCCTCGGACCATGAACAATCATGTACACATGTATTTCGTCGTTGAAACCACGAATATAAGACAAAATAGACAATATGTATGACCACAAAGTGGAGATATTACCATGGTCGAGAGTCAAGGCAATCATTGCATTTTCTTTTGCAAGTATTGCTTATATGTGAATGAATGGCGCTCAGTCTTCTTTGCGAGTATGGGGGCGGGCTGGGAACCCTATCGGGTCTGATCTTTCCAAATGCTTAGTCATCTCCTTTATTCTATTCTCACGGTTGGAATTAACTTCCAAATCCTTGCTGATTTTTCAATGGCGACTTCTAATTCTTGCAAATCAGCCTTTAAACAATCAATGGGAATCATTAGAGCATCTAAGTCGACAATATAACTTGATTTCTCCTCCTCTAAATGGGATGCCAAAGCCATTTGCACATCAGTTGGCTTCAGCTTGCTTTTTAAAACTGCCATAATCTTGAGCTGCTCACATATTTTTGCATCTTTACTCTGCACAAGTCTTGTCAAAAGCTCTTATCACTCTCATGCTTCAGCAGTTCAATTTCCATTGTTTTCCTTTTCTCTTTTAAAGTCACGTATTTCATCAAGCATGGAAGGGAGAATCTAATGCTCTTGTTTCCCTCCACCTTTTCATCATTTCCAACTGCTGCCCCAATTCTACGAGGCATACATTTAATAGCTTTAACATTGGAAGACTTTCTTTGTAGCTAATTACGTCGAGGTCCAGATTCTTTTTGAGAGCCTTTTGAATGAAGACTTGCACTTGCTTTCACCTCATCCCAATCAATGCTTACTCCTTTGTAATGAAGTGCATATGCTCGGGCAAAATACAATGGAATGTGATGATTTGCAATGTCCCTCCTACAAAAAGCGTGCTCATACACAGGAAAAAATCGCCATCCAACCCGGCTTAATCTGCACTCTTGATAACCCCTAACGCGAGGGGCTTGAACCCCAAACATCCTACACTATTTGCACTAGCCACGGAAACATGCTATCAAAATTGTTGCTCCTAAAGCTGCTGATGCTTACCTTGTCAAACTTCGGTGGCAAGACCTCCCGATCTGAAGAAGACCCACTCTTGAGTTTTTGGTGGCCGGTTCTAGTGGGAGACCTTGGCATGGGCTTCTGAGGTTTGTTGCGAGGAGATTTCCTTGGAATGTCTTTGTTCCAAGCTGTTTTCGTCATGATCTCTTCCACAGTGCTTGAGCTCTCACGAAAATGCAAGCTTTTGGCTATGGAGGTCTGATCTTGGCTATGGAGGTTGAATATGGATGTCAAGCTTTTGGCTATGGAGGTTGAATATGGATGTCAAGCTTTTCGGCTATGGAGGTTGAATATGGATGTCAAGCTTTTCGGCTATGGAGGTTGGCGGGAGGAAGGTTGAGCAGCCTTGGGAGGAGAGTTCAAAATTATTTTATTAATGATTCATTCAAGAATAATAATTTACGGGGGGAGGGATTTCCTTACATTTTGAATTTGTAAATGTAAAAATCACGGGCACTTTTTACCCTTTCATGCTTCTACAGTAGGGTTTTAATCCTTGATAGTAATGGCCTTGTTGTGCTCTCTTTTTTTTGTATTAGGTCTCATAGGGCCATTATAATCTCCATAGGCAGGATAAAGTTAATTCAATTCAAATTCAGTGGCCCTTACGAGAATCCCGGGCTCGGGCCCTTTTCCACAAGTTGCAAGTCTTATATTTTAGCAAATGGATCATGGCCACATAAGATCTTAAACCAAAATCATTTTTCCAAGACTAACTTTAAGAGTCTCATGAGGCTGCCGTACGACAGAGCTGTCTTATTTTCTTCGGGGGGAAATCCGCCACCATAAAATAAGACATGCTTCTTTCATCAATCAAAACCACTTTGCTTCCTTCATTCTGCCTCAAATCATGCTCCACGATTGGAATGCGACATGTCTTATTTGTAGCAGTGGGGAAGTGCTCTGCATAAGAGATACCACAAATCCAATGTGGCAGTCGCAAATACTGTCGTAAAGATATACGACAACCATATTTTTCTCTATGGTGAAAAAAATGGGCTTAGCAGCTTCGATGGTCTTTGGGGGTCTACCAATAATGGACCAGATAGTGGCTCGCAGAAAAATGGACCATATTTTTCTATAATTACTCTCTTTATATTCTAATGTGGACCATTCAAGTATGCAACATGGACTTTTAGAGTTGATTTGAAGCGTTTATTTCTTAGGGATTGTATGATCTCATCCGTAACTTTCAACAAACTAAGAGCTCCTGCAGCATCCTTCTTGCGCCTTAAGCATCACGCCGAGAGTATTTTTCTAGAGAACAGATTGCAAACCATATTCTTGAACCACGTTCTTGAAAGATCATGGAAAGCATTTCCACGGAAGGGAGGTTTTAGGTTGCACACCATGTTTTTGGAAGATCATATACAGATGCAACTCTATGCAGCAGAATGCCAGCATCACAATTTTGTTTCTGCAATGCTTTTTGTGAGCATGCTTCTATTGATTTCACCTTCTTCTTTTTTGGCTATCTTATTTCTTATATTTACACAGGAAGCTTTACCATATCCAGCATCTATTCAACCAAAATATCTATTCAACCAAAGATCGTTTCAAGGTCCTTTATAGTGTAAAAAAATGCACTTTCGTGCAAACCTAATCCATTCCGTTATCAAAATCATGGTTCTAATCCATATCATTATCAAAGTCATGGTAAGAGGCGTGATTATCAGAACCAGAGCCTAAAACAATCAAGCTGAAGTTGGACTTCAGCTCAAGGTTATTGGTTTTGTCCTTTGAATATTTGGTTTTGGAGGAATAGAATAGAATAGAATAGTTTTTTTAACGCCCACGGAGACCAATAGGTCATGGGACCCATACAATGAGCTAGTACAATCATTACTACTAGGATTAAAAAACCCCCGCCTCGAAAGGTTTTCAAGGGAAAAACCTTTGCAGTAATGATGATACTTAGACAAGCGGAGACAATGACTACTGAGGGCTCAGTAATTGCAGACGTTTATCTAGAACCTCAAGTATGTATAATGCCAAGTCATGCATAGATGGTGCTCTAAGAAGTTGTGGAAGCGTGGAATGGAATGCTAAGGTCAAAAATGATTAGGGGACTATCTCAAAGCGGAGGGCAACTTCGGAGGAAGAGTATGGCTTCCATCTTCAATAACTTTATGGCGGCAGAGGCACATAGTCTCACTTCGCGGCAATTCGCGGCGCTCCCATCTCTCAATCTCAATCGCTTTGTGGGACCCCGTGCGAATTGATGCAATAGCTACAAGCTTGTTCTGGACAATGAAGCAAGCAAATAAGCTTGGGGGCCACGGTGCAAGGTGGGATTTATGTGTGCATGATAATGATCAGTTTTCACTTGGGCCAAAGTAAGCTGGCGTCCCATATCTTTTTTGAAAAGCGACCATTGAGATATTGTTGCAAAGCTTCGGGATCCAGGCGGCAAGCATCGGCCCGGTGCTCACAGTTTACCTGACCAGCGGGCAAACCATGTAGTGCAATGCTCTTTCCAACATCGTTTCAAATCTTTGAGGAGATTCAGCCATAGCAGGGTCTGGAAACGGGGATACCTAACATCATCCATGTGGTGCACCTTGCGGATATAGTGGAGATGGCGGCTTCATGGCGGAGAATGTTGAAAGAAGGCCAAAAACACATCTCTTGTAAAAAGAATAGCATAGAACCTTTGATTGTTTTTAACTCAGGGCATGTAAGTGAAAAGGGCTTTGCACCCCCTCAAGCTCTCCCAAGCACTAGCACTAATGGCGAGGCCCCCACTTGAGAACCATGCGATGCGCTTGAGGCTCTACCAAAGCCGAAACAAATTGGGCTTCGCGTGGCCAATCATGAATTCTTGTGAAAACAATTGTTTTGCATTGCATAGAGTGCTCTCTCCATCCGGCTGACCACCCGGCTTGGTAATACCTTTGTTCCCAAAGTGTGTTCTTCTGAATTCTACACCAAGATACTTGTAGCTATCTACAGCTTCAACCCCGGCGGCTATCATAGTGCATAGGGGGGAACATTGTGAGAAGATTGAACTACCAAAAGCTTGGTCTTTTGGAGATTAACCTATGAACACGTGTTCTCACAAAAGCTGTCGCGAGCATGTAAATGTTCTTTGCATACTAGCGGCCGGTATGTGCGAGAAGTGAAACATTATCGGCATACATAAGTTGCCCTAATGATATAGTGTGCCAAATGTGGACCTCCGCGCCATGATTATCAAGCCATTCTTCCAATTGATCAATGTACAAGCCAAAGTGTGTAGGAGATAAAGGGCAACCACCCGAACTCCAATATTGCTTGTGATTTGAGATACGATCTTTGGAAATTTAGCAAAACCCTTTCATAGAGATAAAGGCTGCATTTTGAAGATCTTGTGGAACCCCAAGTGCACTGCAGAGCGCCAAAAAGCTTCAGCGTGATCTTTGTATCAAAAGCGAGTAAAATCCACAAAGCAACATATTCTAAGCGAGGTGCACCACTGGACTACCCGATCGTCGGATCATCAATCAAAGGCTGACCCGGGCTGTATGTTGGAGCCTCCGGACACCTCTACGTTTGATTATGCTCAATTATGATTGAGGGCGCCCTATGATTTTAAGATGTCGAATCTGAGTTTACCTAAAGGTTTTGATGGTATATCGAGCCTCTATCACGGTTTAAGCTTAAGCTTTTAGAATATGAAATCTGGGGATTGAACCTCTACCAAAAATAACTCAATGTCCTAATAAGACTACTTTTAACCAATCTAACTTAGGTGAGCTAATGTGACTATTTTTTATCTTAAATCTATGTTTTTTTTATAATAACCCATTGAATTGTTTTAGGGATATGGTCTATGATTTCAAGAATTATATCTATATCAAATCCCACAGGAACCCTGTTATTTTGCTACATATAGAGGTCTTGTTTCAAACCGACTATGTTCAATAAGCATCGCCAATGTGAAAATATGGTCTATTGTAGAATGGCATGGATGAAAACTTTTGTCCTCACAACCATTACACCCGGTATGTTACGCCCATGATGTCAATTTTGCTTCTACCGATGGTACGGCTAGAGCTTTGAAAATATGGAACTTATCATGATCATGCGATAATTAGAAGGGTCATGCTTATCACACTTTGTAAAGTGATGCGACCTTATTGGCTGACCCAAGTTTACGGCAAACCTTCTTGCAAAGCTTGATTTAAAAAGTAGTGATGATTGGAAGCAATAGCGGACCCTCCCATTTAAGAAATTAGCTTGCAAACCTTGAAGATCGGGGAGACTTGCCATTAGATAGATGCTTGATCCTTCTTTGACTTCCTCCTCACGTGAATTGAAGAATATCACCTACCAAAGGAGCCGCGGAATTAAGGACCCGGGGATGATCATATAAGTGGACCATGTCGCTCATCCCATTCTTTGCATAGAAATATGTCCAAAGGGTAGGAGGTGAGTGATATAATATTTTTGCCGGAAGGTCCAGGAGGCTCATGTAGCGATAATTCAAACATTTGCCGTGATGCTCGGCAACAAAGCGTGCCTTCTTGCGTTTCAAAAGCAGGACTTATAGTTCCACGGAATGGCATTATGTCGTATCTGGCTCAACTATAGTTTGCAATTGTTTTTAAAAAACGCTTGCGGTCTTCATCAAACCGAGGCATTTCTAGGAAAGGATTTCCTACCGGCATGAGCAACACCCGAAGTCGTGTACCAAAGCAAGAGGCAGAGCGAGTAAGCAAAGCATCGCCAAATCTTTGCATTCGCTCTTGAAGAGTTGGGTAATCCAAAATACACGCTGGCGAGGAGCTAATGTCTGTTCATATTCAAAGATCTAGAATAAGTCAGCGAATCGCGGGAGAGCACGGATGGCAATGGGTTGAAGAGGTGGAAGCTGCCACTTTAATGACAAATAAAGTGGATAGTGATCAGATTTTATCTCCTCATCTCTATGCCTTGTGCCAATTTGAAAATCTGAAATGAGATCAAGGCTTGCACTTGGGAAATGACATAATCAACAACACTAGTACCACCACCCTACCTATCACATGCATGTAATACCTTTAGAGTGTGGCCATTGCTCTAAAAGCCATTACAAAGTACCATCTCAAAGACTTCACAAGCTGGATGAGCTCCTTCCAAATGTTGAGATGGGTTTGTTAGCATCGAGGCGATGAGCGTGGAAAAAGCGTATCATTAGCGGACATCCATAAAGGGTCCACGAACATCCTCAAGTATGAGTTGGCGGCTTGCATTTCAATGGTCGCGAGCATTGAAATCACCAAGAAGAATAACATGCCCCAAGCTGTTTGAATTGAGCAATGTCATCATAAAGATCACCATAGGGATCACTGCGGCGACATCATATTCATCATAAAAGGTGATGATGTAGGTGGGAATGCTTGGCGACAACAAAAATGGTACTACTATTATGGCAATGAAGTTTGATCCACATGTAGCGATTATATCTACTTTATGGGCGTGATATATGGAGCAAGGGCATCCTTGAAATAGCAAAGCAACTCCAGCCACAACCTCGTTGCCCATGACATTCATTAAATAATGAAAAATTGGTAGTCTGTAAAATGGGGTAGCCGATTTTGAAAGGTAAGAAAATTTGAATGTTATAAAAGAGCCATTGGAGAATCAGCGGAGGGGTAAATGACATCTTGAAGCGCCAATTCTTTGTATGATTCTTAGGAAAAGCTTGATATCTAGAGCGCAAGTTCATTTCCTTGAATTAAAA
This sequence comes from Isoetes taiwanensis, assembly GCA_021234155.1. Classification (NCBI taxonomy): domain Eukaryota; kingdom Viridiplantae; phylum Streptophyta; class Lycopodiopsida; order Isoetales; family Isoetaceae; genus Isoetes; species Isoetes taiwanensis. Next base: position 19,306,936 of record JAJEKV010000016.1, on the reverse strand, counting down.
AACACGTTGTCTTTTTCCAATTGGTAGACCATTCTAAATGCGCCACGATCTTTGCGATCTTCTTGATCTGTCTAGGAAACTATTTCAATTTAGAATGGTCTACCATTGAAAGATGTTTAAGATCTTTTCTTGCGGTCTGTCTAGGGAAACTATTTCACCAAATTCATATGAATGAGATTGAGACCTAGAGGATCACATTGGTGAGTCAAACAAGACAAGGGTGCGAGAATGGAACAAGACCAAGAACAAACATGTATGTCTGTTTTGCATGTATGTCTGGTGCATGGTTCTTTGTTTAAGCTTCTGGCTTTGAACATATGTTACGGGCTTTGATGTTTCTTTCATAGTTTTTGTAGGGATGAATGTTATTCATGGAAGATGATAGGTTTCATATCTGCTGGGATTTTTTGGGGTCCAAATCCTATTTAGGTTCATCGCTTTTGCTTTTATCAATATATTTGATGCTTTGCCCATAAGCGTTAATTCTAAATCAGATTAATTTGCATGGTGCACAATTTTAATCCTAATAGTGGTTATTGTTTTTAGTGTAATCTAACCTCCACAATTCTCTATTTGGATCTATAATGCATTTTCACATGGTCCACAAATGGAGTTTTTAATGATCATATGCACATTTTAGGAGTAGAGGTTTACCTCAGAAATTGATCATTGCAACTGGTCTAATTCTTTTTGGAAAAAGTTTCCAATATATTAAGCTTAACATACAACTTTTATAGGCACATACTTAGTTTTTGACAAAAATTCAGCATCTTCATTTTTTAGGATAAAATAGAATATAATAGAGAAATGTTAACTTGATCCACTGTTGGTGGGTGTGTACGTGTCGTCGAGTGTGTCTTGTTTTGTATATAAAATTTGCAGCTTGGGAAAAGCGTATTTTATGTTTTAATTAATAAGAAAGGATATTACTATGGAATGGCAGGGGGGCATCAAAGCTCTGCGTTTTGGCGATGGCGGCTGGGGGCCTGGAGATGGCGGCAGTGGCAACTATGGTACTCTTCTCATTAGGTCTGGTATGGGCGATGCAGATGTTAGGGCGCCGGATGTCCTATTTCTCAGCTTCAAGGCGCAAGCTCCACACCCAAACACAGCGCCATTTCACACCCCGCAGCACAGCTCTAGCTAGAGCCCGATCTACCAGTTCCGTCAACAAAGCCGCAGCCTCGCCCGTGATGCTGTTATCAAGCAGATCAAGCAATAAATTTGGATTCTCGAGATGCCGCTTCCCTCATTGTCAAAGGCCCTGGCTTTGGAGCATTTAGAGTCAATCAGTTCTGCCATAAAGGTATTTACCATAGCCCTTTCTCCCCTGCTTGTAGATATTTGTCGGATTCAGAGAAAGCAGATGCTCTTTTAAAGCGGGCTGCTTTACATTTTTCTCTTCTTCTAAGGGTAAAGGGGTGCCAAAGCTGCTATAAGAGGATTTGCACGAATGCATCAAATTGAATGATGAAAATATTAGGGTTCATGAGCTTTTAGGGTTGTGTTATGAGAGATTGAAGATGAAGGATGAGGCGTATCAGGAGTTTAAACATGTCTTGACTGTAAATCCCAATTCAGAAAGAGGCTAAGGCTGGAGTTTTTAGGATTAGAACAACTTTAAAGAGCACAGTTTTTTGTTAAAACCACACATGCGGGATCTCTCATATTTTTTAGAAATCAGCCATCTTCGATCCATATTTTACAGAACCATGTTGAGGGGGCCATATCGAGCTCTCTGCAAACAAATGCAGAATTTGTGGATCTGAGAACCTCGAAACAGGATGACACTTTGTGACCAAATATTGCTAAAATCGGGTTTGTGGTTGATTCAACATTTTAAAGCCAACCTCCATAGAATTATCCTTATTTGGATGATATTTGGATGAGGGAATACGATCTGATATATTCTATTATTTGAGTTGATATGCAACATAAGACCTTTTGGGAGCATAAGAAAGATACTTGAGAATCAAATAAACATGAAAAATAGAGAAATATATTTTATATGATATTCAATGGGTAGCTATTCAAAGGCACCTCTTGATCGAAGACAAAACAGTTGATTAAAGTATCTGTAACTGTACAAAATGCACTATGCACTTGCACATAGCCTCATATTTCTTGTTGAAGAAAGGAGATTATTATTGGGAGATATGGGCCTTATGAAACAAGACTATCATATTAAATGGGAGACATGGTATTTACTACATGGTTTTTATGATGCTTCCTTTGCTTTCATTTTCACTCCTCTTTTTAGTGAAGAGAAAATAATGTGCCTTTTTATGTGCTAGGTCATAGATCTCGTTCTCCTGTATAATGTCTCCATCCCATCATACTATCAAGGGCTATTGTGTTCAACTTTCAAGTCCAAACCTTAGGTTTCCAAATGAAAAAGTAATGTACATTACTTCATATCAGCAACTACATCTAGAGAATTAAGACAACTACATCTAGATATGAGGCTCTCAAGGCCTTGCATATAATTTCTCACGATAGAAAAAGAGGTTATCCAACACAAATTGAAGATGGTTGAGCCACCCGAAACAAATAAAAGATGGAATTCTAAATTCAACACAAATAAAAGATGAAGGGGCATATATACTATGCTGTGAAGTTTACCCATGATCTTTCTATCATAAAGTAGCCAATTTGAACAAGGTCTTTTAGCCACGGAGGGGTTGCCCTCCGTTGCTTCAAAAGTGTGATTTAATGTGGGTTCTATTTCATTCTTTTGCATTTGAATGAATGCAAGGGCAATAGTGTTTGTCTTTATTAGTAAAGTTGCCATTCATTGAGATGGTTTGTAATATGTTGCTTTATCATGTAGTGATTATTATGTAGGTTTTGTTAACACATTAATGCGAGGCCATGAGTTGTATTGCTCATCTAGAGTTGTAACCAATCAAGAAAAGTAGAATATGGCTATTTACATGGTTGGCTATTTACATGGTTGTCCCTACTTTAATGGAATGATTAAGGAGTACCAAGACTTGTGGATATATATTTACATGCAATTTATTAAAAGCTGCAAGTAATGACTCTTAGCAATTGTAGTCATAATATTATGCTTGTAACTTAAAACAGCGTTAAAAGTCAGGGGGCGTCTTTTTTGCTCGACCTTTCAAAAAGCAAGCCAACATAAAAAAGAGCTAAAAAGAAAATGAGCCTTCAAGGTCTAGGAATATTTGAAGGCTCCAATGCCTTCTAACCATAAAAAATAGAACAACATCAGCGTTTGACCAGTCGTGTTCAATGACCTAGATCCTATATTTTGGTACATGCCATGTAATCTCTGGAATGCGATTACGAAGAAATTTGGTCATAAATTCATTCTTTTGTAAAGCATTTTTGAATTCCTTAATAAAGCTTCATTTTAATTAGATAAAGAGTCTTCATGGATAGCTTTGGCGAAGGTCTTTTTGAGTTTTTTCTTTTACTCGTCGATTCTTAAGCCCTAAGCCCCTCTTGATGTTTGATTGATTTGAGTACATAGCACCATTGTCCTTGCATTAGTCGGAGCTACAACCATAACTCAAGATTATGAAGGATTTCGTCCACTCTCCTATGCATGATTGTGTTAGGGTGTGTGCTCCAAAGGAATTGGGGTGGTCTTGTAGAGCCTAATTAGTTTATACTCGAGGTGGAATGTTTTAAAAGGCCAATCCTTGAAAACCATACTTGAAATAGTAGTCTAGATGATAGGTGCATTAGTTCTTCTACAAAAATACAATGAATTCAATCTTTGCCATTAAACATATTTTTTACCTTTAACCTTTGAAACTTTACATTTTTTGGCATAAAGATCCGTTACACTTGTAAGTGTGGGGAAAAATTTAATGTACATGAAAGAAAACCATATGCTAAAAGCGGCCATATTTATAGAATATCCTCTTGTATGTATACCACCGGCTCAGCGAGAATGTAGCCAAACACATCCAACCCAATCAAGCGGGCCAATAATCGATGCCGGATCCAACTGCCATTATCTATCCTATCGAAATCAAAGGGTGCCCCTTTTGAGCATTGATTAGCCAAACTTATGAGAATGCTACTCAAGAAATGCCCAACTCCCATATTTGCTAGGAATAATCACGAGATCAAGGCTCTGCATAGAATCGAGGTGCTGGTCATAGAAAACTCTATCTGTCCAATGCTTACAAAAGCTGAAGCTATGCCCATGAGAATGTATTGAGGCAAAAGCGAACCACGATGTCGGATGCTTTGGATCATGATTGCTAGAATTAAGTCTTTTATTTTTCGGTTATTGCAGTCACAACCATGGCTAGAAACGGTTATAATCACCACCCATTCTTTGCGGCATGCTAATGCCTCTAGTGTGCCTGTTATTTTTTTCGGGGGAGAGCCGCGAGGATTTTGTCATAAATTGGAATCTGCGACATATTCTTTGTAAAGGCTATCAAACACACCCATTGAAGGCTGCGGGTATGGTGAAATTTTCACTTAAATGCTGTTCATTCTCTTTTGCCTTGTCTAACAAAGAATATGTCGGTATATAAGACTACTAACCAAAGCATGGAGAAAGAAAAATATGATATTTTAACACTTAAGATCATATTATAGCGAGCGATTGGGAACTCATGTATACAAAATTGGTCTAGTCAAAGTAATAAACTTGAACTTTATCACGCATATCTTTCCATAAAGCTGAATTTATCCATCGCATACATCAAACCTACATAAAAAGTTGATTAAAAAGTACCTTACCATTCAATCTTTTTACGGTCACAATAGCCGAAAGTGGCCATCACCCGACATAGATCTGCGGGTTACGGTAGACATGACCCTTACAAAGAAAACTTCTTGACAAACCTCAGCAGAAGTGAATAATCAGGGCTGGACTTTTCGGTATTTGGTGAACTTTCTTTCTTGGATCAATTTTCTTGCCGGATCACAGGGCTTTTCGGATAATACATCACCTCCATCATCAAAATTTTGTTAGCAACATCATCGGATCTTGCTTCAACACCTTTAAAGATTTGCCAATGTGATCCAAATATAGCGCCATTTATTTCACGTGTCTTTTTCGGCGTAACGAGGAATTGACTCATAATCAAAGGAAAAACTTTTGCAAGACCTAAAAGTGTGGCATCGGACAAAACAAATTGCAAGCTCTCATCTTCCTTGCTTGGCGCCGCAAAACAAAGCAAATATCGGCAATTTTACTTTAAAATTTTTGAGACATGGACAACAAACAGATCTCATCGGGTACTCTTAAAAGTTGTAATAGAATATGATATATTTCTTAGATCGGTCTTATTTGAGAAATCTACAGGACATTTGCACCATTTTACGATTCATCGGGGCAAAGAAATATGAGCAACATCGGTGGTTTTTTGGGGAGAAATTAAGTGACAAGCCAGCGCGCACCGGGCTTCCACTAAAAGCGAGCTTTTCGCCTATGGTTTACGGCGGACTTCATTTTTTACTTTATGAGCTTTTCGCTTTCTTCCAAGCGCAAACTCCATCCTTCCACCTCACATCGCGCATATGCTTGAAATGCTCCACGAAATTGGCTATTGGCTATGGCGAAAAGAAAACCCCTAGCGCATTGTGAGAAATGCTTGAAATTGGTTATGGCGGAAGGAAACCCTAATATTCGATGGCGGTGCGGTTAACCGGTTCCACGGTAGCACATCAACAATGGCGACCTAACATTTCACGAGGTAAGAGTAGGTTTTTAGCGATCCGCGGCATATCCCTAGGTATATTCTAGCATATACCCTAGGATATAAAAACTTCCCATAAACAAGGGTTTGCCCCCTAGGGGCAACCCAAAAATCTGGACTAAATATAAGAACCTTTTTTGCAGCTAACATGAAATTTATATAGGTACATGTGATTGGCATCTATAGTTATCATAATCAATATGTAACAACTTTAATAGGTTTATTTATAGCACCTCAAGTAATGTGATTCTCATGTGATTGGCATCTACTATAACAATTGCATATAACAATTGCAGAACACATTGTGTAGGAAGAAATAGTACATTTTGTAAAAGTGATCGTTTGATATCATGTCATTTAGGACTAAACAAGGAATTTAACTGGTGGAAGGTAGCGAAGTTATCTATAGCGGGGAGGATGGTAGTAGCATATGTAAGGAGCTTCGGTCATGCTGGCCCATTTGACAAGATAGAAGAACTATGCTAATCAAAAATTTTGTTTGGAAAGGCAATAAAGAGGTGTATCCGGCGTCAAAATTGCATCAAGTGTATCTTGCCTAAAGGCTCATGGAGGTTTAGGGATGATAGTTTATCGTAAGGTGCTACTTTATAAATTTATCTGGAAAATCTTAAATGGCAATATCGTCTCCCGAGTTTGAAACTTCTCTCTCGATTATTTTGCTTTTACATTGTCCCAGGTGGCAAGCCATCGATAGAAGATTTCTAAATGGGCTTTATTCTATGAGTTAAAGCCTTGATACGTGAGAAAAAAACTAGCAAAAGACACACCAGAAGGTTGTGGGATAGGCAAAGCCAAACTTGTTAGGGAGCTATGTTTTTGTGGTACAGACAAAGCCAAACTTGTTAGGGAGCTATGTTTTGTGGTACAGACAAAGCCAAACTTGTTAGGGAATGTTTTGTTATGCGGTATGGTGATAAAATAATACATTTTGTTTGGTATGGCGATAAAATTCATCTTTTGCCAAACTTGTTGAAGATTACTTGTTTAGTATAGTTATAAACTTCATCTTACTTGTACAATATGATACATTGTGAAGCGGCAACATTTAAGTGTACATCACTAAAGAGTACATCTTTTTTGCACTTCTAGGATTATTGTATAGTTGTTTTAGTTTGTAAGGTTTGTGTTCATGCTTAAAAGTTCTTGTTTCTAACAGGATATACCCCAATAGAGCTAGGTGGTTCGAATGGAAGCAATCGAGAGGCAGTTATATTGTTCTTGAAACAAATATTATTTAATTGCTTTCCTCATAAAGTAAAATAGTATGGGCATTTCCAATTTTTCTTAGTGCTAGGGTGAAAAACATTCAAGATTTAATTGATCTTCTAAAAAGAACCCAAAGTGCTGCTGACAAGATCCCAATGGTACTAAACACAAGATATCTATCGAATAATTCCATATATGGGTTTGTGTTCATGCTTAAAAGTTCTTGTTTCTAACACATATATCACAATAGAGCTAAGTGGTTCAAAGCCGACACATTTCAATATTTCTTAATACTAAGGTGAAAACATTTGATTGAATTAATCTTTCAAGAAAGAACCAAAGTCTTTGATGGCCGGGGAACATGACTACGGACACTTTTTTTCTTGTCAAACTAATGTCTCACAAAATATAAACTTATTATATAGTTTCTTACCCCAAGTGCGAGCATCTCGGTAACTATTGTGCTTACGCTGAGACATTAAACCATCATTCAATTAAATTGGGATTATGTCTATTCCAAAATCATGCCCGTATAAGCATTTTATTGACCATTATATTGAATTAACCCGCAGTTTTGCAGCGTGTGTTCATTTCGGACTAGGAAGATGCATTTTATGTTAAATTGCAAAGGCATTCAAATATTCGATGCAAATGACCCATATTATGGCGAGAATGTTGGCAATAGAAAAAGCGAGGAAAGTGCTTATTAATTCGCACATTCCGGGGCGACAACGAAATCTAAACATTGAAATTGTAATGCTACGAATAAATACTTGACAAGCAAGTTGCTACAAAAGAGAGATTTTACCGTGGTTCAAATCGGCGTGGCGCGATTTGCGCTAACATAAACAAGCGCATTATAATAGAACATAAACTTAAAAAACTAATCCGATTCATCGTGTTCGGTACTGCGGCGTCTTTGAGATCTGTCGATCATGAACAAACCATGCTCACGGATTCCATATAAGATGGATTACAACATCAAAGGTATTAGGATAAGCCGGGCCGGGATTCATAGCGACATCAAGCGATCCGAAGTTCTATTTCTAGCTCACGGCACTGAGAGAGTCGCATGGTACATCTTGCGGGGTAATAGAATAATGCCATAATAACAAAGCGAGGAGGCGAAGCCCGATGGTTTGCCAATTTCATGCATACCTATTTATACACACCTAAATTATTGACGGTATATACATACAAATTATTGCAAGTATAGCAAACCATACACATAATATAAAAAAACAATACGTACACAGAACCAATAATGGTGCTATAAGAACACAATATATATTCAAAACCTATATTTCATATTCAAAACTTTTTGGAAAGTGTATTTCCTGTATACATATATATCAAAAAAGTTCTCTTTCTAGAACGATTTTCTCAAGGTCCCTGTCTATTTCCCCTGTTTGATCAAGTTGCGGGTATAGTGTTTGTATCTCTTCGACCGTTTTTCCTGAAGCTATTTCATGCAAGACACTAACAAAACGAAGCAGGAAGTCATCTTTGTCAAAATCTTGAGGATGATAGGGCGGCGGATTCAATGACTGTGACTGATTGAAACAACACTTCAAGAATGATGCATGTCAACATAATTTAAAAATATGATCTCTAGGTAACTCTAAATCGCGTCAGGCGCGATTTCTATATGCTTGTAGTTTGAAAAATGCATGGATATCAAAAAAAGGAAGATTGTTACGATACCTTTCTTCTTCTTCATTCCCCGGTTTCGGATTCGTCCTTAATGCGAGTTGTCTCGATTCGATAGAAGCACCAACCACATCGGTTGAGATAAATGCGGTGTGAACTATGCTTGATAGTTCATTACTCTTCACGCTAACTTTGGCTAGTGTTTTCAGATTTAGAGTACCTTCATCATCAATATTGTTATTATCATCATCCTTGTTAGCTTCATCGATCTATATTTTCAATGTCATGGATGTTCCACGGGCATGTCGATATGTACATGTTGATCACGAAAACGCTCTTCGATTTCATCCATCATGTTTTGGCCAACAAATAGCTTTCTCAAATTCTCCAGTTCCTTAAGCAAATCTGCGGGTATTTGGCCTTAGAGCTAGAAGCTTTGTTTTTACCTAGATTGGTCCCCTAGGTGCTTCCTCTAGTACTTTCTCAAAGAAGAGGTCAAGAAATTTTTGGCTCGATCATCGGAGCGGACTTTTTCGACATTTCCTTGCTAACTTCAAAGCTTCTCTACCGATGTAACCTCCAGCGTGAAGTTCGACAAGTTGTTGTTCCCAATGGACAAAATGCTTCAATGAGAGTCTTGGGAAAGGTCCATAGAGAACCGTTCTTGTTTAGCTTCCCCTTATGTGAAGTTAAGGCTCATACTTAATGTGGCCCACAAGAATTGGGTCGTCCTCGTTTTTCATCCTCTTCTTCCTCTTCTTCCTCTAACTCTTCCCGCGACCTTGGTGACCTTCCCTTGTTTTCTTGCTCGGATAGAAGATGTTTAGCATTATCGTTCATCTAGCGATGCTTACTTGCCATGCTAGTTTTTCTCCATCTGTGTTTTTTCCTTAAGCCTTTCATATTCCTTATCATCCATCATGGCTATCATAATAATAAGCACATGAGAAATTTTACTTCTTTGTCTTTGAAGTCAACTGTCCTTGTTTTCATCTATGAGGATGCTTTGTCGTATGACTTTCACACATTCTAAGTCATTTGCAGCGCTTAGAGCATATGCATAGGACATGTGGGAGGGACATATAGTGGCGATTATTGTAATTCATTTTACGTCGTGCAACCCTTTGCATATGTTGAAGAGCGTATTATAGTCTTCAAGCGACCATCACGGTGCCTCGGCTATCAAGCCGCGCGAAGAGTGTGATATCATGGGGACCTTCACCCGCCGGCAAGGCACACTTGAAACCAGTGGAGACTTGATAAAAAGCGTGGATTAAGTCTCGAGGTCACTGCTTCCTGCTTAGCGACTTTTCATTTCAAGTCGGATGCAACTTTGTGAATGAATCCCTTGATCTTTGCAGCGTTCTTCAACCTGGCGCTTGACAAAGTCCTTGGACCAAAATACATACTTCTTTGGAGTGCGTCGTTGGAGACATTATACTTTTGCATGAGTCCCTAACTCGAACAGCGACCACTCTCCTGTAAGCCTTTGTAATTCCTCACCAAGCTGCCTTCTTGAGCACTCTAATATTTTTTCATTTCGTTGCATGCATCTTGAATGATTCCATAGCCTTTCTTTGCCGGGGTTTTTCTTGTAAAGGATTTCCTTTCGATTAACCTATCGGGTGAGATGAGTTCTTGATCTTCCAATCCACAGGCCTTCCTCATCTACGTTATATGGATATCAAAATTGATGTGTCAGCGGGAGGAAATCTTCCTTGTGAATCGGCAACTTCTTCTCCACGTGGCGTCCGAATTCATTCCATTTCTCCCAAACCCGAATGCGAAGCAAAAACTATCTTGCATGCATCCTTTGGATACGCAGTTGGTTCTTCCCGGCGTCACCCTTTTCATCTCCTTTTTTTTCTTTGTTGCGGTGCTCTTGGTCTTGTCACGTATTATAGTGCGACTAAGTGTCCTTTCCGGCAACTTGAATTGGCGCTTTAGCTTTTTGGCTTTTAATGCAGTGCGGCATTGGCTTCCCATATTCAATCCTTTGGTTCAGAGCATGCCGGTTGCTCTACAAAGGGCTGCAAGGAATAACCGTTAGCTTCATAATCGTGAATTCAAACAATCCTTCTAGTTTAAAATCGGCGCCAATAGCGATTTCATAGTAGAAGCAAATCAGCGCCGGACGGCGAATTACCTTCTCTAAATAACAAAAGGGTTCTGGGGATGGTAGGCGTTTCGTCAAATAAGCAAATCGGCGCGGCGATTTCATGTCGAAATACAACTTAGCCATCGGCGATTGCCCTACTTTGAGGAGAAGCGGCTATCTTCAAGGGCGACCATGTCTCCTCGATTTCTAGGCAAATCGCGGCGTAAGCAATTTGTATTCTAATAATCGGCGCGCGGTAGCGATTTGCTTATTGGCGAAGCGTCTACCATCAGGGAACCCTTTGCTATTTAGAGGCGGCATGCTCGGCTGGCGTTGCCTTCTACTGAAATCAGCGCTTGGCCCGATTTACCATCTGAAAAATAAAAATGTAGGAAAGAGAATTACCTTTTGTATAAGAAAGTTTTCCCATGTCATTTAGAAGTCGCGCTTATTTGACTGGTTATTAAGTGTTGTTGAGCGGCTCGGGGACCCGGCGGTTTACGGCCAGAATAAAAGCTTATAGAACAAGCCGATTCGTATTACATTGCCTTCTTGATGAGAATCTTAAGGCCTCTATTGAATCTTTGGTCATCTATTATCATAAAATGTATATGCGGGTTCGATGAAGTCCTCCGACTTGCTCCAAATGATTACCTTTTTGTTACGGTATCGTATGGCACTACATCTGCGGGCATTGGCACCTACTGGATTTTCGATCATCTTGTTCAATATCTCCAAAAGTCTTTGCTTGTCATACCTTCTGCTAATATAAATTGCTTTAGTGGACTGAAAAGCCTGTCCATGTTGACTGGATGGGTGAAGGCTGAGGCCTGATGGATACTTGTCGGCATATTTCTTCCGGTTTGCTCATTGCCTCCAGCGCGGCCTTGTCATCGTCCTTGAGGCACTGCTTGTCGCCACATAGTTTCCACGCCTTTAGAGCTAGCTTCTTCCTTATCCTTCCTTTGCACGTAAGTAGACCTTTGCCAGGGGCCTCGTGCTAATGGCTCGTCGAGCGGTTGTAAAGCCCCGCGCATATTCTTCTAGGAGTCAGCGTCTGCGTATTTGTTAAATTAAAATTTGAAGAGGTTATCGGCCGTAATAGATGCGATCTTAAAAGCGATCTCTTTAAAAAGAGCTGCCTTTGCATCGATTGATCTTCTTTAGGCTCTTCTTATGTTTTGGCCCACTTCAACTAGCCGCAGGCTGAAAGAATCGTCACATGCCATGTAATAAAATTCCTGCTTCTTCATTTGATCGGTCTCTCTTAACCTTGACATGAATATGAGGTCTGTCTTCCCACCAGTTTTGAATATCTCCACATACCATTCTGACCCCTCCATAAGATCTTCTTCTGGACATGGAGGTTCTACCTGAGCCTTTATTATTCGGATGTATCTTCTAACGTCAATACATGCTGCAGGTCTGTAACAGTAACATCTTCATCTGTCCTTTGCTTTTTCTGGGCTGTAGAGGTCTCGCCTTGCTTGGTCCTCCCTCTTTTGATTGTCTTTTGTGATCCTGTGAAATTACAGCACATGGGTTAATCTTTTAATGCTCAAATATATGCTGTCGACACATATGCAACAAAAGCGGCGTTTGGGCCGATTTGAAAATGAATACCACGACAAGTTCATTTAGTTTATTGGGTCAGGGGGGGCGGTGGCGTTTTGTCCAGCCAAAATGCAACAAATCACAGCTTAGCTTGGCTTAGAAAGTGACACGAAGATAAAGAAACTAATGTAATGCCCTAATTAAAGCTGCGCCCGGCGTTTTGCCCGAATCAAAATGCTTTCTCGGGAAACAATAATGCTCCTAACTATAAAAATGCAACTTAAAGAGTTGAATCTTCATCGGAAGAGGACACAACTAACTATAAAAACACAACTAACTCTTGAATCTTTGTTGACTAAGTACACAAGCTTCAAAGCGGCACATCTGACATTAAAAGAGAACCCAACATGTACACATTAAGCATTTGTTTTCATACATTTTGGGACATATGAACTCAAACATTAGACACATGCTTCTTATTGGATAATAACTATATTATTACGGAAAAACATCCTAAAAACCTAACAAAAAAGGACCACAGAAATCAATTCTGAACAAAAAGCGGATCAATTGTTGGAGGCGCTTGTTCGCCCACCTCGGGCTTAGGATTTGTGCTTTGGTACGTCGCCCTCTACCGGGCCTCGGTGGCGGCCGAATCCTCTAGGCGCCATAGAAGCGCAAGTCACGGATAATATGAGGCCCGGGATTTTGGTTTAAACTTATATGTATCGTTCATAATCTAGTCCGATTTACAAAGTAAATTCAAATTGGCGTCCTTTTTAAATTTATACCGCCTTAATTAACGCCCGTCCGGCTCATTTACAAATTTAAATTGTGTTTTTCTTTTTAGTGCAATTTCAAGATAACAATTAATTATTAATTTCAAGAAAGCGCATATGTGGCAATCTACTACCACCTAATGTCCACCCACCTACTATCAGGCCAAGATCATTCCTACTATCGAGGCCCAAGAACAATCGACTATCGAGCCCAAGATCCGTCTAGCGCCTTCAATCCCATTCGTCGAGCCGCCTTCAATCCCATTCGATGTCTGCTGAACTATGGTGAGTGTGATTCCATTCGAATGCATTCTCTTGTTCTCTTTTTTAGTCCTCTATTTTTTCCAATGCATTCTGGTTCTTTATCAGTGTCGGAGAAGAATGCTATCTTTTAACAGCAAACTTGAAGCGTCGAGTAGGCTTATGTAAAATCGAAGATCTGAATCCAAGTTCTATGTGTCATGGGGTTCCTCTTGGAAACAGTTTCTGTAAGATTTCTATTATAAACTGCAATTATGAAGATGAGGCTCTTCCAAGAAGACATCCCGGTGGTGATACAGTTGGTGAAAGTGTGGGCACATTTGTAGCATGGCCAAAAGAACGTCTGAAAAAGGTATGTACATTTGGATATTCAAAAAAAAAATGAATATATCATAACATCTGCGTGATGTTGTGAATTTTGAATTCTGTGATGTTCTTTAGCCAGTCATATCAACCCCATGAAACTACACATTAATAAAAATATGTAGTTTCTTGGGGTTGGTCATACTGGCTGGAGGGCATCAAAGGATTCAATGTTTTCGATATTGCATATAAAAAAACATAATAAACTAATGACATAAAAGTCTAGTGCAAAATTGCGCCAGGCGCGAGTTTGTATTCATATTCCAAAAAAGTGTATGTACATTTCTTCTTCTACAAAAATGCGCAAGGCGCGAATTCTTTCTATCTCTACAATCTGTCACATAGGCCCACTTCATCGGCCCAATACCGCAAAAAGTCCCACCTGAACCACTGTGATATGACAGGATCCTCATCTTCCCTGCGAATGTCGAGTCTCCAAACCAGAGTGTTGTATCGATCCTTGATACTATAAATCAAATCCTCGTACTTATTAGTTGGCATGAGCCTTACTAAGAGCATGAGGAGCCGCATATGTCCAGAGATGCGATGGAAGTGTTCCCATGGCCCCTGATACAGATTGTCTAATGGAATCTCCAACTCTCTTTGAACGTTTTGAACAGCACAATCAAGTAATATCTTGTACAGGGTCCAGAGTTGATGGTCGTCCAGGGGAAGTGTATTTGAACTAGAACCATCCAGTGTAGGATCAGCCAGTGTCCATGCATAAGGAAAATCCATGGCACTAGAACGAGAGAAATTAAGTAATTAGCAAATGGGTAAAAGCATGTTAGGGTGTCCCTTAAAAAGTATTATTTAGTGACCAAAAAAGTACCTAAAAAGGTAACCAGGACTAGGTACTGGGTACCTTGTAATATCTCAATATAAGGTACGTTTTAGAACTTTTTATATATATATTGGTCTCCGATAACATTATCTTTATCTTAACTTTGAATATTAACACGTCCTTGACTTTTATTTTGGATTTTTGTATTAGTTTTAATGAAAAGAAAAATGAGAAAGTACCCAGTTCTGAAGTACCTAGTGTATGTACTTTTGCAGGTTCCAAAAGTGGTACACCCTAACATGCTTTTACCCAAATGATATATTACTCTCCCCATAAAACGATTCTGAACATACATAATTCAAAGCAGCCAAAAGCGTTTTGCTTTCTTTTTCACGGATCTATTTCACCGCAGCGCTGTGGCGATTTGTATAGAACCGTATGAAATAGAAAAGCCAAACTAAAAGCGGCGCTGGCGCTTTGATTAACCTAGTGGAAAATCGGAAACAAAAATAGAAATGCGTACCAAGCGATTTCTCCCATTCTAACGAGAATGCATAATCACGAAATACATTATTTTAGTTCAATATTTAGTTCATTGTTTTAGTTCATTATTTAGAAGCGGATAGAGGAAGAGCTAGTGAAATAGAATAAAGCGGAATCTGACAAAATCATATAAGCAAGATCATAGATCGGATAGATCATAAAGCGGATAGATCATAGATCATAGAAGCGGATAGATCATAGAAGCGAGATAGATCATAGATCATAGATCATAGATCATAGATCATAGAAGCAAGATCGGTGGCGAGATAGATCATAGATCATTCTTTACTTCATTATTTTAGATCATTAATTAGAAACGAGATAGAGGAAGAGCTAGTGAAATAGAATAAAGCGGATCATATAGGCAAGATCTGAGAACAAGATCATAGGCGGGATCTATATAAAGTAAATAACATGCTTTATATAAAATAACTACTATGTAAATAACGGGAAATACTAACTTAGAAAATTAAGCCTTTGCCTTGAGCGAAACCAAAAGATCTAAAAACCTAAGTGGATTTGATTCGAGAAGCCTTAAGAAGCCAGAAAAGCAATAATGTGACCTAATTTGGAGAAAAAGCAATAGCGGTAGAAGCTTTAACACAAAACCAAAGATATTCAAAGTCGGGAGAGATTGTAGAGACCGAAAAAGCCAAAAAAGCCAAAGACATTGTATAGAGCCTACAAACCTTTGAGCGAAAAACACCTTTGAGCCGAAAACCCTAAAGCGGATGATTAGTAGAATTTAAAAAGCTCGAAAAGCCGAGTTTAAAAGCATATAGAAGCCGGAGTAAATGGCGGATAGAAGCGAAAAGTCCAGGATTGATCACGGGATAGAAGCCGAAGAAAGCGGATAGAAGTCGAGATTGAATATTGATTGAAGCAGGATTAGGCGCCTAGATTGCATCTGATTAGGCGCCCTAGATTGTGGAGTCAAAAGCTTCGAAAGCATGAAGGAAAACCCACGAGATTGTGGAACCCACAGAGAGATTGTCGAAAGCCTTGATTCGAAAAGAGACAAAAAGCTGGAAAAGTTGGAAAGGGATTGTAAGCGTACATAATAAGCTGCTTTAAAAATTTCGTGCAGCGCCATAATAGCTTCTTGCATGAAAATTTATTACAAGGGTTATAAGTTATAAGATTTAAGGTTAATAGTTTTAAAGGTTTATAAGTTAAGGTTATTAGTTAAGGTTAATATTTTTAAGTTCATAAATAAGGTTATAAGTTTAAAAGTTTATGAATTTGAATTTAGAAGTTTTAAGTTTTAGAAGTTTTAAGGTTATATTTATTGAAGGTTAGAAGTTTTAACCTTGAAACTTCTAACCAAAAAAGTGCTAACCTATAATAAGCTTTAAAGTTGTTTCTAAGGTTACAACATTTAAGGTTATTATAAGTTAATATATTATAGGTTAACTTATTATTATTATAGATTAAGTTATTATAGGTTATTAAGGTTATTATTTAGGTTAACTTTCATTTAAGAACATGTTAGGGAGATGTTATTTGGATATGCTAACTTACTATAGGTTTTTTATGCATTTTAGGTCAATGGCATGCAAAATGCTAAATCCCCAAGGCCCCCAATGATGGTGATCAAGGCAAGGAAAAATCCCCAACTAATGAAGATGACAAAGATGATGGGAAAAGAAAGGAAAAGACCCGAGGAAATGAAAAGGATGAAGATGACAAAGATGATGGCAAAAGGAAAGGAAAAGACCTCAAATGAAAAGGATGATGCCAAAGGAAAGGAAATTGTACTTTATACTGGTCGATTGGAAAAACAAAAGGTCAAGATCCTGCATGCATGCAACTTGAGAGGCAGATAGGAGAAGGGATTATTGTTCTAGCGAGATCCTATCAATGCGATGAATGATGAAAGATTAGGGGGAGGGACGGGTTAGGTGTGGCAATCTCAAAATTATATGACAATTGGAAGGAAAAGGGTTCAGGCAAACAAGAATGCCTAGCTTGTGTGAAGCAACTAGAGGTTCCAACTATTGTTGCATGGCCTAGGGACCCGGGGGGGGATTCAAGATTCGTTGCGATGCAGGGACATGTGCATGCAAGAAAGGGGGTTTTTTTACCATTCGGTATTTGTATACTTACCATTAGGGGGTTTTTTTGCCATTATCTGGGGCAAAATATATACTTTAGGGGTTAAATTAGCTTCCACAGATCATTATACTAGGGATGTTTTTGGGCACACTTCGAACGCAGATGTCCATACCCTTTTATTACTAAGTGCATCCCCCGGGCCTAGGGGCCGGTATTCAAGCTGGAAGGGAACTACCGTTTCCTATAGATGTAGAACCATTGTCAACAATGTTCACCGCGGTGTAGCAAGAGGCCACTTCAACTTTCAAACATTATCCCACCAAAAGATCACAAGTCGATTATGATTGTTCTCGAAGCTATGATGAAGGTTAGAGGAGGTGAATGTTGTTGGGCTTCTTGTGTTAGAATGTTCACAATAGAGGAGTTGGTGGGAGCAAGAGCTACATATCGGGGAACATAAGTGTGATAGCGAGGAGGAATTTCATGTACACCATATTTGGCTATGCAATTCGGGATGAAAGATCAAAGAAGAAAAGATTCCCATTGAATGGAAAGTGGATATGTTCAAAAGCATGGATGGCTATACATGGAATTCCAACCTCTTCTTGGCACAACTGGCAAAAAGAGACATGAAAATGGTAGTAAAATTGCATTGCATGGGAACACCGGGCACAGTAAGGCCTACCTCAAGAACTATAGCTGCAAAAGGAAATATTTGAAAGATATGTGGATTTCAATGCAGAAATGCCACATAAGAGTAAGAAGGATGAAAAGGGGTAGAGTTATTGTTGAAAAGAGATTGTCATCCCATTGTACCCGAAAAGCATATTAGAGAAAATAAATGCATTGCCGGGAACTTGGGTGGCCTCTATATATCAGCCCAGTTTTAGTAGGCTATGGAATAAGCATTTCAAGCATGTGACCATAGCAACTTCAAACAACTTTGCCAAGTGCAATTTATGTGCTAAGTTGAAGGAGACACTAGATAAAGGCGTGCAACCAAGTCTAAGGGCAAAGATAAAGGGAACATATGAAGGACCATATGTGAGATCAACTATCATGTAGATCAACTTATTGGATGTGGAGGACCTTATCCGCAATGGAACCTAATAACTATCTATGTATTATACATGATAAAATGGACCAACGAAGACTTGTCTTCCACAATTCAAGTACATTCCTAAGTCATGTGGAAGATCATACCCTTTTCTGATTTCAATGATCGGGGCAATATTGCATGGGCAGATCTCGAGACCTATTATGGCCATTTCAGTTTAGAGTTGTGGAGTGATGGTCCAGATTTTCACATTGGAAGTATCATGAGGTGTTTAAGAAACTATGAGAAGGGTTACAATGGTCACCCTACTGAGGATCCTACTGACTAGCCGGGCACTACATAGTGCATTGTTGGATGGAACCCCTAATAGTATTGAAAAGTTTAGCAAGGCAAGATTTAGGAGGAATGGATCTAATGAACATGTTGGAGCTTCAACATCTCGTGCTAAACCTCGAGATCTACCCAAAAGCTCCTCTTGCAACTAGATAATTGTCTTTGGTCAAAATAAGAACGGTGGATGTTTTCTTTCCTATCCTACTTAATTTGTGGGTATTTTTGAAAGAGTCAATTTGGGGTTCCTAAATGGGACATACTCATGAGGATGTGGATGCATTGTTTGGAAAAATATAGTCATGTATTGAGACAAAGCAGACAGATTACCAACTTTCCCTGTGCTATTGGAAATATTTCATGGATGTACAAATCCATCTCCTATAGGATCTATCATAGAAGAAGTGCGATTGGAAGAGTTTTGTGGATGGTTATGCTCTCGACATGGAAGGTCATTCTAGACCTCTTCAATTCACTTTTGGGTGAGAGAAGGGATTCCAATCATGCAATGGAAAATGAGACCTTGAGGAGGAGAAGTGGAGAGGTGGGGCAGAAATTTGGCACGAGGGATGCAAATGGCAAGCCTATGATACCTCCCTGGTCAACCAAAAGCTCTAAAACCAAGCTGAAGAAGTCAAGCAATTGGGATTGACTAAGGATGGCATCAATGACTACATCAAGCATTGGCAAACTAATTCAGATGAGACTAATCGTGCATTGATAGATTATTGGAAGAAGGTGATCAACTTGTTGGATGAGGTAGACACATCCTCTAAGAGCTGAAAGAAGGGTGGTTCCCTAAAAAGTAAGTGGAAAACATTAGGCTATTCGCCGAAGATGATGGTACCATTAGTAGCATTGTGAAGGCATATGCTCCTCCTCAACTGATAAACACTATGTTGGTCCTAAGAAGGATAGGCCAAAATATCTAGGCATGGATTGTTATGAACCTTCTCTTGGCGTGGAGTGCCACCAATTTGTAGTAGTAAAACCAGCAGATCTAGAGACCTATCCAAAGGTGGTTGGGATGGACTATCTCGGATATTTGCAAAGAAGAAGGTGATGTTAACTTCAATAAGGTGCGCTGTGGAATGGTGGTGTCCAATTACATCGGTTGAGTAATGTCACCGATAAAGAAAGATATTTGATTGTTGGACAAAGAGGTGGAGGAGAAATCCTAGTGATCCTGATCTTTGGCTAGACATTGAAACCGTATTGTACTCGTGGACTCCAAAAACTATTCCTAGTAAAACAGCGAGAGTTACAATACCTCAGGATGTAAGGAATAAGGTTCTCATATCCTTGGGGGTGCTGGTGGAAAAATGAAAAACAGTTACTATGTATCTTTTCTACAATTAATAAAAAGTTGTGTACTACTTGAGTTTCATGATATATGATTTTGTAATTTGAAGTTAAGGTGTGAATTTATATTAAGGTGTGTGATTATATGTTAACGTCTATTCTAGTCCAAGGGCAACAAAGTTACTAAAAAAGTGAATTTAACAAAGTTACTAAAAAAGTGAAATATAAAATTTATCCCAAAATTAAGACATAATCCCAATTTAATTGAATGATGGTTATTATCCAACTTTTCAATTACTGACCTTATGAGTTGCTGAGTGAATGCTTCATAGTGAATGCGGTTACAACAATGGAGGTATTGCCCGCTACTGGTAAATAGAGTGGTATTAATAGTTCCGTACCTTGCACTCAATTGGTTGTCTTTGCCGTAAACTCCACATAATAAAGCCAAATGTAAATGTAAGGTATTGGCATTTAGGTGCATGGCAAAGAATGTCCAGGATAATTGTCCAGGATAATATTCTGGTCTGTAATGTAGTGGTTTTACAGCGCAATCTTAGAATAATTTACAATAACATGGAACTCATGTAGAAGATCACATCATGATAAAAGTTTGCTGACAAAACTCGGGAAATGGATTTGATGAAGATTGATGACAACAAAAGAAAGGAACTGAAATAGAACTTGTTTGGTGAATCCATTATCTAATTTCTCAAGTATTTTAAAAGTCTTCTCAAATACCAACCTATGATGCCATAAGTAGATCCATTCTAGAAAAAAACATTTTGTTGAGACATAAAACTGAAAGAGAGACTGATATTCATGCAAAAAACAACATTTACAATACAATAATATATATATATATTAAGAGAGGGTGGGTGGGAGTCAAGGGAACTGCTGAGAGAGGAGAAAATGCCGATGAGAAGTCGATGAAGAACCTGCAAGGAATAGCGATCTCCAAATGAACCAGAGCCCCAGAAAATGCATGCAATGCATGCATGCATGGGAGAGATGCATGCTCGTCCGCTGCCTGGTGTCAAAGAAAGAGAGTCAAGGGAACAGCTGAGAGAGGAGAAAATGCCAATGAAAACCTGCAAGAAATAGCGATCCCCAAGTGAACTAGAGCCCCAAAAAATACATGCAATGCATGCATGCATGGGAGAGATGCATGCTCCTCCTATTCGAGAATACCAATCCGATGGCTCAAATCGATGGCATTTTAAACAAAATAAAAAGCTTCAACGTACAGTAACTGCCTTCCAGATCTTGTGCGACAAAGAAACTAATTCTGACCTCAGAAAGATTTTTTTTTTTTTTTGGTAGTTAGGGCTTTTAAAGAGTCCATGGTCGATGATCAAGACATGAAATCTACAATCGAAGCTTTCTGTGCCTTCAAATCGAGCTGGATCCAGAAAAATTAGTGCAATTTCAGACCGCAAAAGCATAGGTGAAAATATAAATGGAAAAGATTTGTGCATTTAGAAGAAAGAAACATGGCTACATTCAATGCAAGGCAGCCAGAAAGGAAAAATAGCCTAAATAGGCATCCGTTGGTCTCCAAGAAAAGGGGAGAAATAGCTTAAAACACTCGAAAATGCTCCCGTCTGAATAGAAGTATAGTCGGAGCCTCACCTGCAAGGCAATGACATCATAAAAAAAAAGCTTCACCCAAGATGCAAATTGAAAGCAAAATCCAAATGCAGAAGTTTATGAGAGAAAACATGGAAAGATGAAGAATGCAGCGCAGATGGTCTTCACTAAGCGTGAATTTTGTAGGTGATTGGTACTCTCAAGGTTAATGTTACGCACTAGCACCTCTAGTGATAACCAATACACCAAAAGGGCGGATCCTTCAAGGAAATCGTTATCCAATGGGCCCCAACCTTTCCAGGCTTT
This sequence comes from Isoetes taiwanensis, assembly GCA_021234155.1. NCBI lineage: Eukaryota > Viridiplantae > Streptophyta > Lycopodiopsida > Isoetales > Isoetaceae > Isoetes > Isoetes taiwanensis. The sequence goes on along the minus strand of JAJEKV010000016.1, from coordinate 19,285,347 downwards.
ATCCCATACCCCATAGACCATATCAATTCCTCCCCTTCCTCAAGATGCTTGCCCTCAAGTATGTGGAACACACCAATGTTGCCACGAGGAATTAAACCTTAGCTCTGGTACCAAATGTTACGCACTAGCACCTCTAGTGATAACCAATACATCAAAAGGGCGGATCCTTCAAGGAAATCGTTATCCAATAAGCCCCAACCTTTCCAGGCTTTATCCCATACCCCATAGACCATATCAGTTTTCTCCTTGCTTGGGGGAATTCCAAAGGAAGTTCAATCCTTGCCAATAAAAAAATTTGGGAGTTAGTAACAATGCACATTCCGTTGTATGCAAGGCATATGGTTCGCAATTTTCTGGCATCTCATTTTCAGAAGGACACTTTATTCTCACTTGTTATAACTTCATCATAACGAAGTTGTACAATTGCTAAGGCAATGAAATTTTTAAGATGACGGATGGAAGTATGTTTGGAAGAATTGCTTTCTTCCAAAAGTCCAAACTTTACTCTAGCAACTTATCCACGGGTGCCAAGAGTAAATCATATGGTCAGTAAATATAATCCAAACATAGAGTCTAGATGCCTTATATGTAATCATGCAAATGAGACAATTGATCATTGTTTCATAGAACGCTTGAATGTTCAACCTGCTTGGAACTAGATGCTAGAAGTGTTTGAACATGTTGATTTTTGTAAGGACATCCTATGAGAGTTATATCTGCAAGGTGGAATTCATTGAAAAGTTTAGCGATTCATGTAGGGAAAGTATGGCTATTATGGATTGTATGGAAAAGAAAAAGATTAAGGGTTCTTTATAGAATACTTGCATCCTTCTTTCGTCTTGGTTTTTTTAAGGCCGAAGCTTGGATTAAGGTTTCTCCCAGAACTACTTGCATCCTTTTTTTATCTTGGTTTTTATGGCCGAAGCTTAGGACTAGATGTACAATTCTCATTCTAGTTTAATTTTTTGAAGATCATTGCCAAGTACATAACGGGGTTTGAACTTGCGACCGCATTAAGTTGAGTGCCCAGTGCTCTACCAGAAGGAAGGATTACCAACGATCACCAAATTGGAAGCGAATGAGATCGGTAAAGTGGGGCAAATGCTAGCAATGTCTTTGCTCACTTTTGAAGTTGTAAAACAACAATTTGCTACACGATTGCCTTTGCACTTTTGATTCAATAAAATCTATCTTCCAACCAAAAAAAAAGGGGTTCTCTACAAGCCCAAAAACATAGGAAAAGCACCATAATCATTTCGCTTCGAAAGAACAAAAAATAGCAACATTAACAAATTATACGCTCTAAACTGTTGGAAAACCTAGTTTGATTCCAACTTCTCCAAATTATTGCGAATGGCCACCATAGTCCAATGGCTGTCCAGAATGATAGAAACTATTATGCCAGAATATATCTCGTAAAACCCGATGTGATACCATTTTGATATATTGCAGTTTTCTTCAATATATTATTGCCAGACATCCTTGGATATTAACCTACCAAGTTTAGTCTTGAGAATCGAGTCGATAACCTACTTTATACACAACCAATGGAGCGGCATTATATATTTTAGCTTTCTTTTCCAAAATTTGAGGTAATAAATAAGTCAACAAAAGAGGAGGAAAGTATTCAATGCCATTGCTCTCCAAGTGGCTTCAAGTGGGATGCAATTGCTATCCAAGTGGGAAGTGAGATCGGTGGGGCAACATTGCTAGCTGTAAATATGACCAGAATAAGATTGCTTAATGACGATGTAGATTTGGCAAACAAGGTGGTCAGGGGTGCACATGTATCAAACTCAAATAACATTTTCCCTAAACTTATGTGCATATGTCCAATAACCTTTTGACGATCTCCTACAAGAAAAGGAGTATCTAGTAAAAGAACGCACTCTAGCCAATGCAAAACAATCTCAAATTATGCTTATGATAGAAAATGGGTCTAAGAAAGAAATGACTCGAGTCAATAGTTTTTGCCTGCAGAATAGTTCAATTCCATTCTGAACTTTTGTTTGACAAATATTATATATGTTTATTTGAGATCTAGATTTGATTTTTGATCGCAATATACGATCGGGGCCATAGGATGGGCGGATCCGAGGTAATCCAGATGAACAATTGTTTAAAATGCCTGTAGCTCAATGCTATATAATACTCTGTCTAAATTTGTGAAGTTATTTACTTGACCTAATTTGCATTTAATTCCTATAGGGCACTAATGCCAATTTTGCAGAGAGGTGTATCATCATGTGTTAATCCGCAATATGACATGTTTACACTCATCTATTTTAGAGTCATTTTTTATGACACAAATTGCATACATTTTCTCCCACACCACAAAAACTTATGTTTAAAAAACAATTCGCTGATTAATTCATCTCCCTCTTGAAAGAGATAGATAAACTTCTCATCCTAATGTCGTATTTTCTTTTGCAAAGACCAGTCATGCGAGTTTATATTTAAAAAATATGCTATAGAATAGAAGACTATGCTTGCACATGTCCTTGAGAGTGGAGTCCAGTATTACAACTCATCTGACAGTAATTCCTCTTCCCTCTAAAATTGCATCTCTTTAATCTAAAATGCATCTATATAATCATATAAATAACCCATCATTCGAAACCTAAATATTAGCCCTTTAAGATGCTCCTCTAACATTTCCATCTTACTTATAAAGAATTGAGTGGGCATGATATGGATACAAACCTTTAACAATTATGGAAAGGAGTGGAGGGGACTTTGTTATTTCTCCTACCTGATGCACAAATGGCTTCAGTAAATCAAATCTGGATACGATGCAGCATGGCATCATATATGTTGGAGCATATTTAAGTTAGGATGCCGAGCATATGGAGAACTCAGAAAATGGAAAGCCGAAGGCTAGGCAATAACTGAGCTTATATGTGTTCCAACTTCGAAACTGTCTCCATGTTTAAAATGGCTTGAAATGGCTACTGAATGGAGCATCCATTCAGAATACAAAATGCAGAAAGGAGCAATACTATGGATTAATCCTTAGTTAATAACAATCAATAAAAAGGTGCACCTTGGACTCCCTCAATCGCCAGATCTATCCATCCTGCGGCCCAGATCGTATGTTGGAGTGTCTGGGTGCCTCTTGTTTCAATCAGGGTACTTTTTAAGCGCCCTATATTTTTATAGGGCCAGAAACAATTGGCTACTGGCCGTGTAGAATAAATAACTTGGCGTAGTTTGGCCTGGCGATATTTTGCACCTTCTTGCTAAGATGGCGTAACTGAACTGGCGCAACTATAATATTTTTATTTTGCTACATTAACAAATTGGCTACGAGCAAATTTGTGTTGGTTAAGATAGGAACATGCTTTAGTAGTGAAAACACGACGTTGGCCACAACCACCTAGGCGTCTTCCTTAAATAATACGTTTAAACTGCTTTAGATCATAGTCCTTATCATCTGCAAATTCATAACCTTCATCAAGACCCTCAATGTGGCCTATGAAAGTGGACGTAGACAATGATATAGTGATGCGCCGCTTTGTCCTTGATCCCGCAGGTCCCAAGAACTCATTTATTCTCTTTTGTGAAACCCCCTCTATGCTGCATAAATTTGATGATTGGCATCAACAACTACTTTTGCACATCTGAATAATTTTGCACAACTGAATAGGGTAAAAACTAACCTGAATTGATGAAGCTAAAGCTTAGATCGTAGATGGGAATGGATCTCCATCTCAACCAAATCGTGAATACAAATCGGGAGTGCTCTGCAAATGTCGATAAAATATAATATTAAAATTATCATCCCATTCATATTCAAAGACTAACATCCCATTTATATTTATTCACATAAATAACGAAACAAATGCATACGAGAAACACAAGCTCGATAGGGTAGAATAAATTAAACCTGTATGAAAGGGCGGTTTCGGATGCTAGCTCGGTCAAATTAAAAAATATATATGAAACCCTAATCCTAGAGGACTATAAGTGGCGATTCTTAGATGGACATGTGGTCGAGATGTAATATGGCCACCCCTTTACCCATTAAAATTTACCTTAGGTTCTAATTGGCTACCTCGATAAGTTTTTTCCCACGTACAAAAAATCGAATTGGCCACACCCTACACCTAGCTGAATTTAGTAAATATTGAATATGTAGCATAATAACAGGGGGTTTTCTTTGTGTTTTTGTACGCTTTTCACTAAGGTTTTCCTATGATTTCATGATGTATTCAAATGGATGTACTAATGCGTACATCTAGAGTGCACCATTTCTGAGCCATTGATTTTAGCCTTTTTTTCCCAATGGTCAACAACCAATGGCTCACAACAAAAGCCCTTTTTTTGTGCGTGTGGTGCATAATGGTCAACAACCAATGGCTCACAACAAAAGCCCTCTTTTTGTGTGTGTGGTGCATAATGGGCAAATGAAGGGCTTGAAAACCAATGGCTCACAAGAAAAGCCTTTTTTGTGCATGTGGTGCATAATGGTCAACAACCAATGGCTCACACCAAAAGCCCTCTTTTTGTGTGTGTGTGTTGGTGCATAATGGGCACATGAAGGGCTTGAAGGGCGCATGTAGTGCAGTTTCCACGCCGGCAACACATTTCTTATCATAACTTTTGATCCAGAGCTCTGTTTGAGATGATTTTTATTGCGTCGGAAAGCTCTCTCCGAGATCTTTTTGATAGTGTATAATATGGATGTGTTTTGGTTAAGTTATCTATGCTAAAACAGCAAATTTTCGGCCGGGTTTGGTAGGCTTTCACATCCTACCGGCTGATTAATACAGGATTGCGCTATTGGATATTGTTTTATGGCTCATTCCGAATGAAGCTTGCAAAAAATTACCATGCATCTTTAGATTTTGAGGCAGTTATTAAGCAAATTCCAAGGCTCCTAGATCCTTGTGCTAACAAGCAGAAAAGTTTCCATGGAGGCCAAAGGCTGCTGTTAAATTCCAGTTGAAAAATGTTTGTGTATGGGTGTTGCAAACTTTATGACTTTCAGAATAATGGGATCAATCTGCTCTATCTTTATGGTAACTTTTACTTATGTTCTATTTGTTTTATTGTGATGAAATTCAAAAGCTACAGGTGATGAAAGCCTCAAATGAATTCTAGTTTTTTTTCTGGTTTGAATTCTAAAATTTTTGTCACACCGAGGGGGGGGGGGGGGGGGGGGGGGGGTGGCGTCCTAAGGCCCGGGGGGCCAAAAATTTTTTTTGCAACACAAACCATTAACATCCAACATATAAAAATTAAATCCCCCAACACATAACAACCAACACATAACAACCATTGACATTAACAACCAACACATAACTACCATTGACATTAATTAACACAACCATTGGGTCCAACACATTTAAATTAAAATCCCCCTTAAACCCCCTTTGGTTTGGGTGCATATTCACACGGGGGGTGACGTAGGGCAGCGAGAGCCCTCATAATTGTATTTTGCACGTACGAAATCAACATCATATAGTATACCGCTTGAAATCTTATAGTATTTTGCGAATCTTATTATACAGTATAGTAAATTTTGTACTTGTATACCCCACAAACGAGGAACTTTACGTACGGTGTAGATTAAGGAATAAGGGGTGAATATGCCTATCCAACAGCTCTAAACAAGTAAAATGTACAAATTCGTATTTTGAACTGGCCACTACCCTTTAGTCAGGGCATGAATGTATCCTACTCTGGCGTAGCCAACCATTTCTGAAAAAATATGAATGTGTGGCCAACTGGCCCGCCGGGGCCACTAAAAAATACCCTGGTTTCAATTATGGTCATTTATGAATGGGGGTGCCTAGGATTTTGAAATATGGAATAAAGGTTTGCCTAAGGTTTGGAATATGAAATATCGAGACTCATCTCAACACACGTTTGCCTAAGGTTTTAGATTTTCAAATACGGAGACTCAAACCTCTAACAAATAATTCAATATCCTAATAAGAATGTTTTAACCAATGCAACAACAAACTAACTTGTTTATTTTTAAATATATATGTATTTTTTAATAAAATTGTTTTAGGGGTACATTCTACGGTCTCAAAGATAGTGATTTATGCATCCATATCAAATCCCCTTAGAACCCCCTATTATTGTGCTATATATTCTAAAGGGTGAAGAGAGATAAACTCATAGCCTTTAAGATATTAGAGGAACTCTTACTAAATTAGAGCTGGATGGAAAGGAGTTCACTCCAAATAGGACAAGAACTTGACAAGATATACGCGCAAACTCAAGAGAGGGATAATAAAAAGACCATTAGGAAGGCAAGGATGTATGACCAGAAATACGTAGAAGCAAGGAGTCAAGTGAGACTGTAGAGAGGAAGAGAGAAATATAAAGCAGTAGTGAGTATACATAATAGGCTGATCAAAAGAAGAAACACACAAATAAAAAAGAAACCAAGGGAGTTTTAGAGGGTATGTAAGGAGCTAAAAAATCTAGATAAAGATAGCTTGAAAATCTCGGCGAAACTAGTTGTAAAATTTAGGAGCAAATGTAGTAGCCTTTTTTTAAAGAAGATAATATGAGCAGGGCATTGTTTAAGCTCAGCAATAATAAGGTCGAACCTCTTGGGTTACAATGAATATACTCAAAAGCAAGGGCTCCGAATTGATAAAGATAGTGATGATGATCTTCTAGCAGTAGAAATGTCTAAAATGGAGTTGGAACCTTTAAGTTACATTGTTCTAAAGAGTGCTATAAAAAACAACCCAAATGAACATAACTTGAGAAATTCAACTGTGATTTAGATGAATTTGGTCTTGTTGGAAAGATCTTATCTTAGTCTATAATGTTTAAGACAAGTTTTGAATTTGAGAAGCCACAAAATTTATATTAGCATATTTACAAAAACATTTAAGAAGCATTTTGCCCTCTCCTCAAATAGCGATGTGCCACGTGGCATGCTTCAAATCCAAGAATGTTACTAAAAAACTCTTCTTCTGTAGTGAACTGCAACGACCGGCTTTTCCGGCATTTCTACTTGTATCCTCACGATTTACCCATTTAGGCATTTTTTTACCAAGCATTCCAAGAATCTACCAAGCATTCTGGAGTTTTACTTGCCTTAGAATCAAACTTGAAATTATGCAATTTGATGTCCTTTTTATTGAAGTCCATTCATTAGGGGGCACTAGAATTTACAGTATTAAATGAAAAATGTCCTAGTAGACTTTTATGTCTTGTAAAGGCGAAAAGTGGTCGGTGAGCCGTAGCGGCAGCAAGTCCACTGCCGAGCCTTTTACCTCGCCCCCTTACATGATATAAAATCGCACAAGTGCATTTTATAAAATGTATAATAGACTTTTGTCAAAACTACATGCATGTCTAGTAGTATTAATTTTATATGATTTAAAGAAGCTCTAAATTGGTCGACAAAAGCAGTTCTAAGAGGGGGAAATGGAGCCATTAAAAAACACTTATACAAGTTTTGACAACCTAGAGTCTAATCTATCACTTTCAAAAATTAAGCACGTGTGTGTTAGATAGGGCATGAGAGGTATGCGTGCATGAAGGAGATCCATACAATTTTGGGCGGCTAGAGAGAGAGAGAGAGAGAGAAAAAGAGAGATTTTTGCGCGAGGTGCTATTCATTTGAAGACATGGGTTATATAAACAAGCATAAGCAAGGGGAACTATTGTGAGTGTGGAATGCAAGGGAAGGGCGAAATAGAAGAAAGGAGGCATGGCAACTACAAGGGGGTTAGGAAGAGGAGCTGGGGTTCATGGGTATCAGAGATAAGGGTCCCAAGAAAGAAGGAAAGGCTATGGCTTGGCTCCTTTCCGACTCCAGAGGTTGCAGCTCTAGCACACGACATTGCCGAACTGGGTCTCAAAGGAACTTCTGCATCCCTTAACTTCCCAGAATGTGTGAGAAGGCTTGAGATACCGAATCCTGTATCTACGAGCGCCACACGAAAGGCCGCCTTTGATGCGGCCTTCGCTCTAGGTTGGCTTCCTCGTCATCATGGGAATGAGGGTGAGGGTGAGGGTGAGGGTGAGGCTGAGGTTCCACCCCCATTATGTGAGTATGTGGATGAGGAGCTCCTTTTCGAAATGCCTAGCATCCTCTCCTACATGGCTAGTGCCCTTCTTCTGGCACCCCCTTCATTTTCTTCTCCTGCCCATTTACCCGAAAATGATTATGATTTTGAAGAGATTCAGCTCTGGCAATGAAACCCAACCCAGCACCCTGCAAGAGAGGAAGAGATTTGAAGCGAAATGTAGCCGAATTGATCAAAAAATTATGAAAACAATTGGCACGGAGCTTCAAACTGTTTCTGCCTGATAAACAGAGGCCGGATTAACCACTTCCCGTCCCAAAGTAACATTTTATTCCTCTTTACTTATCTTTGTGCACCACTGCTGACCTCATATTATGGTCTGTACTGTAGTTAGAGACTCTATTGTTTCTGATCATCTTAACTGAGTTCTCTTATGCAATTCATTTTGTTCAGAAGAATAAATAATGCATTGCATCCAAACTCGTAAAAAAAAAGTCTCGGTGCAAACTATAACAGAGCAAAGCAGGAGACTCATAGTGTTAAAATTCAAGAACTCAATAGTCTAAATTCTCATGTGCATTACAGATCCGATAGCTTAATTATCTGCTGATCTTATTCTTAGGTGCGACTTGTCATTCTTAAATCGAGGAAAGTAGATATTATTTTTTTCTGATAAAATTTCTGTCAGATTTAGGGCGTTCTGTCTGCAAGCCAGGTGGGCAGGCTAGCCACTAGCGTAGTTGCTGGATTGCAAATTGGCCAACTGACGTGATGGAAGGATTGAAGGGTGAGGATTTGCTGGATGCGGCATACGCGGCATACGTGCTTCTTCAGAGGCCACAAGATCTGGGTTTCAGAAATCACAGTTCCCTCTTTGAGCTCATGAGTAAAGAATGGAAATATTAACCAAAAAAATGAACATAACAACAATATCACAACTCAGAGAGCCACATAGGCATTGCAGGGTCTGAAATCAGTCTTCTATACCACGTTGGTTTGGATGTATTTGATGTATAGGTCGTTTAGAAGGCGCATGAATATAGCTTAACGCCCTAGGATTGAATCCCAACCGTCGATTTCAAGATGTTATCCCCAGTAACATATGTGGCCGAATCTGTTATGGCCATAACATAGATATTATGTCCATAACATTTGATTTGCTGGGACGTCATGTTTTTTTTACTACCGTGGTTGGATCCTCGCCGTGTTTCCCCGTGGTCGAATCCCTGCTCAAAAGACACCATAGCCAGGCCTACGACATGTTCAAAGCCCCATTCCATAGTTTATCATAAAATAATCCGCTATAGCCAGGCCTCCGTCATGCTAAAAAGCTGCCATGGAGAATGAACAGGAAATAGATCCAGAAGCTCGGGTTCGGATCGCCGATGCACAGGCGGAAGGAAACTTCTGGAGGAATGAAGAATGCAGAAATGGAAATCTGTCCATAACACTGCCAGTCTTTTCCTCGTCTAAAATACGAGGATTTGGAGGATTATAAATGTCCGTCGGAGTTGTAGGAGGAGTGTCAAGAGTTAGATTGGAAAGAGGAGTTACCGGGACTTGGAAGCAAAGCAGGCAGATGATCATAAGCTGTAGGAGAATAGTTTCCCCTGTTCTTGGTGAAGATCCAGGCCTTTAAACGGAGAATTAATCTGCTTAATTCCAAGCTTTCTCAGATTCTGCTTCACTTTGTAAGAAGGTTGCCGCCGGACTAAATCCTTGCTTCCATTTTCTTGCTTGCGATTTAAATCATGTTTGGCGGATTGCTTCAAAGGCATGGCTATGGCAGCTACTCTGCCAAATGCCTCGGCCAAAGACGTTAAGGCTAATAACGTCCTCTGTAGAGGCGTTATGGCCAGTCAAAAATGTCCTCGTGGCCATGTGGCCAGGAATGTCCTCGGTCGTACTGCTCTATTCAAGCTATGGCCTGGCTATTGCGAATTACAAGCTCTATTCAAAGATCGACATGCCAAAACACAGTCCCACACTCAGTTCATCGCGTGGTTATCCCGGCCAAAGAACAGTGGTTAGCTCGGACAAAACAATGGTTAACCCGGACATGTGTCCGGGTTTACCACATCTCGGAGTAGATATACGGCGCAAGTACTTCTGATATGAACTAAGGTTTTTATTGTTCAAGGTGAGAAAGGAGAAATTTTAGTGCAATTTGCAAGGTTTGCAGGTTGCATACAAGCAACAAATGTAGACTCCAAGCTGACAAGGCATTTGTTACCTGCTTGGTGCAGTAAAGTTCCTTGAACAAGGAAAACAACTGCATGCTCAGCATCTTCTTATTTAAAATGTTTTTGGGGTGGGTCCTTTTTTTCTGCCACCAATAACGCTGATAACATGTCAAAATCTGATAAAAAGCGAAAATTCGTAATGGAATATCAAGACGTGAGTTTTGGAGTCCAATTTTTTTTTGGCAATACGTTTTCTCCCTGGCGTCTTCATCCTCATGTTTCATATAAAGGAAAGGCCCCATTGGCCATTTTCTGGCCCAGAAAAGTGAAGGACGCACAGAGCTTGAAGGCCACCTTCACCGGCCAGAAAATAGCCCACAAGGACTTTGCCCTAACGGAAAGTATAATGTCCTGTCCTTTTGCGAGGTCACGTCCATGTCACACTATAATTAGGCTGGGGAGATAATTTATCTTTCCTTTGTTCTGGGTCTCCAGCAATGGCATTAGAGGTAATTTGAGGGTCCCCATAAGAATCCGCTAGAATGTTTTCCCTTCTGTCGCTTTTTTTGCATTTGTTGCTTGCATTAGATGCTTTTATATGGTTATGATGTATTTCAATACAAGCCATATGTGTTAACCTTGAAGATACTTCTTTACATCCCAAAAGATATAACAAGGAGTCATATTGATCTTCGAATCCGGAACTTTGTGTTATTTTTTGCCTCGAACTTGTTTGCTTCTATAAGCAGCATATTATTCCCTGTAAAAACCGCTGGTACCTTATGGAATGGTATCAAACCTTCTCCATTGGTTGAATTCTGCGATCTTTGGCATATATTGTACCTGTTTTCATGCTCTTCTAATATTTGTTTTAGAGCTTTGGCTGTGTAATCTGCTACTCTGTATCCCTTATAGCCTTCTCCACTCTGTATCCCTTGTAGCCCAGCTATGTTTTCTGCCATTTTCTTTGATGTTTCTATTGCCAGTGTTTTCAACATATTTCTATCCAGATAGCATTGCTGGTGTTGCAGTAATTTTAAACATTTGTGCCTTTATTCCTTAGTCTGAAACGATGTGTTCTGTGCATATAGATTGCATCCCTTAATAATTTTTATTACCATTTGCTATCTCCCATCTAATCCTTATTTTCAAGTCCTTCCATTTGCTATCTCACATCCAAATGTCTATTCATCTGCCTTTTCTCCTGATTGCCTATGCATTTAGTCCCATCCTCTTCCTTGGTTGCTTTCCTAATGCTGACAATCCTTTTTGAAATTGACATTTTTGTTTTCAAAAGCTAATATGTCTACCCCAATTTTTCGACCCCAACTATCTTTCCATTCTTCTTCATTGTACAATTTTTTGTGATCCTGAAAATTGTGTGTATCCCTGAGTTTTTAAAACTAGAGAACTAAAATTTGATAACTGGTAACTGACATCTCTCATCTAATCCTTGATTCCAAGTCCTACTTCCTATCTTGGACAATCTTTGTTTTATCCAAAGCTGACAAACCTGCCCCATTTTATCTTATTCATTCTCCTTCATTGTATCACTTTTGTGTCAATCTGACAATTATGTCTCCCTTGAGTTTGAAGACTAGAGAACTGAAAATTAATGGCTGTTAATTGATTAGTAATTGGCTTCATATTTTGGCACCGACGATAATAATCGTGCAGTCATACCAATAGGCTTGGTGTAAAAAATTCTAGCGGCGGCATAATCGCACAGTCCCGAATGAGTGTATCCAGCGTCAGTATAAACCTTCAGTCCTGGATGGTTATTAATAGTAAAGTATTGTAGCATCGATGGGAGTTATCTTGTCGATTGTTGATTTGGGTTAGCTTGTGCACCGGTGATAACAATAGAACATTTCGGCAAAAAAAAATGAAAGTTTGTAATGGAATATCAAGGCGTGAGTTTTGGAGCCCCATTTTTCTTCGGCAATATCTTTTCTTCCTGGCATTTTCATCCTCCATATCGTATAAAGGAAAGATCCATCGATTATTTTCTGGCCCAGAAAGGTGATGGATGCGCAGAGAATGGAGGCTACTTTGACCGGTTAGAAAATAGCCCACGCGAACTTTGGCCTAAGGAAAAGTATATTGGCATATTTTTCTACCAAATCAGCATCCACATCACACTATAAATAGGCTAGACAGTCATTTTATCTTTCCTTTGTTCTGCGTCTCTGACAATGGCGCCTCACATGCTTGCTTTCCCGCTTCTCTTGCATTTGCTGCTTGGTGCTGCTTGAAGGGGTTGCTTGAATACACTTCTTGGCAACTGAAGGAGTCATACTATGCAGAATTCTGTGTTATTTTTTGCTTCTAACTTGTTTTCTTCTATAAGCAGTATTCTAAAAATTCTAATACAGTTGGGTAAATGCATATTGAAGTGGACCAAAATCGTGCATTTTTTTGCTACATTTCTATGCCATATTTATAGTGTGTGGGCGAGTTTTAGCATGAGCCAAAGGTTACAGAAGAGGTAATTATAATGATGGCAGGTTCAAGTTGATCGAGAAAATTCAAATTATCATGCCACGTGTCCAAGTACTTGTGACGCTCTCCGGCTCTATACGATGCTCCCATCGTACAGATAAGGGAATTCCCCTCTTCCATGGCGACTATGCCACCATAGAAAGGCCCTCCGTCTGACTCGGACCACTTGTGATGGGCAAGTGTCCAGGTGAAGGACACGGAGGTGTCATTCATCCCACGCCTTCTATGGGAATCCGTGTCACTTTTAATGCGTTTTGTTTTTAATTTTTTTTCTTTTAAGTGGCGGTCAACGCGCGGTCAAAACTGAAGCACTTGGGGTTTTTTGAGTTTAGAATCGCAAAAGTGGACTCACCTCAATCTCAGATTCTCCAGAATTTGTTCCGCAGCATCCTCGTCTAAACCTTGGACATTCTCGTCTCCGTCATCTTTCTCTCCCTGGCTGTCAGCTTTGTCTTCGTCATCATCATCCTTACTGCTTCCATTTGTCTTCCTCCCTTTGAAATGCTCATGAAGCAGGTCCAGGTATGACCGAATATTTTCAATCATGTCCTTATTTCCAACCACGAATATTGGTTTCATTCCATACAGCATAGCCCCCTGAGAGAACAGGCCATTCATGTACCACTCGCATACAATATGATCTTCCTCGACCAAGCTGGTTATGAAGTACTTGATAACTCTTGGCCGGATAGGAATTCTATGTATTGGACCTGTCGCATCATCAGTGCTGACTTTGTCCACCAATGGCACATCCTCCATAAATCTGCCGCCCTTCCAGGGTTCCATATGCTCTTGAGAAATCATGAACTTGTCGAGATAGTGGTGTTCACTAGACCACCACTTGTCTGGGTCTGCAGTCGATCTTGAAACCAAAACCAAAACTATATTGGCAAAATTTGGTGCCTTCGGCAGGCCAAGTCTACACTCATGTTCCAGTTCGTATATGGAATACAAGATCTTGTTGGTGAAGTTAATATCAGCTGCTCATTGTGACACAATAGTTGTCTGATTGCCCGGCATGCAAAAGATAAGGAAATTGAAAGTATCCAGCTCGGTCATGTCCAGACACGTCTTGTACCACTGCTCTATGTCAGCTTTTTTATAAAATAGGGCGGGGTCTTCGATCATATTCATGGCAAATAGTGCCACGGGCCCAGGTGCCAGTTCCAGACCACCAAACCCCTTGTGTCCCAAGGTTACCAGGAATGGAGGGGAGGTATCATCGGTCTTAAATGGGACCACCCCGAATCCAAGCTTCCTCTTCAGAATTGCCATAGCACGTTCAGGGAAGGGGAGGGTTTTGACATTACGCTTTAGCTTGGTGTTGATGTAGGGTTGACATAGACGGTTCAACTCCTTCATGTGTTCCTCATCAAGCGCAGCCTTCTCCTTATAATAATCAAAATCATGGCATGTATTGGAGGCAACATTGCAAAACTCTGTGATGCCTTCTTCCAACGCACGCCGTCTCTTTAGGATTATGGCATAATCCTTTGCGTCCTGCATTTTTGAACTTCTAATTTTCCTTAGCAGGATTGTTCCATCCAGGATTCTGCCCTGTAGATCAAGCGTTTCCTTGTCCATCAGGCCCTGTATCATTTTCATGAATTGCTCGTCGAACAACTTTGGGTCCAGCCTGGTTGGCAATATTCCATTGCTGTCCTTAAGCTTGCCTCTTATCCATAGAGCCCATATCTCAGTCCATTTCTCCCAGACTGCCTCAGTGCTAAGAATGAGATCATATTGGTCTGATAGAGATTCCATGCCCTTTCTTGGTATTCTCTTCTTCTTCTCATCTTCATCCTCTCCCTCATCATCTTCCTGGCCTTCCAGAAGAACATATCTGCAGAGTTTCTCGAAGGTCTTCCACTTATCCGAGGGAGCCCTGTTTCCTTTAGGATGCTGAGGACAACCCAATGCTTTCCACTGTTGCCGAGCGTGTATGATCTGGTCAGGATACGGGCTGCATTCAATAAATGGAACTATGTCAGAGCATGAAAGTATATCCTAAAACCCGAAGGACACAACAAATAGAATACCCACAGGAGAGGAGAGAACATAGAAGGAGATTGAAGGCCAGAATGAAAGCATCACGCATTCCCAAATCTTTGCTTTCACGCCTCTTCGAACGATGCAACTTAGGATATAAACTAATCGACATAGCCCGAAGAGGCAGGGAAAGAAAGATTGGGAAGGCTCGATGCTTTCACTCTTCAACCATTAATCTCTAATGTTCTCTCTATTACCCTGAGGTTTCTCGACTCGCGAATCGAGAAAGTCAGAGAAGCACAGGAAAGGAGAAGATTCAAGGGACTTTCTCGACTCGCGAGTCGAGAAAGCCCCTAGGTATTCTTCTTCCGGTTTTGTCTCTGGCTTTCTCGACTCGCGAGTCGAGAAAGATCCCGCATCCTCTAATTTCCTTTACTTCTCTGGGGTTTCTCGACTCCCCAGTCGAGAAAACCCCCGCATCCTCTGCTTTCCTGTGTTCCTCTGGCTTTCTCGACTCGCGAATCGAGAAACTCCAGTGGAACTCGGGAAATCAGAGGATGCGGGGGCTTTCTCGACTCGCGAGTCGAGAAAGCCCCGAACAAGAGACAGTAATTTACCTTATGTAGCTGGCACTTGCTGCTATTGTATTCTGACAGTGGCTAATGCTGGCGAGCTCCGTTGATGGCGTGTCCGCTGAGAGAACTCTGCACTCTCGTTTGGAGTATCTGTCCTTGATCCTTTGTGGCACTTCCTTTTCCGTTTGCAATACTTGTGCTGCCCACACTGAATGCTGCCCGTCCACAACCCAGAACCTGACGTCTTTTCCCTTCAGGTCTTCCTCACTGGTCCACCTGAACAACTCACCGGTCGATCTGCTGAATGGTATGACATCCGCAGGCATTGGATCCGCAACAGGATGTCGCACCATCAGGTTGAGAATATCCAGCATGTGTGCTGGATTAAACTCCCTGTGGTTGAACAAGACGACATCTCTAGTGCAAACCTTCAGGCATCTGATGTCAAGCAGCAACGTGCCCAATCCCTAATGGATAATATTGAGCCAGCCTCTCCATCTTCTGGGCCCCTCTTTGTGATTTTCTTATCTGCTCATCTGGATCCAAGAATTGGGAATCGATCAATTCTTCCTCTTCATCGGCATCTGAATCCTCCCATGTACTCTCATCTGCTTCGTGACTTGCAGTCCTGTCTGGAGTTTTTTCTTTTGGAACTATATCCTTAGTAACTGTTGAGTGCTTTAGAGTCTTCAGGACGCTGGACGAAAAGCTCCCGGTGTTGAACAACTTCTCCCGAACCCTGGAAATCTCCATTCCAAGCTCCCTAGATGTCAGAGTTCCGGCCTCCTTCATCCCTTCCAGATCCTTCCAGCCAAGGTTCTGACAATTTAAAGGCTGTGGCGTTCCAGCACAGCATACGGTCCCAGGATGTATAATGTACTGCCTCGTCACGCGTACACGCCATCTTGATTGACGTGTACGCCGACGTGTAGCTAAGCAAGTAGCACCCTAGGGGGGCAACTTGCAAGTATGTGCACATTTATTCATGTGTACATTTATTCATGTGTACACATTTATCCATGTGTACACTTTAGCCCACTTAATTAATATAGGCAAGTGGGCCACACCCATTTGTCCCACATGCTCAAGGGTTAATGGAAGCCCTAGCCCTAACTTATAGTCTATATAAGGCAACCCTAACCCTAACTTTCCATTTTCATCCACAGCCTTCCAGAACTCCGTTTTGCTTGCTCCAAGAACCAATGTCGCCTCCCGAAGTCTGTCTGGGCAGCCTAGCTCATCAGCTTCCCAGGAGGAGCAAGCCAGGGATCAGGTATTTTGCCAATTCAATAGTCTAAACCGCCTCTCAGACATAGAGTAAGTAGGTTTAGCCTATCGATTTGCCCATAGCAGCCATCTAGACCTCTAGATATCAAGCCATAACTAAAGAACCTAATTCTGTGATTTAGAATAAATCTTATTCTTTAGTTCTTCTATGATGTGTATGTGATGATGATCTCTGTGGAATCATTGTATTGGGAAGGGGGGTAGAGACCTTAAAAGCCTAGTAGTCTGATGCTCCTAGCTAACCCTCTTTAATGCACTATTAAATTCGGCTTGTGTACAAGATCTACACCTGGTTGTGGGTGGAGGGACTAGACTGGCTTACAAGGAGGTTCATGTTCTGACTCATGATCACGTCCCTCTGGTAGTAAAGCCTATCGGGGACTACAGTGTACTAGACCTAATGTTCTGCCACTGATATCTGTCTATGCAGGTATGTGGTGAGCCATCCTTTGTGATGGTCATGTGATGGTGATGTATGTGCTATTGACATGTATGTTACGCTTCCGCAGCTAGGTAGGTCCTGAGGGAGACAGGGTAAAATGACCCCTTCATTCTTCCCACTGGAACTCTTCAAGGTTCCAGTGATACATGGAGGGCCCTGTATTAGCATGGCGCTGGTATGGGGGATGAACTCCTATTTGTATACGGTGGGTGCACCGTATATGAGTAGGGGACGTCACAGTGGTATCAGAGCAATGTTCTTGGAGACCAAGAGCAAAGCACTGGCCATGCTCCCAGTAGTACTAACTTAGTAGGATTCTCAAATCTCGAGAAAGTGGGAAAAAATTTTCTCATTTTTTGTAGTATATCCTATTGTTTAAATTTGGTTTTTCCGACAAGTGGAAAACTTTTTAGATTTTTTTTTTCAGGTTAATATCCTAAGGTTTTGAAGCTTTTAACTGCCGGAAAAAACTTCAGGTATTCCAAAAATTGCCATGTGCATTTTCCTATGATTTGGAAATTCGTATTTTTGAGTTGAAGCTTCAAGTACATGCTCTGTTGCCATGCGAGTCGAAAGCGAGTTTCATTGTAAAAGTTCGTCGGCATGATGCTACGTTCTTCTATTCCGGTAGGCGTATCTTCTTCTAGGTGTGCCTGCTTCTCCTTCCAACAAGCAGGGGCAGGGATGTATCAAGTTTTTTCTGTTTGCCCTAAATCGGCCACTACATGCTACAGGCCATTAGGGACACAGCTCAATTCATGCTTATTGGATAAACCAGAATACGTGCCTTTCAAAATATGTGTGGCCCATGAATGACTAGCTACGCCTTCTATTCTAAACTCGAAGCAGATAAAGGTCACAACGTGGACTTCAAATACTTTATATGATTTTGTTCTGATAACGAATGGGATGCATGCTGGATTAGGCATTTTTAGCTCTTGCAAAGCCGATTCATGGATCAACTCCAAATATGAGCAGTTACTTTCATACACGGCTCTATTTCATTTTTTGTGCTCTTTATGAACAGGTGTTGGATAATTGCCAGAGTTTCATGTTGAGTAGGCCATCTCCAAGCACAACGACTTCTCAAAAACTTTTGTTAGCTTCACAAATGCTTCAAGGTTTGATGAAAAGTGCATATAGTATTGATTGTATGGCATATTGGTTCTCTATTCTATTTCATACATTAGATCATCCCTGAGATGTTGTCTTTCCCATTTATGCAAAATCGTGTCGAGAAGGGCATATGCTATTGACCACAATTTTGCTAGCTTCAGAGATGCTGAAGGAGATGTTGTCCTTCCCTTTTATGGTTCAGCCAGATAAGAACATGATTTTGTTTTTTTCTGCTTTCGTTAATCCTTAAAATTTCTCTCCTTATTCTTTAGGATTGCTTTGTCAGATATTTGAGCTTAATTTCCCCCCTGATTATCTATTATTGTTAGTTTCCATAGCAGATCTGCTTGCATTGTTAACCGAACATAGCATTGATTATCTAATATTGTTAGTTTTCATAGCAGATCTGCTTGCATTGTTAACCGAACATAGCATGGATTCTGCTTTTTCAATGCATATACAAAGATTCTCATTCCTTTCTTTACCAGGATTGAATTTTGGCCCAGGGCTACAATACTAGAGACCAAGACCAAACTAGCTATGGTGGAGGCCAGAAACATTAGCAATGATTTAAAGGTAGATCTCTATAATATGATTAGGCAAAATAATATTATATTTAATTACCATAATGTTATATTTTGTTTCCTTTACATTTTCCTTTTAATATGCAGGCAGATTGGCTGTTTGTCGCTGATTTCTTCTTACAGCTGCTTGCCTCTTTTCTTTGCCTACTTTCTATGCTTCAGGAATTGCCTTTTCAGTTGTTTGAGCAGGCTTTACACCATATCCATCATTCATTCTTCAAGTATTTTTGATGCCATGAGGTTCGAATAGCTCATTTGACGAAAGTAAATGTTTAAGAAGTGTTCTTCTCTAACTGGGTAACTTGGCATGAATCTATGGTGATTAATATTATGAGATCAAGCTCTTCTGCTCATCTACAAGTAACGGCAACATTCATCCCAGGTAATGCTATTGTTTTGGCCTTCCCTAAGTCTGATTTGGAATATGAGCTATACCACGCAGATCTCATAAGGAACATCTGTTAGTTCCTTGCTTTTTTTGAATATCTTTCTCCAAAAAATACCATATCAAGTTCCTCTTGATTGTGCTAAAGCTCAACATTCCCAGTCGATGTTTGCCGAGTCCCCTGCCTAGATTTATTGACGTTTTGGTGCACAGAGGTGCTTCATATCCATCTTAGGCTTTTAAGTAAGACAATTAATGTTTGAAGCTGGAAATGCAGAGATGCTTCTCCTTAAAGCTGGCTTAGAAAGCTCTAAGATTCTCCTCTGCCTTGCTAAAATTGAATAACAGAAAGGACATGTTGGGCAGAAAATCATCTAACATACGATTACCTGCACAGTTTATACAGCTCCCTACGAAAGGGTAAGGTAACATAAGCTTTGGTTTCTTAGTTCCAACTTTTATGCTGTTATATAGCTTTACTTGGCAGACACAGAAGATTTAGCATTGTCTCAGTTGCCATGAAGGTCCCTGTTATTATCAAGGTGTTCCAGGTATTTGGCATCGAGATGCGCTCCATCAACAGCTGATGGAATCCATTGGTGGTATGTAGATGTAAGGTCTGTGCCTTTGTGCACAAGTAGATTGCTTTGTTTTTGGCCAAATTCGATGTTTGAGGTGCCAGGTTGTCTCTGAGAGGACGAAGGTGGGAGCTTAGTGACTTGCATAGAGACCTCCATAATGGATACCGTTTACACAGGCAGATGCAATGATTTAGAGACCCATAGAAATTTGTAATGATCGTTAGGATTTCTTAGCCTGCCATGGCTTGAAATACTCTGAAAACCCCTATTATTGTGTGCAGGATCATGTGAGCCGGATGATTTGGAATAGATAATAGATGTAACCATTCTATAGAATGCATCTAGAGGCTCTTGGTAGCAACTGTGGATGACTTATAAATTTTGTCACATTCAGTATCGGAGATGGGTATGCATTTTACAGTTATTCATTTATGGTAGACATTATTGTGTTCTAACATTCTGAGTAATGGAATTTCTGACCGTAAAATGGATCCAATAATGACTCTACCTAGCTATGTAAATTGCAAGTTGTTAGCAGTTACGTGATTCCAAGTTAAGGATTTTCTTCTTGCCATTTCCTTTTATGTGCAATGAACTGTGCTTGAGAAAATGCAGACTTTGCCCATCCCATCTGCCCTGTTGGTTCAATTAGGACTTTCCTTTTTTATTTTTTGCTTTTGCATGTACTGTCGGCTCAGTATTAATCTGCTGAATAGAGGTGTTTGTTCCATTTTTGTCTTTGGGTTCTTATTCATGGCTATCTCTAGCGCAGACGTGGTCCTAGATTAGGTTAACTATGTTGTGAGTTCTAAGATCTTTGAAAGACTATGAGATGCAAGACTGTTTGATTATTCTTATGTTCCACACGTGCCTTTACACAGTAGTATGTACTTTTTCAGCTTATCTTCATGATCTACAATTCCTGGTTATGTATTTGCTAACATCTTCTAAAATGTGGAATATGGAATGCATGCAGAAAAAGCAAACAACGATCCTGAGTGTGCATGAAAAAATGATTCTCCTGAAGATATTTCCATTCGCTGCTAGCCAAGAATCTGCACGATATATGTGTTTAAGGTATTTTCTTACTTAAAGCAGTTGAATCCCAAGTATGTCAGTAACAGTTTCTAATTTTTGCAATCTATAGCATTCTCTAGAACAATATTTTATGTCAGAAATAGAGTTGCTCGAGTTGGTTTTGTAACTTAAACCATTGAACGTGTGGTAGAGCATCTTTTGAAGGTTTTTTTAATTCCGCAGGGCCTCAACAATGTGATGCTATTAAGGCAAAACAAGCTACAACCCTAAGGGCCTATAGATTAACGTTATATGTGTAATGCATGTCAGAATATCCGAGTCTGCGTTATAAAACTCCTTTTTGTGTGCAGGATTGACCATCTAAATATATAGATGGTCTGGAGCAGATCATAGATGTAAGCATTCAATAGATGCATTTAGAGGTCTTAGCAAGCTCTCCCTGCAATGACCACGATTGTAAATTTAGGTGATTCTTGAAGCATTTTCTTTGCCGTTTGGCACTGCATTCCCTTTGCTCTCTGTCACTATAATATAGATCTTATCGTTGCTAGCCAACATGAATGGTTCTATGGGAACCTAAATCTGCCAAGCTCAAAGGGGCTGCAAAAGAAAAGAAAAATTCTTGCTCTGCTTTTGGCAACTGTTAGCTACTATAAACTTGCCATTTATTGTAATGCTTAAAGTTCCTATTCAAGAGCATGGTAGATGTTCTGAGTTGGTATGGATTTGCAAGAGTAGATGGGTTTTGACTGCTTGAATTTTTGGTATTCATCTAAAAGACTAGATTTGTATAAGCCACTCCACAACTTGGTGGGCAGAAAGATACATTAGAATATTATTCTGTATGCTTCCTTTTATATAAATTGCAAAAAGAATCCAGATTTATCATGTGGAGGTTTTGTCGGAGTGATGGTCCATTCTATGCAGAATAGATGATGCTCATCTCTTTATACTTGCCTCTTTGCTATAAGGACAATTGTATCTATTTCCAGGTAAATACCATTATGTCATTAGATGTATATTCTGAAGCATCTGTACTTTATATTCCACTTAATATTGGCTTCCAGTATCTAACAATGGCATTGGTTAAAACCTGGAAAAAAATTGCTGCAAATCTCTCTTTACAAATGTGTGTGTGTGTGCAAGACAGAGTGGTAGACATCTAGACTTTGTACTCAGCTTAACATTGGCTTCCAGTATCTAAATGCCCTTAGATGTACACTCTGATTATATGGTTATTGATTAACAAATGATGGTTTTGCACACGTACTGTCACAAAGGATGCACAAAAAAAAAAGGCATCCTTTTGAACTTGCATCGCTTGTACATTCTTTGTAATTTTGGCCAATAAAGCTTTCCAAGTCAGATTGTTAAACGAGTTCAAGGCAACTCCAACTCTCTAGTTTTTATAGTTAATACTGATCAGCATCAGAGTTGACCTCAAATATGCTACTGCATAAACTTTTTCTCTGCAAAAACAGAATTAATTTGGCATTTATGTTGCGACCTGTTTGTGCCCAAGATGTTAATTCCAATAGATTACGTATGTTTTCCCCCCAAATTGAACAGGGCAAATATACAACTCTCCCCCCTAATTTTTGTATCTGATCAAAATTGTTGCAGGAAGATGCATCCTCCACTTTTTATAATCGTTACTCATCATCAGAGTTGTCGAATTTAATAGAATGTGTGTTCAAGTCAATGGCACCGCCTTTGTAGCTACCTCGTTTCTTCTTGGTCTTCTCATGTCGGAAGCCCCTGCAGATCAAACAAATCCACCATAAAAACAAAATACAAAATTGAGGCAAGATAATTATTATTTCCAATAACAGAACTTGGGGAAACCTACTTTCCCTTCACTTGGCTGAGCACTTCCTCAGCTTTAGCACCCCATCCTGTCTCGGCTCCACTCTAAGATTGAATATCAAGAACAAAATAACAATGAGCTCCAAATTAACCAAATTAACTCTATGGTTTACTGAAAACAGGATGAAGGAATACCTTGCCCCAATAGGAGTTATCCTGCAGCCTTGGATCTGCAAACTCAACCTAGAACAATCCCAAAAACTTTCATTAACACATCCTATAGAGACAAAAAACAATGTCTGTAATTCCCAAAGAGTTGCTAGAAACTTGTAAGTATATTGTATATACTACGATTTTGGTGAACATAAGAGGAGGTGGACAAGTGCAGTAGAATTTACATTACTCTCTATCCTCTTGAAGGCATCCTCATAATTTACTACTACAACAGCACCTTAATGAGTAGATTCAGCAGTTCCCTACAAAAGAATCTTCTATCTTGATAATTTGTACATTCCAGGGCATAGCCAAAGTTTCTTGATTGCGTGCATTATTTGAGGACCTAAACAATGCAATGCAACCCCTATTTCCATTTAAATATCTTGACCAGTCACTTTCCCAGGACATGTAGTGCTAACATATCATCTCCAAAAATTACTAAATGTTACCTCAACTGACACTAAATCTAGGATCCATCCTAAGTATACACAACAGCGGCAGATTGGCAAGATATATACCTCATCAGGATTCACCCTTCTAAATGCCCTAGCTGCCGTTGCCTGCTTAAATGATCAAAAACGAAGTTATGTGTGTTTGTTTTATATCATACTACACACCTAGATGTAAATTTACAAGAAATTTTTTAATACTGACCTTTCCAGAACTGCCTTTGCTATTTTCCTCCAGGTCACCATTATTAAGCACTTGCTTGGTATCTTTCTCATGTTTCCCTTTTTTCTTAGAAGCAGGATCCTTCAACTTAGTTTTGCTAATTTCTTCAGCATCTGAAACAGCTGTACTGCAGTTCAGCTCTTCGTCCCTGGTCTTTAAATTTCCCTGAACTGAAGGTTGTGTTCCTCCATCCGCCTTCTGTATCTCATTCTGTCCATTAATGTCTGCAATTTCAGACTTAGGCTTCCTTTTTTTGTTTTTACCGGATGTTGCATTCAAAGCTAAATCATTGTTCTTTCCTGAAGCCTTCTGCTCTTTTCTCCCTTCAGGAGCAGATTCTATATTTTCAGATTGCTGCTTCTCTAAATTTTGAGATTGTCCATCATCGGAATTTGTCGACTTTTTCTTTTTTTTCTTAGAGGACTTTTCATTATTATCCGTTGCAGGAGCCTTCTGAATTTCTTCAGAGATATTTGGAACCACTACATGGGCTTTCCCATTTTCCTCAATTGATGTCTGCTCGCCTCCCTCTACATGCAATTTCTTCTTCTTTTTAGCTTTGTTCTCCTTGTTTGCATCTGGCGTAATCTCATTCAAGGATTCGGTTTTCACATCAGCATTTGCTGCGACGTTTGCCTTCCTTTTTTTAGATTCCTTTTTACTAAAAGGCATATCAGTTCCTCCCAGAATAGCGTCTGAGCCCTCTGCCTGCTTAAGACCATCTCCATCATTTTCCTTCTTGACATCTTTAAGTTTGTCCCCAATTGGTTGCTCTATACCTTCCTTCTGTTCAAGTAATCCCCTGTACAAGCATTACCTGCTGCTATCAGAAACTATTTGCCAAGATGCCAATTTCAAATGAACATACAAGATGCCAAAATATGTTCTTCCATCAAAGCCTTCTTCATACGTAGTATTTTTAACGGTAAATGCGTAAATGCATTACGGCACAAACTGTAGTACTATGATTGTTTTTTATCCAAATCCCAGCAACAAAACTCACTTCTATTAACTGAAGACATTGGGCAACAAACCAAATGATACAACTTACCTTTCCTTGCAAGACAGATATGAAGTGTATATCGTCAAGAGATCATCCTGTGGCTGATTTTGAGCATCCACCTGCACGGAAACGCTTAATGCCAATCCGGAAAAGATGAAGCCAATTCATAACCACTAGGTATGTGAGAATTACAAGCTTCGCCTGTTTGATAAATCCAGCAACGTCATTTTCAAATCCAGAGGCACGAAGGTGCTGGGCTACCAAAAAATTTAGCATACGAGTGGTCGTGTCTTTCCGCTTGCCCATGATCTCAACGTTGGCCCTGACGAAGAAGCCGCGATTGTAACAGCGTTAAACCCTAAATCCTAGGTCATCTACTTGCATTCATCAGCCAAAAAATATTTCCAATATAATGTGCGATGGTT
Source organism: Isoetes taiwanensis (assembly GCA_021234155.1). NCBI lineage: Eukaryota > Viridiplantae > Streptophyta > Lycopodiopsida > Isoetales > Isoetaceae > Isoetes > Isoetes taiwanensis. The sequence goes on along the minus strand of JAJEKV010000016.1, from coordinate 19,260,540 downwards.
TTTTCTACGCCCGATTTGGCTTGGACTTCAATGGAAACCTCCCCAATTTTCCGTGGAAACCTCCCCCACTTGGAAACCTCCCCAACTTTCCCTGGAAACCTCCCTCATCTTCCCGGAAACCTCCCCACCTTTCCCTGGAAACCTCCCCAACTTTCCAGGTAGACCTGGGGAGGTTTCCATTTTGGAAAATAGGGGAGGTTTCCATGGAAACCTCCCCACCTTTCCCTGGAAACCTCCCCAACTTTCCTGGAAAACTAGGGGAGGTTTCCATACAAGAAAACAGGGGAGGTTTCCATGGAAAATTGGGGAGGTTTCCCATAAAAATTAGAAAAAAAGCCTCCACGCCTCGATCCACGTGCTTTTTTAATATCCATCTCGGTGGTTGCGTAAACATTAATTACACCCGCCTTTATTAATTACGGCCTTTTATTTTCTTTCTAAATATTTTAATGGAAACCTCCCCAATTTTCCAAGGAAACTAGGGGAGGTTTCCATAGAATGTTTATAGTCCATCTTGATTTTCTTATGGTTGAATATATGTTGCTTTTTATGGTTGAATGTTGCTTCTTTGTTGAGAAAAGTAGTCAAAATCTTCTTTCTTAAATGCGTGCAACGAATAGCAAGTGTTGGATAAACTTCAATCCATGCCATTACAAAGAGAAAATGTAGTACCTTGAGTTGGGCAACACAATTTCATAGTACCTTGAGTTGGGCAACACAATTTCAAGTGTTGGATAAACTTCAATCCATGCGATTACAAAGAGAAAATGTAGTACCTTGAGTTGGGCAACACAATTTCATAGTACCTTGAGTTGGGCAACACATGTTTGTGGCACTTCCATTGTGGGGAGCTGCCCTTTGGAAGCATATTATGACATTTGAATTTGGCACTGTAGTTTGAGCAATGCAAGAATCCAAACCAAATGAATCCAAACCAAATGAACGATGAAGTAAATAGAAATGCATGACATTAAATTGGGTAATATGTTCAACAAAAATATCAACCTATGCGTTACAATGTTATTGCAATGTTATTACGCTAAGTTCGACAATGAGTTTGATAGTCTTTGTTTCCAATATGGAGCCCTTTGGATTGAGCTAGACTTTGTAGTTCATATTCTCATTGATATTATAACTAATGCAAGAATGGAACTGAGGTGAACTATAAATAAGTGAATGGAAATGTATGAACTGACTTGAACAATGTGATTTAATTTCGTGGCACTTCCAACATGGAAGCCCTTTGGGTTGAGCTCCGCTTTGTTGGAGCGCCCTTCTTTGATGGATAATAGATAGCAATTTAACTGCACCTGCACGAACCAGACGCAACTTTATTCAAATCAGATGAGGAAAGATGGAAAAGACCCTTTAGAGCATCCTTTTTTGAATGGAAAGCACTATCCTCTAGCAAACTGAGAAGGCCAGGTATAACTGCATCATTCCAACCCACTGTATCCTATATTCCTCTATTGATTAAGGCTAAAAGTGTTATCACAGCATTCTGTTTGGCTTCTATAGTCAAGCGTGAGTTTAAAACCTTGCTAATATTATCCACTGTATCTGGGATATCCATAATTGCCCTCTTATTTTTATCATGAAGGGAAATATTAAGCAAGCATGCAATTGCATTCTCCTGGACTTCATAATCATCTGAGTTAAGAATCTCTACGAGTATGGGAATGGCTTCTGCTTCAGTGATTGCCATTCTGCTTGCTTCATCTATCTTTGACAAAAGCCTCAGCTTAATAACAGCTTCCTTCTTGGCTACCTCAGCAGAACCCATGCAAATTGTTGTTGCAAATCTTCTGGCAGGAGCTATGGCTGGTTCAGAGAACGCTTTTCTACTGAGCCAACTTTCAAATCGTTTAACTTTCCCTTGAATACGCGGCATTTTAAGACAAGCTCAAATTCAAGACCTAAACCAGAAGATATTTAAAAACTGGGACTGAAAAGGATTTAAGAACTGCAATAAAAGCATGAGGATGTTATAGCTCACATGGATGATGTGCTTGATACGATTCAATGTTTATGAAGAAACAGAAACTACTCAACAACATCTTATTGTATAACATGATCCGGTTACATCACATATGTCACATATGTCACTGATAAATACGTTGCTAAGCACGCTTAACCACCCAACCGGGTCCACAAGGTTATGGCAGTGCAATGACAACTAGTATGGCAAACAATCTCTAGCTACTCCACGTAGCTCTAGAGCAATCTGATATTCCACTTATCAGATAAGAAGGCTCCTCCCTCAATTTTACATATTCACCCTTCACACAAGAAAGGAAATTGCTCTAATTCCATTCCGGTATAACTTGATACAAGTCGATGCCTTCTTATATCTTCATTGCCTTTTTTGAAAAGGCAATTGCCCATAATAATATCTCCCTTCTTTTGAGCGTCCACCCTTATTTTAAAAGTGCTTCCTACGATTCCCTTTTGTCCAAATAATAACCCATTGCTATTATTATCTTGGCCCCCAAAATATCCAACCTTTTTCCCATGTAAAAGCAAGCGTAGGCCCTTTTTCAAAAGTTTCCCCCCTTGCCTAATATTAGTCAACGCCCTTTTATTAAGAAAGGCCCCTTTTGTGTAAAATAGTCCCTTCTTTGTCTCCACGACCCCATCAATAATGTGATCACCTTTTATTTCAAATAATAAAGGTCCCTAATAATGTGTATCTCCCCTTCCAATTTCCAATGGTTATCCCTTGCCATCAAAAGTTTGCCATATTTTTGCCACGCCCCCATGACCTTGGCGCCGTGGACCACTCCCCCGTGCTATGACTCCGTATCAGTCCATCCCTTCTCAAAAGGAGATCGTCCGCGATCGTCCAAGCTCGCTCTAATTTGGGCCATCCCTTCTCAAGGCGGTTGTTCCACATCAACGTGCACTTGAGAGTTCCTAGACCCTGCGAACTAAAAAATGGTTATATAAGTTATTGTACTTCCATAGTACCTTATATCCATTGGAACCTCCACGTCCCCATTCTTTAAATCCCTGCAAAACTCTAGAAGCAGTTATGGATATCCGCGTACTTCCGCAGTACGATATATCCTTGCACCTCCGCGGTGCTTTAGTATCTTCGTTACCTCCATTTTGTACTACTTGATTGTATCTCCACGATACAGTATCTCCACGATACCAATCCACCACGGGTACACACAAGAAATAAATTCTTATTCTCTATTCCGCATAAAGAAAATCAACTTACGAACTTTTTTCTATAAATCTGTCCCATAGGAAGCAATTTGAGATTCCGCATCCAAATTTTAGCGTCCATATCCTAGACAGCTTATCCGTAAAGTTCCTTCCCAACACTTATCTCTAAGCAAACCTGCAAATAAGGTCAAATGTTAATATGACTTCCAAAGTCAAACATTTATACCATGGCCAACCGGCCTCTCAGATCACCACGATCTGACTCTGCAATCCCAAGCAAGATGCTTTTATTTATTCCATAATCCCCCAAAGGATCATAAGAATTTCCCCAAGAATCTGAACTCGTTCTCAACAAGTCGGTCCCATATATGCTTCGAGCATTCTCCACGAAAGCACCGAGCTTTTCTTCTGCTGCTGATGCTCCAGCTTCACTTGCAGCAGTAGTCGTCAAATCCTCCTTATTTGGACTCCACGTTCCAAGGATTCACCAAGGATTCGCTAGTTCACTCATATACTTGCAGCACAGGCTTGCAAGATTCTTGGTGTTTTTGCAGCCTTGATGTTCCCATAGCCCATAGATTCCAAAAGAATCGTAACTTCCGCTCTGATACCACTTGATACGATTCAATGTTTATGAAGAAACAGAAACTACTCAACAACATCTTATTGTATAACATGATCCGGTTACATCACATATGTCACATATGTCACTGATAAATACGTTGCTAAGCACGCTTAACCACCCAACCGGGTCCACAAGGTTATGGCAGTGCAATGACAACTAGTATGGCAAACAATCTCTAGCTACTCCACGTAGCTCTAGAGCAATCTGATATTCCACTTATCAGATAAGAAGGCTCCTCCCTCAATTTTACATATTCACCCTTCACACAAGAAAGGAAATTGCTCTAATTCCATTCCGGTATAACTTGATACAAGTCGATGCCTTCTTATATCTTCATTGCCTTTTTTGAAAAGGCAATTGCCCATAATAATATCTCCCTTCTTTTGAGCGTCCACCCTTATTTTAAAAGTGCTTCCTACGATTCCCTTTTGTCCAAATAATAACCCATTGCTATTATTATCTTGGCCCCCAAAATATCCAACCTTTTTCCCATGTAAAAGCAAGCGTAGGCCCTTTTTCAAAGTTTCCCCCCTTGCCTAATATTAGTCAACGCCCATTTATTAAGAAAGGCCCCTTTTGTGTAAAATAGTCCCTTCTTTGTCTCCACGACCCCATCAATAATGTGATCACCTTTTATTTCAAATAATAAAGGTCCCTAATAATGTGTATCTCCCCTTCCAATTTCCAATGGTTATCCCTTGCCATCAAAAGTTTGCCATATTTTTGCCACGCCCCCATGACCTTGGCGCCGTGGACCACTCCCCCGTGCTATGACTCCGTATCAGTGCTTCTGCCGTCTTGGAACTCCGGCGTTTTTTCTTGCTTCATACACTACTGTTAACTCTCCAGCTTAAAGAATGGGCTCCATGGCCGAATCCATGGTGAGACTTCTTGAAGCTGGGCAGAAAGATTCAGCAGCAAACATGTTTTGGCACTCTTGGGCAGAAAGATTTGGCAGCAAACAGTGCAATCTGTATAAAAAAGAAAACCTCCAGAACCAATCTGTATGAAAAAGCAAAATCAATCTGTGATGGCGCTCTCCTATCGCCCAAATCCACTGAAAAATCTGTGGTGGCGCTGTCTATCGCCCAAATCCATTAGAAAATCCATTGCTTGTTTGGCTGGAAGAAGAAACACAGAACCAAATTAGGAAGGCTGTACGAAAAAGATGGAATTAAATCTGGCCGCAGACATTAAATTTAGGTTCATTTATGAATAGCTGCTCTCTCCGTAGATAAAAAAAGGAATTTCATGGAAACCTCCCCAGGTTAGGAGGATTGGAAACCTTCCCAGGCTTTGGGTGAAAGATGGGGAGGTTTCCATACAATAAGAAAGTTGGGGAGGTTTCCATTTGAACTCCAACCCAATTCGGGCGTATATAATTTGATCGTATAATGTGGGTAATGTGTTGAGAATGAAAAGAATTTCCTATACATTCTTGGAGTCCTTTGAGTTCTATAGGTCCGGTTGGATTTGGCAATTTTTGTCAAACAGGGACATCTATGAGAGTCAAGCTTGCAATTGCAACGACGAAATGGAAGTTAACCCAACCATGAATGTCCAAATCATATCCTTTTTAGTAGTAGCACAATGCCATTTGATAATTAAGAGTGTAAAACAAATTAAGACTCCTTAACAACCTGGCCCTCAAGTTTTATAGCTGAGATCAGATCTATAAACATCTAGCTTGTTATGGAAACCACCATAAAACCACCATGATACCACCATAAAACTCTCGGGCTCAGTTTGTTAAGGCGGAGCCCTTGTTTGTTGTACTTATCAAGTTAGTTAATGTTTTCTACAACATTTATGAGCCATGACCTTTCGTGCTACTAATTCATGCACAAAGGGGATGAATGAATATATGTTCAGCCTGTTGGATTTCTGCCACTTTCGGTAGAGATGAGGAAGACAAATATTACTTCATATAAGGTGATGGAAAAACAATGTGAGTCTATTACCAGCTTGGCGATATGTGACCTCTCAATTGTGCAAAGAGAGGTAAATAATTCAGTGGAACGTTCTTTGCCGCCAGTGGCGGTTGCTGATAGTTCTTAAAAAAAAAGGGATGTTCCTCTCTTGCAAGGCACTGCAAATAAGGGAGCAGAAGTTAATGTAAATTCGCATCAAACAGGTACATATTCCAAACCTAATGTAGTTCCTCAACCTCAATCTAATAGTGGTGCTTGGAGTCATCTGTTTCTTTACAAAAGTTTCATATCGGGATTTAGTGATTGGTTTTGTGAGAATATATCTAGTACATCTAGAAAGGCCAGGGTATCAGCTGCTTTATAGGTGTTGTTTGAAAGAAGTAAGGATGAATTGTCAGCGGTTTTGGATACCGTGAAAGCTCGACATGCTCAGCTTCAACAACAATTACCTCCAGATGATATATTTTACCAATCTGGTTGTCAGGATGCAGTTCAAGCCTTTGGTATTCCCATGGTAAATGTGGGCCATCAAGTTCATATTAAGTGTGATGAGAACTTGTCCCCTTGTGCAATCCTTGGTTACTTTAATGCTGGCCACTTAGATTTCTCACAGTCTCGTATTTGGTTATCTCGTCTTTTTGGACATCTTCAACTTCTTCTTATTCAATCCATCAAGTTGCTAACAAAAAAAAAATGTATTGACTATGTTTGATAATAGTGATGCAATGGACTCTTTAGTGTGTGGAGAGATTAATCCACTTGGTAGGGAATATATAATATACCAGTATTATTCATCTAGCTTTACACTTAATATAGTTTCTGCATTGCCTTGCTGATTCTCAATACCTAATCTTCCTCCAAATCTAATGGCTCATCAATTTTTAATAGCAATTGCAACTGGACTTGTTCATATCTCACAGTCTATCATCAATAGTCTCAGGATTTGTGTTTCTATGCCAGTGAACTCACCTTAAGCGACAAAGAAAAAATCATATCATCCACAGAAGAAGAGATAAAAGCATCACCTACCACTTTGAAGACATCCTTGGATGAAAAATGTGTTCTAGAAGCTGGCAAATCAGGTTCTGCCATGATTTTCAAAATCTGAAAACCCCAAAAGTATGGTCTAGCTAGGATCAACAAAATGTATATGAACAATACACCAATGGAAAACTCACATCTCCATCTTTTCAATGCACTAAAATGCATCTTTATTTAATACTTGAGCTAGAAGTTATGAGGAAAATTGCATCAGGAGCCATTACAATTCCCCGAGCAAAGGTTGTGAGTGGAGGTGCATTGATCCCCTACATGTCTACACGAGGTGCCCTCTGGACTACCTCGGTCGTGGATTTGTCGATCCTCATTTTGATTATGGGCATTTATAATTGGAGGTGTCTATGATTTTAACATATGAAATACGTTTGCACCTGAGGTTTCAAAAGAACTGAAATATCTATAAAAATAGTACAATGTCCTAGTAAGAATGTTTTGACCAATACAACCAGCAAGCTAAACATAATTAGTTTTTCTAGTTCTTTCAATATATTTGTAGTAAAATGACTATATATAGACCCAAGAGTCTCAAAGGTGAGAAAATAATGCATTATATTACATTGCCTTACATAATAATAATATTCATCTACTATTGTTGTTAACAATATGCAAAAATAACAAGGTGCTGCGCACAGAGGGTTGCCCTCTATGGCCGGAGGGTGAAGTGGCTTAAATCATACTTCAAAGTCATATTTTCACAATCAATCAAAATTGTTACTTCAAAACATCAGAATACTTGATACCATGACTTCATGGGAATTGGCCTGAAGAAATCTTTGATGCTCGGCATGGAACAAGTATTGCAGAAGCATAAGGACAAGTCTAATAGAGCAGAGAATGGAAATACATGTTTTGTTAGCATAGAAATGAGTAGAAAACTCATCTCCTTAAACTGGCAAAAAACATTCTGAGCCATAGCTTGGAGCTCATGAGGATGGACGAAATGAGAGTCGTCCATATAGCCGCATCATTCATGCCTTGATTCTGCCATCACCACAAATTCAAAGGCAAAACGATTGTGAAGGTTATGGTCGGCTTGAAGCTTAGACATGCATCACATCTTCTTGCCCTGCATTCCTTACTATCATTACTGGGCTCCAATTTTGTTTCAGAAGATAAATAGTGGTGTTGATTAGCCGGTTTGCACAGCAGCTGCCCAACAGCACTGGCGACCGCCAGTTTACAGCCAATAGTAAGTTTGAAGCAGTTTTCGCATATTCTAGGCATATTCTAGCATATACTTAGAATATGCCGAAAATCCACATGAGCAAGGGTTTGCCCCCTAGGGGCAACCCAAAAAGGGGTAAAAGAAAATTGTGAAACACACAATTATATATGTTTTGATAAATGGGCATTACTCCCGGTGCTTCAAATGGCTCCCGAAACGAACTTGGGCGTCCAACGGGGTTCGCCCAAGCGAACCCCAAGAATTCGCCTAGGCGAACCCGCCGGATTCGCCCAGGCGAACCCGCACCTCTGACGTGGCGAGAGCGTTGCGGGTGCAGGTCCGGCGTGGCATCATCCACCGGGTTCGCCCAAGCGAACCCAAACCGCGGTTTGCTGGCGACCCCCACTTGCATTTAATCGACCCCCACCCGCATTTAATAGCCCCCTGCCGGGTTCGCCCAAGCGAACCCACCGGCAGAGGGGGCCACTAGGCTAGGACAGTACCATGTACCAGGGACCAGCGGCAATAAATGCCCCCTGCCACAAAAATGCTTCAGTGCCGCTGCAGTAGCTGGGTTGCTAAAGCTTAGATTGCTTGAAACCAAATATTGGCATGTAGAAATCGGACCACTATCTCGCTGGAACTGCTCCTGCCTCCACATTGAAATCTAGTTTTGGTCTTGTTGCCAAGGCTCGCATCCACTCGATCATACAGCAAGTCCTTAGCCAACAATTTGCTCGGAATTTACTCTTGGGATCTAGAATTTGCTTCAGGAGTGCCAAAATGCGGGATTAAACAAGGAATTGTTTGTGGGTATTTTGTCTGCATACAAACAAAACACAGGAGCTTGAAATTATGCTTCAATCCGGAACATTCTGGGCAGATGGGAAGGCCGATGAACAGTTAAGAAGAGTTTTCCATGTCCACACTTCTGGTTACCTTGAAGCTTTCCGGCAGCAAGAAGGTGCGAAGCTGCTGCGAGTACTGAATCAAAAAACCCAGAAGCGAAGCCTAATCTAGATTGACGAACTATATAGCTAGGATGAGGACGGGACGAATGGGTCGGCAGATCTTATAAAGAGGGATATGGTGGATGAATTGTTCAAGCTCGTATCTGCTTGAATTGATCCTTAAGAAGAGATCCGGCTGCTGGGCGAAGGCAATCGTGGTCACCGTCTCGACGGGCATGTGCCCCGCCATCGCGCCGCCGGGTACCACCACCCCCCCGCCATTGGGTACCGGGGCCAATGGGGTTCGCGGCTTAACGAACGGTAGGGCGCCTGCCATCCGCTGCCATCCGCCGCCATAGTCGACGCAGATAACCCTGGTTAGGGCTTCGCCTGGGCGAACTCGGCAGTAATGCCACGTAACCGCGACGCCCCGCCACATCTTCAACCGGGTTCGCCTGGGCGAATCCGCCGAGTTCGCCCAGGCGAATTTTTCGGGTTCACCTAAGCGAACCCGATTGGTTTGCGAACTCGGTTTCGGGAGCCAATAAAGTGCGCGCATTACTCCCATCTGCTTAGCAGGTCGCCTCTATTTCTGACCTGCACTCAAAGAGTCACCTACAAAAGAAGGGCATTAAAAAGGGATCCCATTATTCTTAATATAGAAGAATGGCTCCCATCATGCAAGGTCGCACATCTTCCAATGTCAATTGTTCTAGAAGGCATTGGAGGAAACTCAACACAAATCTCTTAGTTATTACCCCGTTGTATTTTGGGAAAACTACCAAACTACCCCTATGAGTTTGTGTAATTACCAAAATGCCCTTGTGTATAGTAGGTATAGGGGTATTTTGGTAGTTTTCCCTTGTATTTTCACATGGTCTTGTGTGCATTGAGAACTGGAAGGCCTCACGGAAGCTCTGTGTGTTTAATCCATTCAAAGCTTCGGCTTCAGACGATATTCTTCTACTTTCCCACATATGTGACAGGTCCAGATGTCTTCGTTGCGGCATATTCTATGGATGCGGACCATTTGACCAATGGCTACATTATCATCCTTACTGTGTCCATTCTTCTTCTTACAGAATGTTATCTTGCCATTTATCACTCAAAACACTCGTAAATGAAGTAGAAGTAAAAGTGTAGATGGAAATTTTTATTTAAGATTCTGGGGACAAACTTGGATTGGAGATTCCATGTATTTTGTAAATGCGGATGTTTCGTGCTGCATATTTACTTTGTTGAAGATTCTTGGTCCAGGAAACCATTTCATACAGGAGAACTGAGAATGAACCAGCTCAGATTGGCACAGAATAAGTGCAAGCTTGCATTGGTTGAATCTATTGAGAATAACTTACGTGTATGGATTGCTAATGAGAGGAAGGAAGCATATGCTCTCACACTTGTCTTCTCAACAGACGTGGATGCATGGAGGGTTGAAATCCACCATTTTTTGCATGTAGATGATCTCTTGCTGGTGACTGAGGGGAGCAGATATATCAAGAATTTATGATGCTTCTACCAATAGCTTGAAGTATAATTTGGAGTACCGTCCAGAAGGTCCACTAAACTATTGTTTTATCTCTGAAACAAAAAACTTCTTTCTGTCTCCTACAGCCTACAAAGATAACATCGAGAGTGCCACATTGACCTTTTAGAAAATGCGTTTTCCCTATTGTCTTTAATTGGAAGGAAAATTCTATTGCATAATTTATTGGAAGGAAGCTTATTTTGTACCTTAATTTATTGAAAGAAACTTCTATGGTACCTTAATATGCAAATCATTTTTGTGTAGATATATTTCCTGTCCTTCAGTTTCTTTGTGTAGATATATTTTCCGTCATGCGCATTTAGGCAATGTCCTATTGCAACGTGAAATGCGCTTCACATTTACAATATGATATGACTTCAAACGGTGACCCTAACTGCTTCTAACATTCTTTTTCAGGATTGCCAGACTGAATTGACTGCTGATTTGGATGATATACATTCCCTCTCAGTCATGATAAGCTGCAATCCATAATCCATTTACAGTGTTCTTCTCCCACTCAACCATGATCAGGCTGGCGGTGTTCTTCATGCTGCTTGATCTTCAACATATCCCGATCATATTGAGACAAAGCTTACAAAGCTTCAGTGAGAGTATCAGGTTCATTTCACTTGTGCTATAATGGTCAATAATGATAATACCCTGTTGAACCTGTTCCCTAATGATATAAAAATCTTGTGTTTAATATGATATGTCCTGGCATGGTTCTTCCTGTCACATCACGGTAAACATCGAGCCTCCCAACAATCTTCTTAACCGCATGAGTTCTTGGGCAGCAGATGTTGCTGATATATTCTGCCTCTGTACTTGACAAAGCAATAATAGATTGCTTTTTCTCTTCCAGGGCAATATCATCAAGAAAGAAGATAAGGCATATGGTAATGTGCCTTGTAGTTAGCGCAAAATGCGGTTAACAGCTTCATTCTCTTCATCCTCCATGTGAATGATCTGCACCTTAGGGCTGAGTTATTGTCAAAGTATGCAAAATGCGGTTAACAGCTTCATTCTCTTCATCCTCCATGTGGATGATATACTGCACCTTGGGGCTGAGTTATTGTCAAAGTACGCAAAATGCGGTTAACAGCTTCATTCTCTTCATCCTCCATGTGGATGATACTGCACCTTGGGGCTGAGCTATTGTCAAAGTACTTGGACCTGTTGTATCGGGGAAAACCTGCTGCACTAAACTAGTCACAACCATGTCATAGTCAACCACATGGGATGTGGCTAACATTGAGCAAAGCAGCCATGTTTCTAGAGACTCTGCTCATAATTTGGTCTTGTGAATGTCTTTGAGAGGAAAACACTGAATGTGGTAGAAGAAAACAGCTAAGCATGGGTCAGAATGCTTTGTATTCAATTGCTATGTTGGATGATCATCTCATTTATTTGTTTGCCACTTGTGGAAGTTTGATCAATGGAAGCAAACCAAGCTTTTAATAAGGTCGCCAACCCAAGTAAGTATACTTGGACTACATTGCAGCACATTCAAGCTCGATGAAACAAAAAGGGAGTGCCTTTAGACTGCATGATCCAATGTCGAGGTCAGGCCTGAGGAGCAGTAAGCATGTATTTCTTGCTCTCTTCAATCATGCATTGCAACTTAAAACCTTGAGGAAGGAATTCGTGCATAAGGATATCATTGAAAATGGCTTTCATTCTGATGTTATGATCTGTAACAAATTCAAGATGGAGTAATAATTGCAAGTTACACCGAAGGCAGTGAGGCTTTTATTGTTCTAGAATACTACGAAGAAATGCAACAGAGGAAAAATAGAGCCAAACAAGGTCAAAAATAGGTGTAAACATTTTACCCCAAAAGCATGAATTTCATAAAAAAATACCTCTTGTTCGTGAAAAATCAACAATCCAATTGATGGTCCAGACAAATCTGCAACAACATAGTGAAAGGGTCCAAAAATCTTCACCATTTTATTGAAATGTGTTCTGCCCTTTATTTCGATGCCTGCCTGCGGTAGAGCCTTTATTGCCTTTATTTATGCAGAAAAAGACAGAGGCAGGGAGTATGAAATGGCAGGGATTCCTAATTTCCTAGGAGGAGGAGCAGATGGCTAGAGCGGGTCCTCGTTCTAAAATGGAGGGTAACATCCTGCCATTTGAGCTTGAGATGGAAATTCTAGCATGGTTAGACTATGAGGATCTTTTCAGATCATGCATACTTGTGTGCAAGAACTGGAAAGATTTAATCTTGAGCTCAGACTTGTTTTCCAGAATGCACTATAGGAATCCGCATAGGGCAGTTCGATTCGAAAACGAACTGGAAAAGAAGCAGCAGTTCTCGGATGATGGGCGAGGGAGGATTTTTAATTTCCCCCGAACTGCAAGACGAAGTTGTAGGGTTCGACGGAGGCTTAGTTTGCAGGCTGAACTACTTGGACAACAGGGGCGAGCTTCTTGGGGCGCCCAAGGATTTGGAAGTTGGAAATCCCTTGATGCTTGGAAGAAGAAGAAGGGTCGAGCTGCGCCATAGCCACGCCTGCGAAGGAATGGGGCTGGATGACAGCCAGTTTTTAGCAGTCATCAGCATATGCTAGGTATATGCCAGCATATACTTGAATATGCCCACATACCCACATAAACGAGGGTTTGCCCCCCTAGGGGCAACCCAAAAATCTAGAGAGAAATGAACATGCATAAACTAGTGTTCTCGAAATTATTTTGTGGTAATGGTCTATATGACTCTTGTTGGTGGGCAAATATTCTTAAAATACTCGGCTGAATATTCGCCTTTGACCAATCAAATTCCTTGTTATAGGGCGAACATGTCAAGACTTCGCTCTTAAGAATTACATGCTGCAATAGGTATTTGTCAGGTCAATCGATCATCTCAATGTATCCACTGCGCCATCTTCTCCGATCTCACAACAACATGGAAGGTGTTTCAAGAGCTCTCTAGATGTTGGGAGAATGCATGCAATTTGGCTACAAGGTTTTGGCAATTTTATGGCGAATCAAGAAGCAAAATGAGCTTTGACTCCATGTCTGTTAGTACTGGGAGATTGCATGCAATTTGGCTACAAGGTTTTAGCAATATTATGGCGAATCAAGAAGCAAAATGAGCTTTGATTCTATCTCATGTGTGTTAATATTTGGTTGGCACTTTATAATAAGCATATATCTGGAAGTTCTTGCAGAGACAGATGTAGAAGAGTGAAAGAAGATAACATTTGTTTCTTCAAGGTAGATGTAGAGCCTCAAGGTAGTTTTGGAGCACTTGTTGATGCTAAGTTTCACCTCTCCACCTCAGCTAAGTTTTATCGGTTGGTTATTGCTCGGATCAAGCACCTTCACTAGATAAGTTTTACACCTTAACTCTAGATAAGTTTCACCAGTTGGCACCTTCATTGCCAAACTCCAATCTTGCTCATGTTCTACCAGTGTTACAATTCCTTAATGTTACGATGTCTTATAGGGTGATCAGAATTTAGACAATATTCTTGGGGTCTTCTTGCTCTTTGTTTGATTTTTCTCTCATTTTTTGGCAACCCATTGTGCACCAGCAACGAGGTTGTAAATGTTCGATTCATGGCCATTGAGGTTGCACATTTGCCGCTTTATTTTTTGTGGCATCCTAATCTATATTTGACGTCCCTCTATCTTTGATCCAAGAATATTCCTGGGATGGAGGCTTTAGCTATAATAAAGACGTCCATGGATAATTGTATCAATGGCGAAATTAGAAGACTGATGATGATACCGTTCAAATTATATCAAACAGAATAAACACTTATTATAAAGATTGAAATGATGATTGTAAAGAAGAAAACTGTAGACATTTTAATAATTTTTGCTATGGCCCTAAGAAATTTTCACTTTATATATACAGGCTGCATATTTACAAACTTGGAATCAAGCCTACTCAAGGTGATTATGGTACCTGTATAATATGTTAAAAGCACTAAATATTTACAGTCGGGCTGATAAATTACAAAATTATGCACCTTTTGGCTTCTGAGTGAATTTTTTTCTCGAACTCTTCCCTCTCCTTTTCAGCCTTCTCAAGGCGTTGTCTTAGATGGGCAATGTCATTGTCTGCCTTCTCCTTGGCTTCTCGAGCCAGACGTTCGACTTCTTCCCGAGCTTTGCATTCTACTAGCAACCTTTCTTCAAGCCTCTTCTCATTCAACCGCAACTTTTCCTCCACCTATAATGCACATCACATAACTTTTTACATCTCTACAGATCCATTTCAAGTGGAATTTGATACAAGATGACTCAATTAACTTTTACCAGTGCAGTAACTTGATGGAGCTGCTCTTGATATTCCTTTCTCCACAATGATAATTTTGAGTCTAACTCGTTTACGCGTGTAGAATGTGAAAGCTTTAGCTTCATGAGTTCCTGCAGATTGCAAATAGAAAATCCATTCAAATAAACAGAGCATGATGCCTTGCACAGTTAGATCATCTACCTGAGCTTCATAGAACAACTCATTTGTATAAGGACCGCCACCATTGAAAACTAGCATCTTATCCGTGACATGTAGTAAGTCAGATAATTGATACTCTTTTTTCTGCTCGGACTTTGTTTTATTGTCAAACAGCACTACCCGATTTCCGCATTTTTGTAGAAACCCCTGCACTTGTCAGACGAAATTAATCCCTTAATATGTTGAATACTATCTCAGATCTGATACATAACAAGACTACAGTTACAACAAGGTTGCGAAATTTACCTAGAGCTAATAAACAAAAAAGCTGCATCCCACCTTTAATGTGTCTGGAACTCCTCTACTTAGATAATCATCAAGCGTCTCATCTTGCTCTTCCAATTCATCGCCACCCGTGAAAACAACAATCATATAATTGACAACTTTCTCCCCAAATATAATTTGTAAGCTTTCTACAGCTGATACCTCCTCAGCTGTAAAACGATTTCTCGTTGATAAGACCAGCAAAATCCCGTGAATACCATCCTTTACCATCTCTATGCACTTCATTATTTCTTTGGTGACAAAATCAGGTGTCATGGATGGATCAAAAAGACCTGAAGAAAAAGGTATAAGCAAAAAGCATAACACATTGTTCAAGGAAAAACACATAAACCCTAAAAGTCACTGAAACATATCAATATAATCTCCTCTGCAATAGAGATTTGGCAAGATTGAAGCTTGATTACTCTGATACAAAAAAAAATTATAAATCTCATAAGATTCACAGAGAAACCGCAAAAGTAAATGAACCTGGGGTATCCACGACATGAATGACGCGGCCATCAGGTCGAGTTGCAGATTCCAGTTGGCAAGTAACTGTAATGGCAGAACTACAGGACTTGGATTGGAACCTCCTGTTACCCAGTATAGAATTTCCTGTTGCACTCTTGCCATTCCCAGTTTTGCCCACCAAAACAAAGGTGGTGGTTGTAGTCTCGACGGAGTCGTAATTGGGCGGAGAAGTGGTAGTAGAAGAGACCAACGGAGCAGAAGGAATTCCCAATTCCTCCCATTCGGAGTCCTCCATAGCCATGCCGCCCATGAGGTCCGGTAGGGTTAAGCCCAATTTGGATTGTCTGTGTAAATAAAGGATAAACGAGATGCAGGCTCGGGTACTCTAAAAGGTGTATGAATACATCGTGTATAATACATTAAATTACAATGGATAACCTGGTTCTGCTTATAGGTCTCGTGTTGGTCCAATTTTGTTGCAGTCTAGTTTCTAGTCGATATTCTAGAGCGTGTATTATTTTTGGGTTGCCCCTAGGGGGGCAATCCCTTGTTTATGTGGGTTTTTGGCATGTTCTGGGTATATGCTAGTATATACTTGGAATATGCTGAAAACTGCTCCAAACTCCCTATTGGCTGGCCCCTGTTGTTGGGCAGCCGCTATGCAAACCGTCTAACCGGCAAGAGCTTGCCATATCCATGCCAATGCAGGTCTGGTCGTCGGCATTGTTTCTACAGCGAATGAAGAGACATTCCCTTATACGAAAATGATATTCAAATTCAAATCCAAACCCTAATTTAACTCATTTTCCTACAGCTTGCTTCTCAATCAGCTTTGTGAGGTTTTGGGAATGCTTCTGAGACGTGCAGTAATTTGTGACTTCAAAATTTGTTTGCTCCTCTATTTATATGGCCTCAACGACCTGACCTTGAGCAGAGGAAGAGCAAAGGTACCCGATTCCTCCATCACTTTTAGGCTCTTTAAATGATTTAAGAAGCGAAACGATATAGAAGAAATTCATTTCTGCATGTTTCTGCAGTTATTCAGCTAATAATCTCTAGATTTAAATATCAGATGGTCTTATTGTTTGATGCAAGAATTTAGTGGTTATTGATGTTTTCATGGGATTATAGAAGCCAAGATGGAGGATATGAAAGCATTTCGTCTAAATACTGGCAGTTTAATTCCATCCATAGGCAATCAAGGTCGGTCATAGTTTGTTGTCTCATTTCCATTCATTTTAGCTCTTTATTTGACAAGCATCTGCTTATATGCTGGCAGATTGGTTATAGGCATTTTGATACTGCCAGCCTTTATGGTACAGAAGCTTGCCTTGGAGAAGCCCTTGCAGAAGCATTCATAAGTGGGCTAGTAAAACGCGAAGAGGTCTTTGTTACTACAAAACTCTGGTCTACAGACCATGGTGAAGTTCTTGCTGCACTGAAAAGCAGTTTAGGGTAATTAATTCTTTGTAATTGAGCAAAAGACTGACCTCTTTGTTTGATTGTTTTTTTTTCTCTTTGGCTTTTCTCAACCAGGAAACTAAAGCTGGATCATGTTGATCTTTATTTGGTCCACTGGCCTGTGAAGCTGAAAAAGACAGCAAATTTTTTTTATGCCAAAGCATACCCTCCACACTTCCTCATCAGAATGTTCTGCAAGTGGATGAAGATTGTAACGCACAGTGCCTTCAAACATAGTTGGCTCCTGAGGAATGATGCTCAATCTGGAGCGCAAATCATGCCAACTATTCCAACCTTCTTTCCACCAGGAAAAGTACAGGTGAGATCGTGCAACACAATTGGTGAATGTGGACTGTAACGGACCTGCATGTCAAAAACATTAACATGATGTTCTCATCCTACTAAAATGACATCAGGATAGAAGATGAAATTTTAAAGACATCAGATAGTGAGATGACCACCCATCTATGGTACCTGCAGACTGTGTAGCTGCACTTCTCCTTTAGAAGGCTAGCCCTGAGGAGGTTGTGAATCATCTTTAAGCCACGGAGCCTCACTAGATATAGAACTGTATTGTTTCATGCGTTCTACAGAAATGATCTTGTTCTCGACATTGCAGAGGTTCCAAAGAAGCCCAGCCTGGAGCATGTTCAGGTCTAAACTATATGTAACAGCAAGGCCTGCCAAGCCTGTATCCACACACCAGCCAAGTATCTTGCATCATAACAAGCATGCTTCCTTCACATAGTTGCCTCATGAATTAAGAAAAAGACATCCATCATAACATGGACTTACTTGGAGATATTGATCTAAACGGAAGGCTCACAAGTAAGGGTAAAGGAAAATACTATGTTTGTCAATACCTCCAACCATAGACATATCCATTCCATTGCGTGAAAAAGTGTGAAAAAGTGGACATGCGTAAGAATCGACCAAAGACATATTTTTATCCATGAAATGCTGCTCTTGATCAAAGCCTCTTATTGTTGCTACTCCAGTAAGCGACTCTCCAAAATGATGAATAATTGGAGCGTTTTGTATTCCAACTAGTCTAGAGAGTTCTCTGGCTGTTAATATGTAATATTATGCTAAGGAGGCACATTTTAAGCTACAATATAACAATAAGACAGTACAGCTCTTGATAAGTACCTGTAGACGGAAACAAGCATATGTGATTGGCACAAAGACAAGGAAAACCTCCCATGCTGCTTGAGACATAACAACTGCAACAGACAATAACTGGATTGATCTAAACCCTAATCCAGAAAGATTCCATGGAAGTTCCAAGTCTAAAGTGCTTTGATCAGTAGAAGCCTGGACAACCATAACAATTAGCACGTAGAAAGCACCAAGGACAGATATACAATAATTTCCAACTTTCCTACCTGGTTTAAAATCCGACCAGTTGGTGTTGAGTCGAAAAAAGCCATTGGGGCATGAAAGAGAGAATTAAGCATATGAAACTGGAACTTTTGGGCTGTTGCTAGTCCAACAACAGACACTAGGAGAGTTCTTATAAAGATAACGATGGCACCTCCAAGAGATAATGCACAATAAACACCTAAAAGCATACTATTAGGGATCTTAGCTTGTTGTTTTGATGAAGCAGGAGTTTGCTCAGCCAGCTATCTGGAAAATCTAAAAGCATATCTGTGCACCTAGCATCAATAGGACTAAAGCACCTCCATGGACTGCTGAAATGTAAGACCAGTAGACCTCCATGCTTACCCTACCCTTCTCTCTTTCCTCTTCATCCACCAACTGTTTATTTGTATTTTTCTTATCCAACTGACTGCTCACTACTTCCACAATTTCAGTCGAATTATTTTTTAGGTCATTGTCATTGTCTTGGCTTGCCGAGAGCACACCATAGCTGCAATCTGTCATCTTAAACATGTGAACATCATGGACTCTATAAACTTGCTTCCACTTACACTACGACGAGAGCCCTTCTTTTCATCAAGGATTCCTCTAAACCATGGATCTTACCTGCACAGAAGCATCAATTGTCTATTATTATTGTCATAGACAGGTTTTAGTACTCAGGTTATGAAATTTTATTTGTGTTTTAACAGCAAGCAATTGATGCATCATCTTTGCAGCAGCGCCAGGCAAGCAATTGTTCATTCATAGCAAGCAACCCTTGCAAGATGCCATGCCATCTCTGCTGTTTCTTGCATTTAAAATATGGCATAGCATAAAGGCTACTGGTGCTAATTGCTATTGTGGATGGTGCAAAAAAATGGCGGATGCAGTGATGGCTGTGGAAAATGTTATCTCTTCCATGTGTCATGTGTTATTGAAGCACAAAGGACTTACATTTGCAGAAATAAGGAGGAAACTCAGATGTCCACTTTTTTGATGGGCATGGAGGTCATAGGTGAATATCCTTTTGAATTTTTATGGATGTGCATCCATCAGAACAAGGTATTGATCCTTAGTTAGTAATGATGGAGAGGTGGCTTTCTTTTATGAAGTTTTTGAGTCTTGTTGCTTAAATTTTTTTTATATTCTCTAATTTTCAGATGGCTTGATTTGGTGGAGAAAGTGGGAGCATTGAATGCATCGTTACAAGGCATAAAGTTACAATTCACAGAAACAATTAAGAGACAGGTCATATTGCATTGTGTCTAAGCACTTAAAAAATATTACAATATATCCTATGTCTAAGTAGAACTCCTTGTTCCATTTCCTTCTAAGCTTTAAAATGTCTCTCTCCTCCACATGCTCTGTTCCTTTTGTCATATGCTCTCATGTGCTAACACTTGTCATGTTTTTCCTTTTCAGCCAGCTATAAATTGTATCTTATGCATATTTGCACTACAAATTAATTTCAAGTGGTTTGCTCGTTTCTTCTTTTGGTTAAGCATTCTTAAAGTTGAGAACCGCCCTTTGTTTCCTACATGCATTTTCTGCACACAGACCGGAATAATTATCTTTGCTGTTTCTCAGTTCCACACGTAGGATCTCGTTGATGATGAATAGACACAAAAATTAGCATGGGGGATTGGATGTTATAGACTCTGGCATTTTTCCAGGTTTTGAATTAAAAAAGGAAGTAAGGATCAGACACTACAGAAAGGGCCAGGAACGCGCAACGATCTTGAGGTGGGTTTGGAGCTCTTGAAAACAAGCCAGGTAATGAACATAATATTTTTGAGTTTTTATTTTCTTCAGTGTTAGTGTATCACGATGATGACATATTGTATTAGTTTGTGTATTACCTGAGCTGATAAATTTTCCTTATGTATTATAGGAACAATTGACAAAAATGCAAGGAATGAGAGAACAACTTGTTCTTGCTCAAAAACGTTTTGATATGCCAATAACGCCATACCCCTTTTGGCTGAGGTATTGATCTTATTCTTTGTAGGTGTATAATGTTCCATTTTAATGCTGGTCTAATGTATTCCAAAGCTTACTCCATACAAGATAAGGTAATCTTAAATGAACCCAGTCAGAAAAAGGATTCCAGTCGAACGAATACTCCTTAGAATTTGCTAGAGACACCAAACTTTGGAGTTGCATTTTCTACATCAATCATATTATTAGATTAGTGAATGGGCAACTCTCTCCAGCACATGTACTTTCTTTTAGCAAGGTTGGAAGGAGATAATTCATTCAATGCAGCTCTTGTTTCAAGTATTTCTCACTCTCACAATGGCAGGTCGAGATAGCATCTGTTAGCACACTATTTAAGTTGGCCTATGATTTCCATATTTCAATGCCGTATTTTATAAACAAATTGCATAAAGAAGCCATAACACTAAAACTTTTTTGGAGCAATCTTGTTTTTGTATGTAAAGGCTTACCTTTTTCCCTTTTTGCAAAAACAGGTTGAAACCCAGTTAAAGACATTCTCTCAAATTTATCAAGTGTACATAACCTTTAAAGATGCAGTCAAGGTTACTCAAATACACTGTGGGTTGAGCTTGATATCCAGAAACTGGTTTCTGAATAGAGTAAGATTGTTCTTGGAATATGGGATGTCTGATCCTATGGGTTGACTGGTAGAATATGTTATCAAAACCTTCCATTATTGATAAATAAGTCGCATTTAATTAAAGTGGGTCAAATCTCGAATTTTGGGACTCGGACTGAAAATAGGACATACTATAGAAAAAAAATTCTGAATTGAATGCTTGAATAGAATTACACATCACACACAAAGAACTGGGTAACTTGTTTTCCTCATAAATTTTACAAACCACTAGTTGAGAAAGTTTTCAAGCTTCTCAATATTATCTACCCTCATACATGGAGGTTGCTCATGGCTTTGTCCATCTCCCTTTTTGGGATCTTATGTGTCTTGTCCTTTGCAATGTGAGAACTTGGATATGACCATACCACACACTCCACCAATTCCCTCCTTTGAGGATCAGCATGATTTGCCCTCCACTTCTTCTCCCAGCAGTCGGTGTATTGCTCCTTCAAGTTGCCTTTCTTGTGTCTTCCAATGGGCTCCCAATATTGAACTTGGAATCCAGGACGCAACTCCTCTCCATCAGCCATAGTGGTGGTTACATCAGAGAGTGCCACCCCTAACCATATTAGACAATCCTCATCATTAGGCCTTACTAATACAAAGTATCCTTCCTTGATGTCCTCAAAGGGATCCCATTCAGGAAGATCAAACCACTTCGGCTTTGAGGCCTTACATCCCATAAACTACTTGGAACCTTTGTTAGGACCCAAGTGAACATTCTTAGACGTGCTTGCTCCTTGAGAACCCTCCCATCTGGAATCTGGCAAGAACCCGTCTCTCAGCTCCCCCCCATATGGTTGTTCAGTTTCTAAGCATGTCACAACTTTCTCCCAGTAAATGATTAGGGAGTGCATGTGATTTTTCTTAAGAGTGGAGGTGTGCTTTCCATTTCGAACATCATCCCAGTGCGTTATATAATCCTTGATGCCCTTCACTAGTTGGCTAGAGTCTTTAACAGTCTTGAAGGGAGGTAGTGGTTTTGGCTGCCCTTTAGGAATAAGAACTTCACATGTAGCACCCCGTTGCCACAACTCGATTCCTTGTACAGGCATCCACAACTTGTCACCTGGTCTCCACTTATATTGCATGATTGGTATTCCATCCCTAACCCAAAACTTGAACTGAAGTGGTTTTGTGTGTCCTGTCAACTGATCCTTACCATCTAGCAAGTATCCCTCGAGAAATGATTTCCAATCTGCAACCTCATCCATCAAGAAAGCCATTGGGTTGGGGTCAATGCAGCTCTCAAACCCATTAGTTCAAGGAGACTAGTCACGTTTTCTCTCTTGAGCTTGGTGGAGAAAGTTCCGAAGAATGCATCTATATCATCATGCGTATGCCCAACCATCATGAACCCCACTTTCACAACTTTGAATACTCCCACTGCTGTCAAGTATGACATTGCCCCAAACATCCATCTATTCTTGTTTTCTTTCCAACAGTTGTCCAATTGAACACATAGCTCCTCTGGCAGTTGTTTCTCAAGTAAGGGAAAATCATCCCAAGTCCCCCTTGATTCACTGGACACCTTGGATGTGAGCTTTTTTATTTGCCTTTGGTAACAAAGCGGTTGATCATCCATCAAAGCCTCAAAAATGGGGGCTGATGGGGAATACCTCCTCCCTTCTATCGATCCTTTCTCTAGTGTTCTCAAGCACTTGAAAATAGAGCTCACATGGAAGTTTGGATCATCCCTCCATAGATCAAGCACAAAATGACCATAGCTTCCAGTTCCATGCCCATGTGTTAAGACACCCGCCAGACTTACTTTCATCTGAAAAGCATTTTGATAACGCTTGGGTAAAGGATCTAGCTTTGGCAAGAAAGTCTTGTGTTGGTCCATCTTATCATGAATTATACACAAAAATCTGTCAGGCTGCAACTGAGAAAATGTTCTCCACTGCCAATACAACTGTTTACATGATATTTGGTCCCTTTGGTGATCTGCAAATTGCTCCCTAATTTCCATTTTTTCTTTCTCTATTGCAGTTGATGCAAGTGTATTCTTGAGTTGAATGCAAGTGTTGCACTATGAGAATGGCATATGTTGCAGGACACTCACGTATGAGAAGTGAGTGCTCCATAACTTGCTGAAATGTGATTGAGAAAGAGGCCGACCTCCAGTAGTTTCTAGGATGGAGTTGACCTCTTTAAGGCACTCTTTTTGGATATAATGTTGTGGCAACACCCTTTGCACCACTCGCACACCGTGCTCGTTCACCTTCGACTTGTGGGGCATAGATTGAGACATGTATCTCACAAAGCTCTCGAAGACTGCAATGGCCTTGAAAGTGTTTGCTCTAGGTTTCAAAGTGAGTGCATTACCATGTTGGAACAACCTGTGCCCTTTTCTAACTTGCTCCCAGTATCTGTAGAATGAAGACTTGTTCACGCCAAGAATCCATCTCAATGCTCTCATACATACCTTCAGGCCCCTCAATTGATATAGTAACCTTCCTGTGTTTTCATCATAGCTAGAATTTCTACACAAGGAGCAGATGAAATTAATCCTATCTTTCTGAAGCTGTCCAATGTATTGGGACCTTATCTGCACGAGGTCATCCACACTGTACTGGACTGTGCAATCTAGGTTGCAACACTCTTGTCCCCTTATTGCCTCTAGGTTTTCTTTGGTTGGTGCCATACTTTCCATCCTTTCTAAATATTTGTCACTTCTAGGCCTCTTGGGCACCCTTGGCTGCCATTTATGAAAAACGTAGCGCCTCTTCCTTGTGATCAAAGGATGCTCATCCACCACCAAATCTTCCACATGGCCTTCACTGGGCCTTGGGGTATGTAGTTCATTAGGGCCTTCCAGCTTCTCACCATTCATATTTGTAATATATCTAATTGGCCATCTTAACTGAGTTTGGGACTCCAACAACCCAGAGCACACAATGCAATCACTAGAGCTTCCCTAGGACATTATTGTATCAACTTGGATAAGAAGATTCCCAACGCCAACTCCAAGATGATCATCTCCCAGCCTTTCATCATTCACACTATCAAAAGGATCAACTGTAGTTATGATGCCCTCTGCAAATACCGTCTCGTTGCACGGGTGCACCAATAAGCAGGCCTATCTTTCTCCATTGGAGCCTAGGGCAATGTTCTGTGCTGGGCTTCCTTGCCTCCATTTTGTTCATCTCACATGCTCCCTAAATGAAATAGCACACGTTTAAACCATATACAACCATTAAAACCATTAAATCCATTTAAACCACTAAAACCATATAGAACCATTAAAAACATTACAACCATATAACCATTAAAAACATTAAAACCATATAACCATTAAAAACATTAAAACATTATAACCATATAACCATTATAACCATTAACCATTAAAACCATTAACTATTAAAACCATAAACCATTAACCATTAAAAACATTATAACCATTAACCATTAACCATTAAAACCATTATAACCATATAACCATTAAAAACATTTCAAACCATTAAAATATTGGAACCATTAAAAACATTTTTGTGCCCACGTGGCGCCTCGTCAGCGACCACTAACATGGCCACATCAGCAATCCGGACATCCAGGTCACGGATGGCATGGCCCACACGTGAGAGGGTGTCATAATGGCACTTTAGCGAGGTTCGAGGGTGCAGCCAGAAATAACTGCACCTCTTCCTCTCCCTCCGCGAACCATTCATCCTCCCCTATTCTTTCTCCGTTTTGTTTTCTATTCCATTTCTAGAGCTCCCCCTTGGCGATCCATCTATTCACTCAATTCTGACGTCTTCTCATTCTCATTCTCATTCTTATGACAACAGCCTGGTCGACGGATCGCGATGCATCCAGCGCCGAGGTTTTCGCGTAGTCTGAGTGTTCGAGCGGCCGTTATTGCCTGAGAAGAAAGTGAGGTTCTTCTCTGTAAGTTTTTAGCTTCTTTTACTGCTTCTTTTTAGTTTTCTGTAAGTCCTTTACTGCACTCTTACTTATATTCTTTTATTAGAGGTTCTTACTATCCCCTGATACAATTTCCAGCCCGACAAATCCCTATTCTCGCTTTGCAAACGCCTCTTTCAAACATGGGAGCTTCCTCCTCATCCAGCAAATCTCCCAGTTATGTTTTTTTAATATGTTCTCTTTTGTCTCCACTGTTTCACTCTATTTCACATCTGTTCATTGTTTTCTGTTTTGCTTTTGTTTTGTTTTCTGTTTTTATTTTCTTCTTCTTAGTTTTTGTTTAATTGAATACCTTGTATATGCATAAGTAAGACTAGTGGTAAGACTAGTGGCAAGCAACCGAACTAGGAATCCTCAGAGACAGGTGATAGGAAGAAAAAAATTGCAGAGCAGTAACAAAACATTACTATGAATGATTCACAACAGAAATTGCAAAACTTTCTATGAATGTTTCATAACAGAACATAACTATGAATGAATGTTTCTAACTATGAACTAAGAACAGGAATTGCTTTACAGAAATTGCAAATCTTTCTAACTCACAGAATATCCTCCCTTGCAGGAAAGGTGCAGACTACACCTGGCTTTCTCGACTCGCAAGTCGAGAATGCCTCAGCTTGCCAACAATCCAGGAAGTACAATCCTTCTTCTCGCCTCGCGAGTCGAGCGAGAACAGGAAGTGTACACCCTGGACTGTTGGCTGGTTGAGGCAATCTCGAATCGCGAGTCGAGAATGCAGACAGCTACCCAACGTCTTTCTAGTCCTCGAAAGCCTGCTGCAGCCTTTGTGCATTCTCGACTCGTGAGTCGAGAATGTTATACTCAACCAATGCCTCTGTGTCCGGTCGCAGGTGCCTCCACCCAGTCCGAGCCACTCTCCTTCGAACCATCTTCGTCGAATATTGCGAAGGGGACTGGCTCCGACTAGGTGGAGGCCTCAGCGACTAACCATAAATGTGCTGGCTGCTTTCTCAACTCGTGAGTCGAGAACACTTGCTAGTCTCACACACAGCAATGCCAGGACCTTAAACCACATCTACCTAGGTCTACCAAGCTCTAGGGCATTCTTCTGTGTCTTGTCCGAGGTGCCGACTCGTGAGTCGAGAAGACCCGCTAGTCTCACACACAGCAATGCCGGCTCCAGTGCATTCTTCTGTGTCTTGTCCCAGGTGCCTGCAGACAGCCTGAGCCACTCTCCTTCGAACTATCTTCCTCGAATATTGCGAAGCGAAGTGGCCCTGACTGTCTGCAGGCCTCTGGGTCTAATCACATGGGAATGTATTTCAACAGCATCCCTAAGGAGCGCTGGGGGCTTTCTCGACATGTTTTCTCATGCATTCTCGACTCGCAAGTCGAGAATCCCTTAGCCAGCCAATTCTCCTGTGTCGGGTCGCAGGTGCCTCTACCCAGTCAGAGCCACTCTCCTCTCCTCGAATATTGCAAAGGGGAGGGGCTTGGACTGGGTGGAGGCCTCTGCAACTAACCACAGGGAAATGCATCCTTAAGGCCTCAGCCAGCCAACAAGTTTTTTCTCTACTCAAAACTCGATAATGCCATAGATTGGCTTGCTGTCTGCATTCTCGACTCGCAAGTCGAGAATGCCTTAACCACGGGAAATGTATCCCTTAAGGCTGTTTTCTCGACTCTTGAGTCGAGAAGACCCGCTAGTCTCACAAACAGCCCAAGGTTGAGTGCATTCTCCTGTTTTTAGTCCTAGGTGCCTCTAGCCTATCTGAGCCACTCTCCTTCGAACCATCTTCCTCGAATATTGCAAAGGGAAGTGGCCCGAACTGGGTGGAGGCATCTGCGACTAACCACGGGGGATGCATTTGAACTACATCCCTAAGGCCCTAGACCTAGCATGATCTATACACAACTAGCATGCCTAACAGATACTCGGACTGGATGGAGCCCTTTGCTTCTAAACAGAAGGGAAGACATTCCAAGTAAAAATACAGACACATGAAACTGTTCGCGACTTGCTCCGATTTATAGTTCCCTTGCTGAGCATCTCTCAGCCCAGAGAGTATCTCGATGCTGAAATATGCTCAACAAGGAAATCATAAATCTGGCGAGCTGTCGAACAGTTCCATGATCAAAACAGGGAGCTGTTCGCGTCTTACTCCGATCCATTGTTTTGTGCTGAGCATCTCTCAACCCAGAGAGTATATTTCATCTCTCGACGCTGAAATATGCTCGACAAGCAAACAATAAATCCGTCGAGCTTTCGAGCAGTTCCATGTTCTATACACATCTGGCATGTTCTACACACATAATGAAACAGGCATCTCTGAAACTCACCTCTTCTCGCAAGAACTCCTTGGGCCATTGTATCACAGATCCTGCAGCCTCACGGAGAGTCTTCCTTCATCTGTTGGCCTCATCAACAATGCATCCGCATCAAATACTTGTATCAAAGCGATTCTCGTGTATCCCTCTTCCATGGCGCTACAGTGAAGAGTTCCTGTGTCTTGCAGCTCATCTCCGCTTGCTACCTTAGCCCCATGCACATCGATCAAATCAACTATTTGCAAAAAGATACGCAGTTAGAACTAGACAGAGAGTAAATTGTTGTTAGGAGCTTACAGTGTCGTGGCGCCATCCGTGAACTCGCCCACAATCGATCTCCGCCTCCGGTTGCTGTGCACCCCAAAGTCGCCAATGCCCCAGTAAAATTAAGCGCCGAAAAATCTCCACTGCGCTCACTAAGTCCCTGGAAATGAATGAATTTCGAATTGGTGTTTGGACGGGCTAAAGTTGATCGTGCTATACCCATAGCCCGCTTTTTTGCCTTGAATGATTGTATGTCCTTAATTTCAAATTTAAGAACACGCCCAACCTTTTTTACGTGCAGTCCTAAAACCTCCAAGGCGCGGAAGAGGCTCAATTTACAAGGGAATTCGAGCAGCAAGAGGATGTGGGGGCATACAGAAATGGCGACTCCATCGAAGAAGCGAGCCGCCGGAGCGGATGCTCGGCACCAAGAAAAGAAAGATAGGGACTCCAGGTGAGCTCTCAATTTTGTGTTCGACTCATCCACCTTTTCTGATTCATCCTTGTGTCTTGCAACATTCATTGGGGAGACGCTAGTGATCACTGGCAGAACTCCATTCTTCGTTATCGAGGGATTGGAGACAGAGCTACTTGAAACAACTGCAGATTCTTGGTGGTATGTCGAAGTTTCAACAAGTGGGAAGGAGAAAGATCTGTTCCTGTGGCAAAGGGATAAGAAGAGCTCGGGGGACAAGTGCAAGAAGGTCGGTGTTGTGCTCTCCGTTTCTACGCCAGATTCGAAACATCTGACATTGTATGTGGAAGATTGCCTGAAGGGTAAGTTCTATCACACGAAGAAGTTATCAGTATCCAATTGCCCTAACACTTCAATGAGCAAGGCCAAGGGGACCAACAAAAGGCCGGCGCCTTTGTGACGTCCCCTACTCATATACGGTGCACCCACCATATACAAACAGGAGTTCATCCCCCATACCAGCGCCATGCTAATACAGGGCCCTCCACGTATCACTGCAACCTTGAAGAGTTCCAGTGGGAAGAATGAAGGGGTCATTTTACCCCGTCTCCCTCAGGGCCTACCTAGCTGCGGAGGCGTAACATACATGTCAGTAGCATATACATCAACATCACATGACCATCACGAAGGATGGTTCACCACATACCTGCATAGACAGAGATCAGTACATCACATATGGAGATCCTACCCAAGGCTCAGACTCACGGGAGAGGACTGACGGCTTGGACCTCCAGAAGTCATTGCAGACAGAATTCATGGCAATGGATTTGGCTGGCATAAGAACATGGCTTAGGGTAGTCCACTCCATCCGCCCCTCCTGTGCATACTTTGCAGAGTAGGTTGAAAAGTGTTGGGACTTGACTGTAGCCTGCCGGATGCATAGCCAGAGGGGCTACTCCTGGGTTGCATCTCCCCAGTTCCGATGAGGCAGGTCGGGATTGCTCCCAGCAGAGGCTAGCATGCTGACTCAAGGTGACTAGAGGGCCACTGCCCGTACTCGACTGAACTCCATGGAAGGTGTACACCACCCCAAGAGTGTCGAACCCATGCAAAGCCCGCACGCAGTGGCAGAGCA
The DNA here is from genome assembly GCA_021234155.1 of Isoetes taiwanensis. NCBI lineage: Eukaryota > Viridiplantae > Streptophyta > Lycopodiopsida > Isoetales > Isoetaceae > Isoetes > Isoetes taiwanensis. The sequence continues at coordinate 19,231,435 of JAJEKV010000016.1, read as the reverse complement.
TTAGGTCTAGTACACTGTAGTTCCCGATAGGCTTTACTACCAGAGGGACGTGATCATGAGTCAGGACATGAACCTCCTTGTAAGCCAGTCTAGTCCCTCCATCCACAACCAGGTGTGGATCTTGTACACATGCCGAATTTAATAGTGCATTAAAGAGGGTTAGCTAGGAGCATCAGACTACTAGGCTTTTAAGGTCTCTACCCCCCTTCCCAATACAATGATTCCACAGAGATCATCATCACATACACATCATAGAAGAACTAAAGAATAAGTTTTAATCTAAATCACAGAGTTAGGTTCTTTAGTTATGGCTTGATATCTAGAGGTCTAGATGGTTGCTATGGGCAGATCAATAGGCTAAACCTACTTACTCTATGTCTGGGAGGCGGTTTAGCCTATTGAATTGGCAAAATACCTGATCCCTGGCTTGCTCCTCCTGCTCTGAATGCTTCCATGCTGCTGAACTACTTGAAGATGAAACTAGAAAGGGAAGCTGATGGGCTAGGCTGCTCAGACAGACTTCGGGAGGTGAGATTGGTTCTTGGAGCAAGCAAAACGGAGTTCTGGAAGGCTGTGGACGAAAATGGAAAGTTAGGGTTAGGGTTGCCTTATATAGACTATAAGTTAGGGCTAGGGCTTCCATTAACCCTTGAGCATGTGGGACAAATGGGTGTGGCCCACTTGCCTATATTAATTAAGTGGGCTAAAGTGTACACATGGATAAATGTGTACACATGAATAAATGTACATATGAATAAATGTGCACACACTTGCAAGTTGCCCCCCCTAGGGTGCTACTTGTTTAGCTACACGTCGGCGTACATGTCAATCGGATGGCGTGTACGCGTGACGAGACAGTACAGTATACGTCCTGGGACCGTATATTGTGCTGGAACGTCACATTCTCCCCACCTTGAAATGATGATGTCCGCAGCATCGTGGGTCTCCCCACCTTGGGATCTTCTTGTCCTGCAACCAACTTGATGCATACAATTTATTATTATTATACTTACACAATTTATTAGAATTAATCTGAGGTAATATTTTTAAAATATTACTACGACATTACATTATCCAAATAACTTATCAATATATAACTCCATTAAAGTAAGGTACTTATTAGCCTCACTTAATACAACATTTAAGTTTATCAAAACTCAACAATTTCATATACAATTATTCTTCGAGGTACTCTTCATTCCTTGCAACACATTCCAACAAAACTTGTGTTGCAAGTCTTCGTAGCTCGACCTCCTTGCCCTCTGGAGCGCTCTATTCGCCTGCAGGTTGACACTACGTTAGTACCATTTTAATTATTAATAGAATTATGGTTATAAGGTAACCACCTATCTAATTAACTAAATGGATGCATGACTAATCTCCCGGCGTAGGAAGAGGATGCTTCTTCCATCGTGGCCGTGGAGACAGCGCCCTATAATGCCTAGGATGACACTCATGCCTACACCCTTAGTTGCCCTTGGCGTGAAGGGTGGCGTCCTTCCCGTAGGCATTGACTAGAGGTGCTTTCCTATTAATGCATGCCTGAATGACCTCTTATCTCTCGAGGTTATCTACTTCCATGAGACAGAAGTGGACTTTTTAATCTACCTTACAACTAATTCAAGCAAAACCGCGGTCATGTCTACAATGACATTACACCACGTCCTAGAGATCACCGTAGTGGTCCCATCATCGGTACATACACATGCAACCCCTATCTAGCATAGGTTGCATGCGTAGATTAATCTTAACTACACATGACATTAATCTAAACAAAGATCGACATGCCTGAGCCGATTACTTCGGAGATGACCTTGTCGTCCCATTGCTCCATGAACTGCGGGTACTATCAGGTCCTTCTTAAGCACCCATGTCACGTCTTCCACCGGCAAGTGTTTCCACTTGACCAAATATTGGAGAAACTCTTATCTCCTTGTCTTCTTGAGCGCCTTATCAAGGATCAAGTCTGGGACTATCTCTAGCTGCTCTTCTGTCATTTTCAACAATGTTGGTGTGTCCAAGATTTCTTCTGGATTTGGAGTATGCTTCTTCAACAAACTCACGTGGAAGACTTTATGAATTTTTAGATGTGCTGGCAGCTCTAACTTGTAGGATTGGTTACCTACTCTCTTGGCTATCCTGAAGGGGCAAGCCCATCTTGGAGCAAGCTTCTTACAATTGATGCAGAGCTTTGCCTGCTTCACTTTGATCTTGAGCCAAACATTGTCGTCAACCTCGAATTCTCTGACCGTCTGGTGCTTGTCGGCGACGCTCTTTTGTCGACTCCTTGCTGCAAGAAGATACCCTCGGACTTCTTCTACCAGCTGCTGCATGTCGGCCAACATTTGCTGCGAAACCTCTACCTTTGACACAGGATTGTGCCAAGTATCTGGAGTTAGACATTGGTAGCCGTAGTTGATCATGAACGGCGACATCTGGGATGATTCCTGCTTGGTGCTATTATAAGCGAACTCAACCAAGTGAATATAATCTTCCCACTTACTCTGCTTGTTCCAGACATAGTTTCTTAGCATATCTTCCAAAATTATGTTGGTCCGTTCTGTTTGCCCATCCATCTGAGGATGATAGGCCGTGCTCATGGACAGCTTCATCTGGATCGTTGCAAAAAGATCCTGCCAAAAGGCACTCAGGAACTTCGAGTCTCTGTCGGAGATGATCTCTCTCGGTATGCCATGGAGCCTGAAGATTTCCTTGGTGAAGAGAGCCACTGTATCCAAGGCTGTATCGGTGGTCCTGCAAGGCACAAAGTGTGCCATCTTCGACAGCTTGTCGACCACAACCATCAGGGCATCCTTTCCTCTTGCTATTCTGGGCAGCCCGTTCCTCGATGACGATCTTGGTCCTTGGTGTCGTCTTCCTCTTCCTCTTGGGCTCCTCCACGTTTTTGCCCTTGAGTTTCTTCTTTTCTTCGGCCTCATTTTCTTCTCTTTTCCTCTTCTTCTCGGCCTTTTTCTTCTCGCGACGCCGTGACTTCGCCTCATGCATTCGAATCCAGGCCTCGAGCTGTTCTTCTTCGGTTGGCTCGGGAGTTGGCTCCCTCTGCTCCTCCCGTGCCTTGGCCGCCTGCTCCCGTTCCTGTTTCTCCTTTTCCATTTGCTCGAATACTCTTTGAATTTTGTCGTCTTCCGATCCAATGTCTGCTCCTTCGTTCCCCTGCTGGTTGATGCCGTCAACCAGCTCATCTAGTGATCTGTGCTCGGATCCCTCCTCCTGCAGCTCCCCTGAAGTGCTCTGCTCGCTTGATGAAGATTGGTCTCCCCCTGCGAGAAGTCGCTCCCTAAGTAGCTGCTGTATGCGCCTCGTATCTTGGGCGCTAGGCGTTTCACCTGGTCGATATTTCTGGGCAGTCTGTTTGGTTTGCGCCATGTCTTACTCCATCATAACTTTAGGTTGGGCATAGAAGATTCGCAGCCATAAATGAATTAAATGAATGCCATAGAGCTTGCAAGAGCCAAAATGGAATGCCCTTTGCTTAACTGAAGCTCGTTTTGCTTAGGTAGGAAGAGAGCCAAAATGGAATGCCCTTTGCTTAACTGAAGCTCGTGTTGCTTAGGTAGGATGCCAACAAAATGCGTTGACTATATCCAAAGCATGCATCGATTTCCAAAGCACTCGCATTTGGACCCTGTAAGTGAAAAAAGATAGTGCTTGAGAGTCTCTATGTCTAAAAGACAGAGTGGGTATTAGATAAGCATATATCACGACATGGTGAAGGCATTAATACGAAGGCTTCTGTGAAAAGAATTTGCCCCCAAAGCACAGGGACTTAGGATGGAGCAATTTATCCCATAAATAATGGCACATGTTAGTCCAATCTAGTTATTAAATCCGTAACTGACACCCTATTAGTATTGGAAAGGCCTGCAATATCACTAGTAGTGGAAAGGCCTAAAGAGGAGGCGATATATAGAATTTACAAAGAGCTTGCATCTTCGTACATGTCGTGGCAACTCCATGGCATCCTCTGCATGATATACGGTCTCAAAATTCTCTGTCGCCTTCTCCCACCATGATACATCCCATTCATACAAAAAGAATTTTGCTTGAAGGTCGTTCCATTGGTTGGTTGAGTGAGACATGATTTCTTCTTAGGAGGTGCATTCTTAACAAGGGAATTTATTAGGGTGTTAGGAATATCTCCCCATAGTACCTTAAGCTTCATTTTGCAAAAGTATATGACAACATCAATTCCCATACACTTCTCCCTTCTCAGAGCACCATATGTGCATGACTTGGCATTATACATACTTGAGGTTCTAGATGAACATCTTCAATTACTGAGCCCTCAGTAGTCATTATCTCCGATTGTCTAGTATCATCATTACTGCAAAGGTTTTTTCCTTGAAAACCTTTCGAGGCAGGGGTTTTTTAATTGTGACTGTTGCCAATTGGGATTTATTGAAGCATAGAATAGAATAGAATAGAATAGAATAGAATAGAATAGAATAGAATAGAATAGAATAGAATAGAATAGAATAGAATAGAATAGAATGGTTTTTATCATCCATGGAGACCAATCGACCTATGGAATCTAATGAAAGAGTGTAGCAGGCTTATTACTGTTTCGTATTAAAAAAAACCCCACCCCGAAGGATTTTTGAGGAAGAAATTATGGTAATAATAAGGGTGCTGTCAATTTGTCCAAATATAAATATACCATGAAACATATATATACAAGTCAGGTAAGTGTCCGAAGACATAGCTGACCCTGCACATCCACGACCTCCTGAAGGTATGATCCCAGCTGCCGTACTGAAGTTGTGCTCAATATCATATATAGCGGCTGTCCAGGCCTAACCAACTTAGCATGGCATGTCCAGATCTTGTCATATGCTAGACAACTCTAGAGTATGGCATTCATCCTCAATGGCTGCAATTTGGCAGCATCGACAAAGCCAGTCCTGGCATGGCCTCCCAATTTAACTGTCGATCTCAACCCTTGTGTGCATCTATGTGAAGAGAGACAATGTGTCTATATCATTTTTGAGGCGGATGGTATGCAGGTAGCGTTAGGGGCCTCATTCCAATGTGGCAAACCTCTATTCCATATTTCAAAATCATAGGCACCCCCATTCATAAATGACCATAATTGAAACAAGAGGCACCCAGACGCTCCAACATATGATCTGGGCCATAGGATGGACAGATTCGGCGATTCAGGGAGTCCAAGGTGCACCTTTTTATTGATTGTTATTAATTGAGGATTAATCCATAGTATTGCTCCTTTTTGCATTTTGTATTCTGAATGGATGCTCCATTCATTAGCCATTTCAAGCCATTTTAAACATGGAGACAATTTCGAAGTTGGAACACATTGGATCGATGGCGGCTAGGGTTTGCGGCTAGGGCTTCCGCCCTTGGCGGCGGCCCTGTTCTTCGTGCAGAACTACGACCAGGTCGATGCTGGAAGGGCCTGGATTCTCGGCCAGATCTGCTGCTGCCCCTCTCTTGATTTGTTTTCTGATCAGTGGCTGTAGGCTTCGTCTCTTTTCAGAAGTTCCTAAGAACCAGCAGCAAATCACAGCAAGAGGTAACTCCAACTTGGTTTTCAGCTCTATTAATGCAGGTTGTTAGATGAGTAAGTCTCTGAGAATCGGCTGGGAAAGCCCGCACCCATTGCGGGCTGCCATGCTCATGAAAGGCACTCCAGGTGCTAAAGGGCTTTTTTTCATCTGCATCCTGTGTATATCTTGCTGTTAGTTGTAGCTACTTCTTGGTCTGAACAGTAGAGGCCCTCCCTGTCCCAGCAAGGGGAGGATTATGAGCAGATGATGGCTGCTCCGATCATTCTGGAATAAGCTACAGGTGGTTTGCCATGGGATTCCCTGGGCGGGAGACTAGGGAGGCTCGGGCATTGTGGGAATGAAGCCCATATTCTTTGCACGATGGGATGAAGTTCAGCAGGCCTGTCTTCGTTTCTTATTGCTTGGAAGAAGGTTATACCTGTAGTACTGCAGTAATGGAATCAGGTCGAGTTAATGCGTATGAGCCTCGCCTTGGATGCTGGGATATTCTTTGGAGAATGCTTCAAGTGGCTCCTTCTTACTAAGATCTCTTATGGCCATTCTAGAATGGGAAGTAGCAGCCTGAACCCTGCTCTTGATCCTGGGCGATTGAGACATGATTAACGTATATCTGGTGACCAGGTGCTTAAAATCTCTTATCAGGCCTATTGTGGAGCCTTTGTAATAAGGTCTTAGACCGTTTTTTTTAATAAAATTTAGCCTAGGAAGATGAATTAATCAGCAAATTATTTTTTAAACATCAAACAAGCAATTTTTGTGGTGTGGGAGAAAATGTATGCAATTTGTGTCATAAAAAGTAACTATAAAATAGATGAGTGTAAACATGTCATATTGCAGATTAACACATGATGATACACCTCTCTGCAAAATTGGCATTAGTGCCATATAGGAATTAAATGCAAATTAGGTCAAGTAAATATCTTCACAAATTTAGACAGAGTATTATATAGCATTGAGCTACAGGCATTTTAAACGATTATTCATCTGGATTACCTTGGATCCGCCCATCCTATGGCCCGGATCGTATATTGTGATCAAAAATCAAATCTAGATCTCAAATAAACATATATAATATTTGTCAAACAACAGTTCAGAATGGAATTGACCTATTCTTCAGGCAAAAACTATTGACTCGAGTCATTTCTTTCTTAGACCCATTTTCTATCATAAGCATAATTTGAGATTGTTTTGCATTGGCTAGAGTGCGTTCTTTTACTACATACTCCTTTTCTTGTAGGAGATCGTCAAAAAGTTATTGGACATATGCACATAAGTTTAGGGAAAATGTTATTTGAGTTTGATAGATATGCATCCCTGACCACCTCGTTTGCCAAATCTACATCGTCATACGAGCATATCCGGGCTCGGTATGCTCGGTTAGTTGTGCCCCATCAGGCCTTGCATGAGCTACTGAGCACGGCCTCTGTAGGCTTGTTGGGATCGTACCTCCGGGAGGTAATAGATACGCGGACTCAGTTATGCCCCCCTGTCCGACATTAACCTCAGCTGTACTTGTGATTATGTATATAACTGTGCAGTATGTCAGCATCCTTATTGCTACTAAGGTTTTTCCCCCGAAAACCCTTCGGGGCGGGGGTTTTTTAATCCTGGTAGTAATACACCTGCTGCTCTCTCTTTGTACTTGGGTCCCATAGGCTAGTTGGTCTCCGTGGACGATAAAATCATATTCTATTCTATTCTATTAAGCAATCTTATTCTAGTCATATTTACAGCTAGCAATGTTGTCCCACCGATCTCACTTCCCACTTGGATAGCAATTGCATCCCACTTGAAGCCACTTGGAGAGCAATGGCATTGAATACTTTCCTCCTCTTTTGTTGACTTATTTATTACCTCAAATTTTGGAAAAGAAAGCTAAAATATATAACGCCACTCCATTGGTTGTGTATAAAGTAGGTTATCGACTCGATTCTCAAGACTAAACTTGGTAGGTTAATATCCAAGGATGTCTGGCAATAATGTATTGAAGAAAACTGCAATATATCATGGTATCACATCGGGTTTTACGAGATATATTCTGGCATAATAGTTTCTATCATTCTGGACGACCATTGGACTATGGTGGCCATTCGCAATAATTTGGAGAAGTTGGAATCAAACTAGGTTTTCCAACAGTTTAGAGCGTATAATTTGTTAGTGTTGCTATTTTTTGTTCTTTGGAGCGAAACGATTATGGTACTTTTCCTAGGTTTTTGGGCTTCTAGAGAACCCTTTTGTTTTGGTTGGAAGACAGACTCTATTGACTCAAAAGTGCAAAGGTAATCATGTAGCAAATTGTTGTTTTACAACTTCAGAAGTGAGCAAAGACATTGCTAGCATTTGCTCCACTTTACCGATCTCATTCGCTTCCAATTTGGTGATAGTTGGTAGTCCTTCCTTCTGGTAGAGCATTGGGTACTCAACTTAATGCCGCAAGTTCAAGCCACGTTATGTACTTGGCAATGATCTTCAAAAAACTAAACTAGAATGAGAATTGTACATCTAGTCCTAAGCTTCGGCCATAAAAACCAAGATAAAAAAAGGATGCAAGTAGTTCTGGGAGAAAGCTTAATCCAAGCTTCGGCCTTAAAAAAACCAAGACGAATAAAGGATGCAAGTATTCCGTAAAGAACCCTTAATCTTTTTCTTTTCCATACAATCCATAATTGCCATACTTTCCATACATGAATCACTAAACTTTTCAATGAATTCCACCTTGCAGATATAACCATCATAGGATGTCCTTAACAAAGTCAACATGTTCAAACACTTCTAGCATCTAGTTCCAAGCAGGTTGAACATTCAAGCACTCTATGAAACAATGATCAATTGTCTCATTTGCATGATTATATATAAGGCATCTAGACTCTATGTCTGGATTATATTTATTGAACATATGATTTACTCTTGGCACCCATGGATAACTTGCCAGAGTAAAGTTTGGACTTTTGGAAGAAAGCAATTCTTCCAAACATACTTCCATCCGTCATCTTAAAAATTTCATTGCCTTAGCAATTGTACAACTTCGTTATGATGAAGGAAGTTGTAACAAGTGAGAATAAAGTGTCCTTCTGATCGATCTAGATGAGATGCCAGAAAATTGCGAACCATATGCCTTGCATGCAATGGAATGTGCATTGTTACTAACTCCCAAATTTTGTTATTGGCAAAGATTGAACTTCCTTTGGAATTTCCCCAAACAAGGAGAAAACCTTGAGAGCCAATCACCTATAAAATTCACGCTTAGTGAAGACCATCTGCGCTGCATTCTCCATCTTTCCATGTTTGCCCTCATAAACTTCTGCATTTGGATTTTGCCTTCAGTTTGCGTCTTGGGTGAAGCTTTTTTTTATGATGTCATTGCCTTGTAGATGAGGCTCCGACTATACTTCTATTCAGACGGGCGCATTTTCGAGCGTTTTAAGCTATTTTCCCCCTTTTCTTGGAGACCGACGGATGCCTATTTAGGCTATTTTCTGGCTGCCTTGCATTAAATGTAGCCATGCTTCTTTCTTCTAAATGCACAAATATTTTCCATTTATATTTTTGCCTATGCTTTTGCGGTCTGAAATTGCACTAATTTTTCTGGATCCAGCTCGCTTTGAAGGCACAGAAAGCTTCGATTGTAGATTTCATGTCTTGATCATCGAAAATGGACTCTTTAAGAGCCTACCTAAAAAAAAAAAAAAAAAATAATAATAATTCTTTCTGAGGTCAGAATTAGCTTCTTTGTCGCACAAGATCTGGAAGGCAGTTACTGTATGTTGAAGCTTTTTATTTTGCTTAAAATGCCATTGATTTGAGCCATCGGATTGGTATTCTCGAATAGGAGGAGCATGCATCTCTCCCATGCATGCATGCATTGCATGTATTTTTTGGGGCTCTGGTTCGTTTGGGGATCGCTATTTCTTGCAGGTTTTCATCGGCATTTTCTCCTCTCTCAGCAGTTCCCTTGACTCTCTTTTTTGACACCAGGTAGGGGAGGGGCTTGTTGTGTGCTTCTCAAGATACCAATTTTGGCTTCGCTCTGATGTCGCCAAACTAAGGTAAGTAAATATCTCGTCTTCGAAGTACAGAAAGCTCTTATATGAAGATCATCGAAGCAAAAGCTTTAAATTCTTTCCGGATTCGAAGAAAGATATTTTTATATCGTCCAGTTTCTCAATTTATAGCCAGATAGGAGCATTTATCCATTCTTGATGTTTAGAACTTAATTTCCAAGAAACTTAATTTGAGAAACAAATTTGCAAAAACAATTGTTCATATGTGAAAATTATAGCTAGAAATTGTAGTGATGAGTACCAGACCTATGAAATTTGCAAGAATGGAGAAATTTGCAAGAATGGTAGGCAGTAATTATTCCTCTCTTAGCTGTGCAGCATACTCTGGAAAGGCCTTACTCAAAAATCTTATTATGCTGCCAGGAATGGTCGGTGGCAAGTTGTGATCTTTGAATCTAACGAATGTCAATGGGGTATGTCTACGCCTCAAATAAGCCTGTTAAAAGGGCGGTTATGTGGAAGGAAATTGAAAACTGGATAAATCATTCAGGGGATGTCATAGAACTTGGATTTTAGGGGGGGATTTCAATATGACTGACGTGTGGGACCAGAAGATTGGGCTGCATAGAAATCTATCAGAAGACGAGGATACTTCATGGAACTCCTTGCTTAATAATGTTGGATTTAATCTGATTCCGCCCTCCAATGCTGCATTTTCTTGGTCAAATAAACAGAAGGGCCAAGACAGAGTATATTATCTGTTGGACAGATTCTACATGGCCAATAAGCACGTTTCATGGACAAGTGTTATGTAGAGGGGGATTTGGCCTTCTCTCACTCTGATCATGTCCCCCAGAGTCTTATTCTGGAGGATATATCCATAGCTGGGAAAGGTGAAAATATTCCATTTAAATTTAATACATCCTGGCTGGGGAAGGAGGCATTTTGCAAGCCGTTTAGGATATTTGTATCCTCTCTTTGCTATGGCCTCAGCCCTCTTAGTATGAAAGCTTGGGTGCAGAAGCTCAGTCTCATGAAGAGCTGGGTAAAAAATTGGGGTAAAAGCAGAGCTGAGGCATTTAAAAAAGAAAAGGTTGAGGTATACACTTTGCTGAAAATGGTCAAACAAGAACTACTATCTGACCCCCATAATGTTGATAAACAAAATATTGAGGCTGACTTGAAAGGAAAACCAAGGGCAATTGAAGAGGAGGAAGCTAGAGGTGCGGCAGTTCGATCAAAAACCAAATGGTATGTTGTACTAGACCATGAAAACTCTAAATGCTTTTTTAGAATGGCTGGGGCAAGGTTAGCAGATAATAGTATCCTATCAATTAAGGATGATAATTCAAACATACTAGAAGATCCACAGGAAATCAGATCCTATATAAGGGAAAGCTTTGAGAATCTATTTATGGAAGACCCCTTACCCTCCTCTTACCATTCTCAGATAGCTTCTTGGATGACCAAAGTTGATTGGGGAAGGAAGGTTACCCCAGAAGAAAACCAGTCTCTGCTGCGAAGTATTGATGGGGTAGAGATCTACAGACCCTTTGCTCTCTAGCAGTCGGAAAACCTCCAGACCCAGATGGCTTCCCTCCAGAATTCTTTGTCGAGTTTTGGGACATGCTTGGTCATGACTTTATCAGAGTTGTACGTGGTGCCTGGGCTTCATATTCTCTACACCCGACATTAGCAGCAGGCTTTATCACTCTTGTTCCAAAGATTCCTAGGCCTCAATGCCTTGGTGAATGGCGACCCATTGTGCTCACCAATGCCATATATAAAGTGATCATGAAGGCTATTGCCAACCGGTTGAAACCAATTCTCAATAGGATCATCGGAAATGAGCAATCTGCTTTCTGCCAGGCAGGTATATACTAGATAACTATCTTGCAGCAAGGGAAGGGCTACATTGGTGCCAGACCTCAAAACAAAAGTGTGTAATGGTCAAAATGGATTTTAGAAAGGCCTACGACTCCCTCAGGTGGGAAGGGTTGCGGTCTGTCATGAGCTGTCTGGGATTTGAGTCGCAATTTATCCGATTGGCCTTGGGAATGAACAACTTAGCATCTGCTTCAGTGCTATGGCCAGCCATCTGGTCTTTTTAATCTCAAGAAGGGGATAAGACAAGGTTGCCCTCTGGCACCTTACTTGTTTCTCATCATGGCTAATCTTTTAACAAGAATGGTTCAACTAAAGATGTTAGAAGGAAATCTAGAGGGGCTTACTTTCCCTGAAGGTACTGAAAAGCTAACAATCATGCAGTACGCTGATGATACCTTTATGTTTCTCAGACATGATGATACTAGTTTTCACTCATTTCGGGAGATCCTGTTAGCCTTTGAGGTCATATCTGGAATTGGTCTTAATGCAAATAAATGCGCAGTTCTATGGGCTTCTGATAGTGCCATCGATCCCCGGGCCAGAGGGCTGGGCTTTCCAGTTGTGACGGCCGGGGAATCAGTCAAACTTCTTGGTCTTCCCCTTGTGCTTTCTTACAGTCTCAAGGGTCTTTGGGCCCCCATACTGGACAAACTCAGAAAGAAAGTAGGTTTGTGGTCTGCAAAGACTTTGGCAACATCTGGGCATGTGACAGTGGTTAATGCCGTACTAGCTGCCTCTCATATCTACTATTCATCAGTCATGGTTGCCCAGAAAGGGGTCTACAATTAAATGCAAGTTATCATAAGAAAATTCATCTGGGGGGGTATGGCTAAAGTGGCCTGGGGGGAGCTTTGTCGTGATAAAAAAGATGGTGGACTAGGATGCAAAGACCCTCTGATTCAAGCTCAAGCTCTGGCAGTTAAATTCATCTGGAGGATACTTCTTCTGAGTTTTCTCCTGCTCTTAAATTTGTATCCTTTTGGTTGAAGCAAGGTAAGCTCCTGGGAAAGCCAGCTCTTCCCAAGGATGAACTGGGCGCTTTGTATTATAGCTTCAAGGTGGCCCCTAGAACATCTCCTGTAATGAGAAAGATCCTCCAAGCTTGGAGAGATGTGCAACATTTGTTCACCGCCATGAAGCCTCCAAGGGAGGCAGGTGGATTCAGCCTTTTTTGGAATACCAAGATATGGGAGAGAGGGGGTCTCCCATTGGCACTCTCTCATCCATGTATCTTCATCAAATGGAGGGGTTGTGGAATAATAAGCTTGCAACATCTCTGGGTAAATGGTAGGTGGGTTTGTTGGACCACATTCAAGCGTAAAATTCAGGCCCCTGGCGAAGGAGATCGCAAAGTACTAAGGGAGATTTTAGCAAACGTCACCAACCAATCAGGAATCGTTGGTCCGTGTGAGCAATTGCTATTCGAAGGGCAACAGAATATAGTGTGGCTAGGATCTATTGTGCGCTATGTGAGGTCACTCCCTTGATAACTGAGGCTAGGCTCGGGGTGAGCAGTGCAGTTGCCAAAATTGCTTTGGCTAACTCCTGGAAATCTATGTGCTCTAGGAAGATACAGTTCTTCAGATGGACAGCTCTGCAAGGGGGACTAAGTACAAAGGAAAGCGGTATTGTGGTTGACGATAGGTGTCCACTTGGTTGTCATGTCACTGAATCTGTGGGGCACCTCTTTTTCTGTCCTATGATCACAGAATATTGGCAATGGGTCAGTCCCATTGTTGGGCTAACGGTACAGCAATTGGTTTGGCCAGGACTATTGATCGCAGACAGGTGTTGTATAGAGGCCTCCCTAGTGAACCTTGCAATGTGGGTCATATGGAAACACCATTGTGATGTGGCCTTGGGTGGTCAAGGGATATCCATCAGCGGTTGCGCTCATGGCACTATCCCATCACAGAAAGTATGGCACAAGCTATAACAAAGAGCTTGATAGATTAGGGACCTTGCAGGGGCTCTACTCCTACTTCAAGTGTCATTGGGTTGATACTGATAAAAGCAGAGCAGAAGGAACTACAAATAATCAAACAGGTACTCTATATATTCTGAACTAAGGATATCAGCTGAGGATCCAGCAGTGGAACGAGGTTGCCCCTCTCCATAGTACCCGCCTTTTGGTGAAGATAGGTGACTCCCCTTATAGTACCCAAGGTGGGAAAGACGAGTAGAAGCTCCCTTTAGTACATGTGTTGTGACCCCTGTAACTACTTCTCTACACACATTGTACATGATTTTCCTATATAAAATATCACATATAACCTTACCCTCAAAAAAAAAAAAATGGAGAAATATATGAGAAAAAGCAAAAAAGGAGCCGCGTTAGATATAAAGAAGTCCTGCAACTTTATTTTATTTGGTCTTTGGCGTGCCTTTTTGCTAGTTTTTTTTCTGAGAGCGTGAGAAATTTTTATGTTATATTGGAATAAGAAGTACAATGTTTTAGAAACATATATAGGAGTGATCTGAACATAGAAGATATATATTAAGCACATAGAATCCTCCCCTATGGTAATCAGAGTAGCCAAGATGATGCTAGGAAAGAACGCTCCCGAAAAAATCTTTCAATTTCTAAAGAATCATAGCAAAGGTATAATGAGAAGTGGAGGAAGTTACATGGTCTTGCTCGATGCTGAACGCCAAAATTCTATTACAACTGCATAGTGTAACATTAGATTTCAAGCAACTTGACATATCACTATCGAGTGATCCTATTCCAAGCTTAACATTATTTAGAATGTAAACTTGTAGTTTGGCTTATCATTACCAAAATCTACACTCAAGCCTTAGTACTTGAGCGGCTATTTAAGCATGAAATACTTGAGATAGCATGGGGATTCTTGAAGTTTAAATCAAGATTCAGATCTTGAACAAGCTATTTTCTGCCCTGCCATGCAATATTATACCACTTCGATTCAAACCTCAATACATCCAGAATTCTCACAACAAACTTTCTGATTTGAAAGAAAAAATTTGATCAAATCTTGTGAAATTTGTTCCTTTCTTGCTAGTAAGAACGAAACAGAGAATGAAATGAAGGAAATAGCCAAAGATTTTCTAGACTCTGTATAAAAACAAGGACTGCAAATTTTCACAAGGCTAAAAAACATCTCTCAAGAGCTCACAAAATTCCGTTCCATCTTATAAGCATCCGTGGTGTTTCAGTGCAATCTTTGAAAGAGATTATAATGCCAAAGAGCATTAGAACGAAATACCACATTAGTGGTTTACCTGAGATCAGGAAACTGCCCTGAAGATGCTTCCAAAACCACAAAAATTTCAGCCTGTGTGAACAACGCAGACCCAAGAATCTATTTGCCATGTCCTTGCTAGCCGCTGGCTTGCTTCTGACCAGATCCAAAGGTGTTGCAGCAGTGCCAGAAAGGCAAGAAAGAGGGGCAGCCTCCCCTACTGCCACCGCCCTAGCTGCAGGCGCCTGCGCCAAGAAACCTCATTCTTCTGTCTTTTATCTCAATGAAAGAAATCATAACATCATGAACTTCATCGGAATGCTCATACGCCAATTAAAGAAATGAACAAATGATAACATGATGAACTTTAAAGAAACATTACGTGGTGCAATATGGAGTATTCTTTGCATGACTTTTGCCTTAAGAAAAAGAGGGGTATCCAAATGTAGTTATAAATTTAACTATCTAATTATGTTTTTCATTAAGTGCACTTTCATTGGCAATTAGTGGCTTGTGAGGAAACAAGTTGAAAAAAACTTGAAGCAGTTGAAATACTTAATGAATGAACAATCTAAGAATCAACAGTTTAATTGGTAATATAATAGAACTATATGCAACATATATCCATTTGCAAAATGGCTAGAACCAAGTAATGTTCAAAAAACAATTTAGAGGCACAGCCAAATTTTTAATATAATAGCATGAGCATTAGTAAAGGTCTTGATCTTCTTAGTTTATTCAAACTCCTTGCCAATAAAATGCTTAGCGACCACGTGCATGAAAGGATCTGATGATGTTGTATGTAAGGATCTACAAACCCCTTCAAAAAATTGCTTGACCTTTATCTAGGTGTAATGAACATGATAAATGATGTGGTCACATTTGTTTTCGAGTTATTAAATTAGACAGTTGAAATCCTTGCAGGGCACAGACTAAGGTAGGCCACAAACATAAAAATGCTTTTGAATGGTTTGATGTCCTAACGCTAGGCAAGGCACTCTAGAATAATGTGACTATTGTCTTTATTACATGTCTCTCCTTCACATGATCTCATGGAATGATCGGAGACAATGCCCATGCGCACAATATAAAGCTTTTTCAATTTCCACAATATCCAACAGTTCACATGAGAGTTGAACAAGGAATTATATCAGGTTGTTTGATAAAGCATGTTCACAATACATCTTTTATATTTTTGATCTCCTACTCTTGAGTTATTCAATATTCAAAGATCATTGTAGACCACGACTAATCATGAAGCTTTTTCAATTTCCATGAGAGTTGAACAAGGAATATGCAGGTTGTTTGATAAAGCATTCACATGAGAGTTGAACAAGGAATTATATCAGGTTGTTTGATAAAGCATGTTCACAATACATCTTTTATATTTTTGATCTCCTGCTCTTGAGTTATTCAATATTCAAAGATCATTGTAGACCACGACTAATCATACGTTCGTCTATCTAAAGTTCAAGAAAAGACCGTTAAAATCTCTTCTTCTTCTTCTTCTTCTTCTCTCTCTCTCTCTCTCTCTCTCTCTCTCTCTCTCTCTCTCTCTCTCTCTCTCTCTCTCTCTCTCTCTCTCTCTCTCTCTAAGGAGGTGGGCTCCAAAGGCTGATTCCGGCTCCCTGGGGGCAAATAAATCTGTGGTAGGCAATGTCAAGAAGGTAAAAAATGAATGTAAAAGGCAGGGCAAGGAAGTTCTTACAGAAGACATATCGGATGACACCTCGGATGGGGACTCTGGTACTTAGCGGAATCTCCGGAGGCAGAGGCAAGCGATTTGGGGCTGAAGGGCGACATATCAGGAGGGCTTGGGCCTGTCTTTGGGGCTGATTTGCAGCGAGCTATGGCGCCTTCTGGATTCTTGGGAGGAGAGATGCTAATGGGTCAATTGCTTACGGTGATGATGAAGCTACTAGAATCCATGGAGCGATCCAGAAGGAAGCAGAAAGGTGCAAGGAAGGAGGTGGCAGCCCATCAGGCACAAATGCTTAAGCTTTTGCAAGGTATGAATGAGTCTTTGTGTTCTTTAAAGAGTGAAAATGTAGAGCTCAAAAAGGCGCAGCTAGCAAGCCGATCGAGACAAAGGGGTCATGGATCAAGCTGAGACTTCGAATAGGGGCTCAAATGATGGTTTTCAAGGAGCAATTGATGCTTTGAATGAGAAAATGGAGCACTTGGCTGATATGCATGAAAGGGAATCGAAGGCTAATAATTTCAGAATTGCTGGCCTACCAGAAAAGGAGAATGAGGACACCGGGTCGCTGCTCATACCTTCCTTGCGTAAAGAATGCAAATCCAAGCAGGTGCATATTACGGAGGCATATCGAATTGGCAAGAAAGGTGAGGGGACACGCAAGCATTCGGGTCAAATGTGCAAGCAAAGAAGCTAAAGCGAGAGTGATGCGTAAACCGGCCGGCTTTAAGGGCCAATTTATCCGGATTAACGACGATTTAACCGGGATGCAATTTCAGAGAGGAAAGAAGACATTGTGAAAAATGAAGGAGGCTAGGGCAGCGGAAAGGCGTACTTCATGGAGAGGAGGAAAAGCCGTGATAGAAGATGCATAGGAAATAGCGACCGCCAAAGTTAGTATGTTGGAATATAAATACCTTAAAACATAGCAAAGTATGCACTATGGCAGATCGTTAGATGATGTAGATGTAATTTTTTCTTGGAAACATGTGAGCATGAAGAGAAAGGTCTCCGGATATTTTGGATTCACAATGCCGCATTCGGTATGGAATAATAAAGGGTGGAATCTTAAGGGTTCGGAGGGATTGCATGTTATGCTAGGAATGAAATTGCCCATGCAGTTTGTGTGTTGGAACAGAAAGCATCAGCACAGTACATTTGGATTGAGCTACCAGGTAGAATTGGTAAGATCTACGTGGCCGGGTGTTATTTTCCACCAAGAGAGTCGCCTATATATAACAAAGGAGATTTGGATAAAGATGACCCATTTTTTCATCTGGAGCAGGATATACTAACATTGAGCATGACAGGGGAAGTAGTATTGTTAGGGGATTTTAATGGACGAACGGGAAACCAACAGGCAGCTATGGTTAGTCCGGATGGAGAAACAGAGTGGTTGGAGATGATGGATAATGACGAACTAAAAAAATCAGGCCGAACAAAGTTATCGATGATGGTGTGAAATGGCCAACACCGCAGGGCGTCATGTCTTTGCATTTGTGTAGTGGCTTTGAGATGGTAATCTTTAATGGCACCGCTAGATACCCGGATCGTGCAAACGCACTGCGAGAAATGCCAGTGTAGTAGATTATGTCATTGCCAAACCCTCTTTTGCCGAACAGCTTGTTGGTATGTCAATTGGAGATGAAAATGAAAATTCAGATCATGTGCCCATCTCTATAAAGATTAAGGTGCAATGGAGCTGTAAGGGTGAAGCCATACATAAAAGCAAACGAATATATTTGAAATACGACAAAGCAGATAAATATGGTGATATATGTGAACGTAAAGTGACTTCTATTGTATGGCCCGACACATTACAAGGAAAAAGTGATGCATTGTCCGAGATTTTGTTGCAATCACGGATAGTTGCTTTGTATCATATCAAAGGATGGGGCTGCCTTGCAATAGCTGGTTCGATGCGCAGTGCAAGCATCGAGGGCAAAATTTAGAGCGCTTAAGGGGCGAGAAAGCATGTGAACGGAGGATATACATTAGGCTGATTAAAAATAAAAAGAAGGCATACCTATACAAGAAACATAAGAAAATGATGGAGGAATTCTTTGGTAGATCCGAAGAAGTTCGAGAAGACTCAAACCCATGAAATATAGAACGGATGGATTACATGTAGAGGCACTTATGGCACATGTAACGTAAAGTCGTATAATGTTCCCCGAGGCGGAAGCTATGATGGAGGCAAATGAAGACACATATGCTATATCGGATACACTTGCTTTCACTCTAGCCGATGTGCAAGATGGGCTTAAAAGGCTTGCCAATGGCAAAGCCGGGCAGACGCTTGTGGTCTTATGGCTGAAATGCTTAAATGGGCAGAGAAGAAGTAGCAATTAAGCTGGTAGATATGTTTAATATGGCACCGGAGAGATGGCTTTCCAACATCCCGGGCAGTGAATAGGGTGGTACCGCTACATAAATCGTGGAAGTATCCAATCCGAGTAACTACCGCGACTATTATGGTTGGCGCCTATATGCAAAATTATTCGCTTCTATCCTTGAGCTAAAGATAAGTGCTTGGGCAGAGGATAACAATGCTAGAGCCATTGGACAAGCGGGCTTTAGACCCAAAAAGTCCACAATTGACCACTTGATTACTCTCCGCTATGATGGACTCAAGAGCTAAGTTAAGTAAGAAGATGTGCGATCTTAAAATAAGATGCTTAGATGTAGATGTGTGCAAGATCGACACCGCAAGATCCGACATAGATGCTTCACCTTATTTTTTCAAAATTTTTTTTTTTGCCAAAACACTTGGATTAGGTTGCTCGGGTATCGATGACCCTAAAATAGGTGCGCTTTGTTGCCTCTTTGGCCTTCAGAACTATTTTCTTCAAAGCTCTTTTGTTGACGATGGGGCAAGCGCACAAACCGGGTATGTAGGGTCTATAAGGAGGTCGGAGAGTTGGGCCGAAGTTTGCATCCGGATTGAGAGGTCAGCAATAGAGAAAAGGGTATGCCGCAACCCATCAGAGACCCCGCAACAACGCAAAAGGATTCGGCAGAAGAAGAAACCGGTGAATAAAGAAGATCCGTAACGCTTTTCTTCTATTATTCATAAATATTCCGTACTTTAATTCTAAAAGTCTCTATAGATCAAAGGTATTTAAGGCTCCAATGGAGTGAAGGTATTTTTTGACAATTTATTTTTTTTTCAACGATCTTAACCGTGATCTTAAAACTTAGATGCTTCGATGTTTTAGATGCTTTTCGATAAAATGATCCGACGATCTCTCTTAAGATGCTTTTGAACTTAGCTCAGTAGTCGGCAAGAAGAAACCACTATATGCTACTTTTGTAGACTTTAGCAAAGCTTTTGACATGGTTAATAGGCGGAATTTGTGGCAGAGAATGGTAGACCTGAACATCCCGATTGAGCCTGATATGCGGTAGGTGTGCTTTTATGGCAAGGTTCTAGTGCAGCCGTCATTCCCCTTTGTGGAGTTATGTGATGAGATGGTAGAAAGCAATATGGGAGTAAAGCAAGGATGTCCAATCGTCACCTACTCTTTTTCGCTTATTCATAGACCAACTTGAAGGGTGGGTAACGAGCACATGGGGAGATGGTACCGCCCGAGAGAGTATGTATTCATGCTTCTATTATATGTCGATGATGTAGTATTGCTGTCCCGGAGCATACAAGGGATGCAAAAGCATTTGGATGTGCTTGAAGCATTTTTGCGAGGATAAGGGCATGCGGGTGAATCTAGATAAGACCAAGGCAAAGTGGTGTTTGGGGCAAAAAAGACTAACATGTTCGATTCTACTATAAGGATAGGCAAGTGGAAGTGGTAGAGAATTACAAATATTTGGGCCTAACCGTAGATAAGAGTCCCTAATTGGAATCAAGCAAAGTGGAACATAGGGTGAATGCGGTCTAAAAGCCGTTGTATGCCATGCAAAGGAAGTGTGTGAATGCAGAGATATGGAATTTTGAGATGAAGCGTATGCTCTACAAGGTGCTTGTCCGTGACGGTTGTGCTATATGGTCTGGAAGTCCGGGGACCAGCCTTGCTAATGATAGCGGGCAAAAAGTGGAAAAAAGATACGAAGAAATTTTTTCATACCTGAGTTGGGCACAAAGATGCAAAACACCATATGACATGATGCTAGTTGAAAGTGGAATGATGCCACCGAAGTCGAGGCTCTTTGCGACCACTGCGCTATATGTGCAAAGTCCTATATGATATGTCAATAATAGCTTGCCTAGACTTGCTTTTAGAGGAAACCGTAAGTAAAGGCCGGTGTGCGATATAGACGATGGCTTATGAAATGGGGATGAACATACAGGATTTGGAGATGCACAAAGAGGACATTAGTGGTTGGGTTCGAGATAGTTTCTTGAGTAAGTCATGGAGCGTGCCACCGTGAAGAAAGAGTATTATAAGGCTCACATAAATCCATCTCTCGCAAGAAGCACAAAGATCTTAGGGAACCCATATCGCTGAAACTTAGGCATGCAATCGCAAGAATACGGTTGAGCTCACACCGACTTGGTGTGGAGATTGGGAGATGGGCGCACATTGGCGCATGATCTTAGACATTGTCAGCTATGTGATGCGGGAGTAGTAGAAGATGAGGCCCATGTCCCGCTTTTTGTCGCGCTTTATTCGATATCCCGTCAAGCATGGGGGTCTAGTGCTATTTCGCTTTGTTGATTTCTTTTCGACAAAAGTGTGCTCATGCATTGAGGTTGTATTATGGACATTCTTAACCATAGAGAGGTCCCCGATGAAGCAACAAAGGGTGACAGATTGAGGTAGAGGAGCCTGGGTGTTGTTCTCTCGAGGACGACCGGATGACTTATTTTATAATTTTGAGTGTAATGTAATCGCCTCATAGACCGGGCGGTCTCAAGACGTAATAATAAATTTCATTTCATTTCATTTTCTCTCTCTTCTCTCTCTCTCTCTCTCTGCTTACGCTTCTCCTTGGCGCTTTGGGTACTTCTCTATCTTTAGGGAATGGCAAAACCAAAGCATAAGCGAGACAAAGGGCGTGGATGACTAATCGAGGATGAAATATTCAACAAGGGGATACAAGCGGATTTCACTGGCCCACGATCCGAGGGAAATAATAACTTTTAGGAAAGAGGCAAAGAAGTCGGAGAAGACAAACTCATGGCGAGATAATAAATCTAAGAACAGAGAATGAACTACTCAGAAGAATTTCCAGAAATAAAGAGGAAATGCAAAGAAAGTCAAATCGATATTGTGATTCTAAAGGAGACACAAGAGGAAGAGTTCGACCGTGATGCAAATCTATCCGAAATAAACAGCATTTGAAAATTATGGAGACCCGTGAAAAGAAAACAACGAAAGCATTGAATCTTCTCGGATCGTAGGGCCTTCCCGAGAAAGAAAAAGAAGATACAAAGGCAAATTGCTAGAAGTTCTTTACAGAGGAAATGCAAGTTGAAGCTGTGGTGTTTGGAAGCTTTTAGAATTGGCAAGAAAGAACATGGCACACCTATTATGTCCTTGTGAAATTTGTAAACCGAGAAGACAGATTTAAAGTCTTGAAACATAGACATAATCTGAAAGGGAAATTTATATGGGTCAATGACGACCTCTCACAAAAGAACAAAACCGCAAGAAAAGAAAATCGAGATGACAAAGTTTAAGGAAGCAAAGGCAAATCACCGTAACGTGAAATGGGTCAAAGGGAAAGCCGTTCTTAATAGGGAGACGCAGGAGGCCTTCAGATAGATACCTGGAACATCAATAGACCGACTATTGACAAGGTGATCAGCATGTATGATATACTAGAGAAAGTAGATGTCATATGCTTTGTAGAAACAAAAGAGCACGACTTATATGCACTTCCAGATATTGAGGGGTTTGAGATGATATACTCAGTACATAATGCAAGATTCAATGATAAAGACATGGGAAATGGAGGGATAGCATGCTTTGTACGACCAGAGTACAAGGAGATGGTAACTGGTATAAAAAAAGACAAGAACTGTCAGTACATTTGGATAGAAATCAAGGGATTACATATTCCTTATTATATGGCTGTATGTTACTTTGCATCCAGGCATACAAAAACATATTCGGAGACTGATGCCTCAAATGAGGACTTGTTTTTCACATTAGAACAAGATCTGATACACTTCCAGGAGCAGGGCAAGATCATCTTAGTAGGGGATTTTAACGGACGGATTGGTAATTTACAGGCCACCACATACACACTGGATAAAGATCCGATCTGGTTAGAGGAAGTAGATGAACGAGGAATGCAAATGTTGGGAAAAAGAAGACAATCCAGAGATCCAATTATAACCAGAAGTGGCAGGAAATTCCTTTCTTTATGTAGCAGCGCAGGGCTCATAATCTGCAACGGACTTGACAGATTTCCACATACCATGAAAAACACTTGTAGATCTCGTAACACGGTTGACTATTTAGCCATGTCGGAAGAAACAACCCATGATCTTGCTGATTTCATAATAGGAGATGAAGAATTAGAGTCCGATCATACTCCATTGCATTTTCAGCTCAATGTTACGCAGCAGCCTGCTCCAAAAATACAGCATAAGAAAGGGAGATACCTTCTGAAACCTTACTTGCGTGTTCAATACAGAGATTGTGTTGCAGACAAGCTAACTCATACACAATGGGGAGAGGATATATCCACCATGAATCAGCAACTAGTGCATATCTTAGGGGCTGCGTCCCATGAAATCTTTGCATCACATAGAGCACGTAAGGGTTTACCATGCAAGGCATGGTTCGACCAAGCATGCCGAGATGCCAAAAAGCAGTGGAAAACTTGTGATCAATCTGTTAAGACATATTATAAACAGAAATACAAACAAGTTACGAGGTCTAAGAAGAGACAATACCTCAAGAACAAGCAGCAAGCCCTATGCTCAAGATACTTGGAGGAGCCTATTTCTGTTTTGGAAGGAACTAAAGAAACATACCAAGGCTGATATCCCATTGGAAGCGCAAGAATTATGGCAGCATGTGGTAGCTTTATACCATAACGATGACATAGCTCACATAGAAGGCACCAGATTGACCTTGTTATTCAAAGAAGAAGAGGTCACAGATGGGATTATCTCTTTGTCAAATGGCAAAGCAGCTGACCTGAATGGTCTTAGCGCAGAACACATCAAATGGGCAGGGCCAAGTATCATCCCTACATTGACACTCATGTTTAACCGAGCGTTGGAACACGGTCTACCACCTGATTGGAGCAGAAACAGGATAGTCCCGATCCATAAAGGAGGATCTCGTCATGAAGCAAACAACTACAGGACAATTCTTGTAAGTAACTTATTCTCAAAGCTCTTTGCATGCATTTTGGAAAAGACATTGAGCACTTGGGCAGAAGTTAACCAAAAGAGGGCTGAAACACAGGCAGGATTTAGACATGGCAGATCCACATTAGACCATTTGTTGGTACTGAAAACAATTTTTGACCAGGTTAAGGGAACAAAAAGACCAGTATACATAGCTTTTGTTGATTTTAAAAAAGCTTTTGATAAGGTTCCTCGGATGAAACTATGGGAGAGAATGGAAACACTTAATGTACCACTGGAACTCAGGGGAGCTGTGCAAATGCATTATGAAAAAGTACCGTAGAGTCGTCACAACCCTTCTCATCTGAAATTTCAGCACAAGTAGAGAGCAATATTGGGGTGAAACAGGGATGCCCGCTGTCGCCCACATTGTTTGGCCTGTTTATTGATAGCCTTGAAGCCTGGCTTAACACTAATTGCCCAGGAGGAATGGAATTGCACGGATATATTCTTCAGTTACTCATGTACGCGGACGATGTGGTCATCTTTGCACGGACAAAAGAGCATATGCAGAACACTTAAACGGATTGGGCTTTTCTCGCGGATCGACCGGTATGCGTGTAAATTTAGACAAAACAAACATCATGGTCGTTGGGGCCCTTAGACAAGAGCCAATTTTCAGCTATAAGGGAAATTCTGTAACTATGTGCGATTCCAACAAATACTTGGGTCTTACTTTCGTTAGAATTATTGTGTGGAATGCATGCATTACACAACGAAAGTGGTCGGAGGGCAAAGAGCACTATATGCATTGCAGAGCATGTGTCGAAGAATACATTTATGGTCTTGGACTCTTAAGGTGAAATTGTATCAATCCCTGGTGCAGAGCGTGCTCTTGTATGGATGCGAAGTCTGGGGGCCAAGCTTGCCTCAATGTCTATGGGACGATATAGAGCAAGTTTTGAAAAAGTTTTTAAGACTAGAGCTAGGGGTCAAGACCCAAACACCATACCCGATGATGTTAGTAGAAAGTGGCCTCATGCCACTTGAAGGAGAAGCAATTTTGAGATGTGTTACATATTTCCAGAAAGTATTAGCCCAGGATGAATCACGGCTTGCACACAGGGCCTTGAAATCTAGTAACGGAAAGGGGATTTGGTATGATACTGCAAAATGGCTGGCCAGATGCATTGAACTGGATGAAATATTATCAGTCAATTTGAATTTAAGGCAATGGCTTTCTAGCCGGATACACAGGAAGCTATGGATGCAGCCTAAGACTAAGATGATACTACATAAATAAAATATAAATCCGGACTTGGAGGCAGCAAAACATTTGCAAGCAAATATTTCAATGCAGAAAAGACACACTATTAGCAGGAGCCGTCTTAGCTCACATCACTTGGGGGTGGAAACAGGCAGATGGGGGCATATCATACCGAGAGATCAAAGGTATTGTAAAGTCTGTAACACAAATCAGGTTGAGGACGAGGACCATACATTACTTCGATGTGTGGCATATGATGCATTAAGGGTTAAATATGGGATAGACCATATAGATCTCCCGACTCTCTTCTCAGGTGATAGTGACATGCTGGGGAGTTATTTGATTGAACTTTTGCGACATAGAGATATATGTTTAGAATCACGACAAAATATTGACGAGGATGATTCAGCTAATTGGAGTGAGAGTGATGAGCTAGATGAGGACATGGAAACTCATCTATTGTTTTATGAAGATATTTAAACTGATTGTCTAATAGGCCTTTGAGGCCTCCTAATGGACATAATAAACTTTCTCTCTCTCTCTCCCTCTCTCTCTCTCTCTCTCTCTCTCTCTCTCTCTCTCTCTCTCTCTCTCTCTCTCTCTCTCTCTCTCTCTCTCAGGTTGGCCACATGCTTGCCAAAATACCCGTCTCTCGTGACATACGACTCCTCTCAGAATTGTACGTATTTCTTTGGGAGGAGAGGAGAGAAGGCCATCTCTCGAGCTCTAACAGCGGCCGTTAGACCTCAATTTTTGCCTTTCCGCCGGAGAACTACTCCATCGAATCATTCCGGTAGGTCAAGTTTTTGTGGGATAATTCCCCTCCAATTTTGAATCGGCCTCCAAAATATGGGATATTTCTTCCCCTGTTCCTGCTGGTAGGTAAGCTTTGTGGGATAATTCTTTTGTTGTGTTCTTTGTGTAGGGTTCCATTTCCCGGCCGTTCTATCATGGATCCATTGATTCTCGGAATGATTGCCATGCTATTGCGTGCTCTTACAATCGGAATCGTATTCCAAAGGTTCTGTTTGCAGCTTCTGGAACTAAACGAGCTTGAAGACCCAATGAATCTATTCGATGACGATGCCTTGCCAGAAAACGACAGTCTGTTCTTCTGTGCTGCCTCATCTTTGATGTTAGCCGGAACATGCCGGGTTAGAAGGCCACCTAGAAGATTTTGGATTGCTCCAAGGCAAAGGACCCAATGGGATAATATAGATAATCACACATGGAATTGTATAGCTTCTTTTGAAGATGATATGTGGCATCAATTTTATAGAATGAAGAGGGCCAGCTTTGAGAGATTAGTCGGGCTCGTTGTCCCTTATTTGATTAGGCCAGGGTTTAAGGTTAGGGCCCCAGTTGATCCCAGGAAAGCTGTAGCCATGGTTCTTTACTTTCTGTCACACGGTGATATGCCTTTGCATGTGGGTCAGAGATTCTATGTTGGAAAAGCTACAGTGCAGAAATATACTAAAAAAATTACACTAGTGTTGGCCTCCAAGACAATGCTTTACAAAAGTTTTGTAGCCATGCCTTCTGGAGCAAGATTGACTCAATGTATAAAAGAATTTCATGATGCAACAGGATTGCCAAATGTGTATGGTGCTGTTGATGGGTCTCATATTTTTTTATGGAGGAAACCCAAGAAGAGTGACAAAGGTGATGACTATTACAGTCGACACAAAAGGCACTCATGTCTGCTGCAGGGTATTGTCACACACAACAGGCTTTTTATAAATGTATGTGTGTACAAAGTTCAAGAAGAGTTCCATTTACAGCAAAATTGCATCCAAACTAATCTTGAACGAACCAGTTGTAACGTTGAGTGGCAGAAAATTGAAGAAAGGTCAACCCACTGAAGACCAAGGGTAAAAGCATGTTAGGGTGTACCACTTTTGGAACCTGCAAAAGTACATACACTAGGTACTTCAGAACTGGGTACTTTCTCATTTTTATTTTCATTAAAACTAGTACAAAAGTCCAAAATAAAAGTCAAGGACGCATTAATATTCAAAGTTAAGATAAAGATAATGCTACTGGAGACCAAAATATGTATAAAAGTTCTAGAGTGTACCTTTTATTGAGATATTACATACGTACCCAGTACCCAGTCATGGGTACCTTTTTAGGTACTTTTTTTGTCACTAAATAATACTTTTTAAGGGACACCCTAACATGCTTTTACCCCCAAATCTAGGTTAACATTCCTCCACTTTTGCTTGGTGATTCTGCCTATGCTGCCAGACCCTTCCTCTTGAAAGTTTTTCCACAGAATCATGGTCCTTATGGCAAATTTAATAAACGGATTTGCAGGGGTAGAGTTTGTGTGGAAAATGGGTTCGGGATTGTGAAGGAGAAATTCAGAATTCTAAAACATCTACCCGTGCATGTTGGCAAGGCCTCCAAAATTATACATGTTGCTTGTGTGCTTTGGAACTTTTGTATTATGGAAGACATGGGATGGGACATGCTGCCTCTCGAAGAAGAGCCTGATCCAGTTTACTACTACGAGACTGAAGCTATGAACAGGAGTCTTAAGAAACAGGGAGACCAGATGAGGCATGTCTTATTTGAAAACTTAGATGGTCATGTTCTGCTGTGATCATTTGATTGTTCTGCCAGCAGACTTTTTTTCATAAGTTGTTCCTTTTTTTTTAACTCCTGAAATGTTATTGATTTCATTTTTTTTGGAACTCGAATGAGTCTTAAATACCAAAAACTTGAACAAGTCGGATAAGGTAAATGAAATTCTATTCAAATTGTTACTGTCATACAACTGAATACAAGTAAAGTGCATACAAATGAAATTGGCCACAAAATATGGGCCTGCTTTATATAGCCTAAAAACAATTCAGGTTCAAGTTGAAACATGGTCTTCTCCAGCCCTGAACTAAAGATCTGCAATAACTGACAAAACCAGAAAGTGAACACAAAATCTATAAAACATGTAAGATATTTAATTATCCATATCTGTCACAAAGTAAAGGTCTTGTATTCCTTGAAAAAGTTTACATCCTGAACAAAATATTTTTCTTGCAGATAGATGCTGCAGGGGATGCCAGTGGCTTTTCATAACTGAAATCTTTTCTTTGAAAAAAAAAAACACTACAGATTTATAAAAAAGACAAACAAAAAAAAAGGCTTCAGGTGGAGGTGATCTTCACGCGCACAGCTCACAGGTTTCTGTAATAGTCTGGCCCATTTACCTGCATGCTGGATGTAGACACACTCCACATGGGCCTTTTGCTTCAGAGGGGCTGCTTCTACCCAAGTCAGGACCTCGGCTTCAATGTGCACACCCATATCCATAAAATTCATGACTGCCCGCTGTGAAAGACTGCAGTGGATGACCTTGTGAGGGATAACTTCCACCTCATCAACTTCTGCTACGATTGTTGGGGAAGAATCTTGTTCCTCGTCTGCCTGAGGTGGAGGAGGAGGAGGATCTGAAAAAGATTCTTCCACTTCACCTGCAATAGGGGAACGAGGAGGAGAAGGGGCCGAAAACATTGAAGCTGAAGAATCCTCTTCAACTTCTTCCCTTGAACTCTCCGACCATGAATCATGGTCGGAGTAGTAGTTAGATTCATCCGAAGTCTCGTGGGAGACTTTGGATGAATCAATTGGGCCATAATACTCCTCTCTGGAGTATTCTGAAGAAGAAGAAGAGGAAGATGAGGAGGTCGGAGGGCTGAGAGAGGAGCGAGGTAGCTTGGGCGCCATAGCGTGAATTCTTGAGGGTGGAGGGGATGTTTAAATGGGGCAACTTGATAAGACTGCCATTTAATGCTTTATGCTACGAAATCTACATGCCTACATGAACGTACCAATCATTGAATAATAAGACAATTATCCAATTTGAGACAGTTCAAAAAGAAACAAAAAGTGAAGTATAACAGAATGTATGAAAGTGAACATACCTTTATTCTTTGTTTTTGGCTGCCAATTTGGCAATTTCGAGAAGTGTGTCCTTTGTCATCTGACATATGCTCTGGGTCATTGCTGCCATAGATTCAGCAATCTTCAAAGAATTGGCATATCTAATTGTCTCCAATTCTCTAACCAATTCCATCTTCTTTGCAAATTCTTCCTTCATGAAATCCAGTTTTTTCACTTCTGTATCTCCAAAGGTGCTTGCCATTTGTGAGATTCCAATAGCAATATCTTCATCAATCTGCAATCTAGACTTCTTTCTGCCTGTTGGTTTTCCACAAACTCCAGGTTGATTGCATGCTGCAGATCTAGGGGAGGAGGAATCTGTGTTGTTTCCTGTGGGAGTTCGATTGTTTGGCATTTCATGAACCCTTGGGCTAGCTGAATTGTCAATGTTGATATTGACATTGGGAATCTCTTCATTACTCTCAAAAGGCTCATCAAAAGCAGCATCAGAACCAACTGTCTCAAAGAAACTGTCAGAAAAATTAGTGTGCAAATCAGCAACCTCAAAGGCTTCATTCCCAAATTCCCCCTCATCACCAGCCCCTCGAATGGGGTTATCAGAAGTCACTCCATATTTCCATTCTATCAAACCATTGCCAACTTGAAGGTTCTGAACCCGTTTGACTGGAAGCCTCCTTCTCATCCTTGAATTTTGCCTGTAGCTTATCCCATTTGTTCTTCAATTGCCTCACTTCGACTAATCCATCTACAATTGGTTGCAATTTCACAAGAATTTCTCTCCATTGTGAATTAGAAAGATTCAGACTGCCATTGGTAACCAGCTTCATTTCATTTAGAAGATTCAGGAAAGTGGAAACACCCTGATCTGTCCATTGGACTGGAGTCTTCCTATTCTTTGTGTCTATTTGTTTGGGATTTTCTTTTTCAAGAACAACAATAGCCATTGAATTATTGGGCTGATGAGAATCACTCACAGTGCTGGGAGGTGCTTGGATTTCGCTGAGAACTCATTTTCATCTCTTTTCCTTTGGTGGAGGAGCAGTAACAATAGGCTCGGAATTTGACTCCAAGCTCACGTTCATTGAAATTTGCCCTGTCATCTTCCGCGTCTTCCTTGGAGCCATTTTTTCAATGCGAGGAGGCACAAAGGGTTTGCTGCTTGATGGCAGAGCAGATCTGGTTGCCTTAGACATCCGAGTCTATAGAAATCAAGCTAATCAACCAAGAAACAATACCTGCCGGACTAGAATTCGACAAGAGAATAATGTAAGATCGAATTGAAATGAATTTACAATGATCGAATGGGCTGAGAAATACCTGTAGACCGAAAATCAATAGCGCTGATGGAAGAATTTGGGGGGAATTCAAGGAATTGCGCGGTGTTGAAGACCAAGAAACAGGGGAAAATGGCGCCCCGGGATTTCGATGCATGAAATTTTTCGGTCATGAAATTCAGGCGACATAATTTTAGGGGGTTGTTTGGTTAGTGGATAATGGAAACGCCCCTAACGGCTGTTAGGGGCAAATCCTCTCTCTCTCCTCTCCTCTCCTCTCTCTCCTCTCTCACCCATCTCTCATTCTCTCTCGCCTCTCGTATTCTCTCGTATTCTCTCTCACCTACTCTAAGTTCGCATGTGGCCAAGGCATCTCTCTCTCTCTCTCTCTCTCTCTCTCTCTCTCTCTCTCTCATTCAAACTGTTACATATATGAGAAAAGTGCAGAAAATGCCAGATGATCGACTACCACGTCTAGCTATGATGGAAAGTAAGG
Organism: Isoetes taiwanensis; assembly: GCA_021234155.1. Lineage (NCBI taxonomy): Eukaryota > Viridiplantae > Streptophyta > Lycopodiopsida > Isoetales > Isoetaceae > Isoetes > Isoetes taiwanensis. Next base: position 19,200,895 of record JAJEKV010000016.1, on the reverse strand, counting down.
CAAAGGGCTGGTACAAAAATATCCAAGAGTGGTTAACAAAATGGGATATGAGCATAGATGATTGTCCCCAGGAAGGTATTAGAGAGTGGGTCATAAAAGGGATGCAATCAGTACTGTGGAAAAACCCTAAGAGAATACTTGAAGAGTGATGTATCGACCATGAAGCGCAAGGAAATATCCCGCATGCGGCTTAGTTCTCATCACCTGGGTATCGAGAAGGGCAGATGGAAGAATATTCCAAGGGAGAGAAGAACATGTAGAGCCTGTGGCAAGGATGAGGTAGAAGATGAAACTCATACTCTCTTACTCTGCCCAGCCTATGAAGTTCTGAGATCGAGGTACAGGATACCAGGGAATTTAGAAGACATGTTTCGCATGCCACCATATATTGTTGGAAATTTTATTATAGATGTTCTAAATGTTAGGCGAGCATGTATCTCTAGTATAGACATGATATTAGAGGATGAATATGAGAGAGATTTGGTTGAGTTGAGTGATGATGCTTCTAACTGTGGAAGCTCATCTGATGACTGGTATGATGTATAACTCCTTTTTTGAACGTCTGATAGACCTGATGGTCTCAGTAGACGTAATAACAAACATTTCATTTCATTTCATCTCTCTCTCTCTCTCTCTCTCTCTCTCTCTCTCTCTCTCTCTCTCTCTCTCTCTCTCTCTCTCTCTCTCTCTCTCTCTCTCTCTCTCTCTCTCTCTCTCTCTCTCTCTCTCTCTCTCTCTCTCTCTCTCTCTCTCTCTGGAAATACCAGGATTTGTAGCTGTGTGTTCCCTATGGAACAAGAAGGGATGGCGAAGAAGAGGGTATGGAGGGGTTGCATGTTATGTCAGAACTGAAATGGTGCATTTAGTTAAAGTTATAAAAAAGAGGGACACAAAGCAGTACATATGGGTGGAGGTCCCAGGGCGGGACGGTCAGAGAATATTTATCGCAGGATGCTATTTCCCACCGCTGCAGAAAAACACATATCAAAAATACAACTTGGATTTTGAAGATCCCTTCCAGCAGTTGGAGCTTGATAGTATGGAGTTGATGGAGTTGGGGGAGGTGGTCCTCGTAGGGGATTTTAATGGCAGAACGGCAGGAAAACAAGCAGCCTTGGCAAGCAGCGAAGGGGAACCGGTGTGGATAGATCAATTGGATGACAATGAACTAAACATAGCAGGTTGGAACCGTAACACACTGGACCGAGACAAATGGCCTACTGCAATGGGAAACTATTTGTTGAGTATGTGTGGAGGCTTAAATTTAGTGATTTACAATGGGATAAGAAATTTCCCAGGCACTGAGCGTTGCACATGCAAGGGCAAAAGCATAGTCGACTATCTCATTGCATCGGAGAACTTTTTGGAGCAAGTTACATATTTTCAAATATTGGATGCTAGAAATGAATCAGATCATGTACCTCTTATAGCACACATTGCAGTCGCCGGAAAAACACACACCCAGGCGCATGTTAGCATCGACCGCATTCATATTAATCCAAGGAAGAAAGAAAAATATCAGAAATATTGCGAGGAGAGTATAGAAAAGATAGAGTGGCCAAGTGGGGCTGCCATGATGAGCGAGGTTATGACCTCCTTGGTGCTTGATGCTGCAAGGAAGTGCTTTAACTCAGGGAGAAGAAGGAAGGGCCTACCTCACAACGGGTGGTTTGATGAGGAATGCAAGTTGAAAAGGGCACAATATAAGAGGGCATGTGGGCAAGATAGGGTGCGGCTAATCAAAGAATATAGGACTCTAGTCAGGCGCAAGAAAAGAATATTTATAGGTCTTAAGCAAAAAGAGCTGGTCACAAAGCTACTAACAGAGCCAAATCAATTTTGGAAGAGGATGAAACACAGGCAGCAAAGTAATACACAACTATCACTGGAGGATCTTGTAGGCCAAGTAAAGAAGCTTTACCACATTGACGATGTTATTGATCAGGAACAAGGGTGCAAATCTGAATTAACTCTCTCGATAGATGATGTATATGATGGCTTGGCAAAACTTGCAAATGGGAAAGCAGCCGATGGCTTGGGCATGGTGGCCGAAATGCTTAAATGGGCAGGAGAGGGGCTAGTTGGAAAAATAACAGAAATGCTAAATGCTGCAATGCAAGAGGGGTTCCCACTGGCATGGCAAATCAACCGGGTGGTTCCAATCCATAAGGCAGGGGATGCGCGCGACCCGAATAACTATCGGATGATCATGGTGAGCAATTTATTTGCAAAGCTTTTTGCTACTATTCTTGAGCATAAGATCAACACATGGGCTGAGGTACATGAGGTACGGGCCAAGGGACAAGCGGGCTTTAGACCCAATAAATGTACCATTGACCACTTGGTCACATTCAGAGCTATGATAGATACAGTCAAGGGGACTAGAAAACCATTGTTTGCAGGATTTGTGGACTTCTCTAAGGCATTTGATATGGTGCCTAGAGGAAACTTGTGGGAAAGTCTAGAGAGAATTAATGTGCCCATGAACCTGAGAGATGCTGTGCGGGTTCTATATGAAAAAGTGCTAGTGAAACTGTCCTTCCCATTTGATGGCCAATGCGCGGAGCAGGTGGAAAGTAATATAGGTGTCAAGCAAGGGTGTCCTCTCTCACCTACGCTTTTTGGCATCTTTATTGATGACCTGGAAAACTGGATTATTGCTCAGGGTGGGGGCGGTACCCAACTTGCAGGATATGCTATCCTTTTGTTGCTATATGCAGATGACATCGTCTTACTGGCCAGGAGCAGGGGAGATATGCAGAAACAGTTAGATACATTAGGGAGCTTTTGCGACAAAAAGGGTATGAAGGTGAACTTGGGGAAAACCAAAGTTACGATATTTGGAACAAATCTGGATGAGAATTATGCATTCACATACAAAGGGGAGCCAATGGAGATCACAGATTCATACAAATATTTAGGGCTAATGGTAGATAAGCACTTCCGGTGGAATCGTACGATGGAGCGAGAGAGTTAATGGAGGCATCAAGGCATTATTTGCCATGCAAAAGCGGTGTCCGAGGGAGAAAAACGGAACTTTGGTCTTAAAAAGAACTCTTTTTAAAACACTAGTGCAGTCGGTAGTATTGTATGGGTGTGAAGTATGGGGGCCCGGACTCTTTGAGCCGTGGCGCGTAAAAATCGAAAAGGGTGAGAAAAAATTCATATTTCATGAGCTGGGGGTCAAAATGCAAACACCGTATGATATGGTCTTAGCAGAATGTGGGCTGATGCGTTTGGAATGTGAGGCTATATGCCATTACTTGATATATCTGAGCCGGATGTTGGACGAAGGAAGCTACCCAAGATTAGCTCTAAAAGCAACAATGGATAAAGGCTGGTATGCGGATGGAATGATCTGGCTGCAAAAATGGGGTATTCCAATCCAGGAGCTAGCAAATAACAAAAAACGGATTCGGGACTGGGTACAGGAAAAGGTACAAACGAAAATGTGGCATGCACCTGGCACCAAGATGGCACACTATCGGGAAGAAATGAATCCAATGCTGCTGGAAGCAAAATATCTGCATGAGAATATATCCTTGGTCAAGAGACAAGCTATTAGCAGGATGCGCCTCAGTGCTCACCATTTGGGTGTAGAGGTAGGCAGATGGTATAACATACAGCGAGAGTATCGGACCTGCAGGGCGTGTGGTTCAGATGAGGTAGAGGATGAGAACCACGTAATAATGGTATGTCCAGCCTACCAGGCGCTGAGAGATAGATTCAGTGTTCAACCATCTAGCTTGCAACAATTTTTCGATATGCCGGGCACTATAGTGGGCAGCTTCCTATTGGACTTGATGGAGCTACGGGAAGTAGCAAGCAAATATGTTATTGAATCTAGTGGAGATGAGATGGTAGAGAGCGATGGCGAGGTACTCGATGACGAGTTCTTGCCAGATGATGATATATTTTATTAGTAATTTTTGTATTCGGTCTTATGGACCTGATGGTCTGAGAAGACGAAATAATACAATTCACTTCACTTCACTTCTCTCTCTCTCTCTCTCTCTCTCTCTCTCTCTCTCTCTCTCTCTCTCTCTCTCTCTCTCTCTCTCTCTCTCTCTCTCTCTCTCTCTCTCGTCGGCCACATGCTTGTAAAAAAACCCATCTCTCGTCACATACGGCTCCTCCCCTAAATGTACGTATTTTTTTGGGAGGAGAGGAGAGACAATTGTCTCTCGAAGTTTAACAGCCTCGGTTATGGGCACAATTTTTGCTGTTCGTCGGATTTTCGATCGTGCATCCATTCCGGCCGACGAGTTCTTTGTGGGATAATTCGACTGAAACGTTCCATTCGGGCACCAAATTGTGGGATATTCAAGTCTGTTTTTTTCTTGGTTCGGCAGCCTATGTGGGATATTTCATTTCTAGTTTTGCCTCTCTACGCTTTCAATTCCGGCTGCTAAACCATGGATCCGGTCATTCTTGGCATGATTGCCATGCTTTTTCGGTTTTGACACTCGGATTTGCATTCCAGAGATACTGTTTGCAGCTACTTGCGCTCAATGAGCTCGAAGACCCAATGACCCTGTTCGATGATGAAGTTTTAGAAGATAACAATGGTTTGTTTTTTTGCGCATCTGCAGCTTTAATGATAGCGGGTTCCAGTAGGGCGAGAAGACCACCAAGAAGATTCTGGATTGCTCCAAGGCAGAGAACACAGTGGGATAATATCGATAACCATGCTTGGAATTGTCTACCATCCTTTGAAGACGATATGTGGCACCAATTTTACAGGATGAAAAGGGCCACATTTGAGAGATTGGTAGGTTTAATTGTGCCTTATCTCGTCAGGCCCGGGATTAAAGTAAGGCCCCCTGTTGATCCAAGGAAAGCAGTTGCTATGGTTCTGTATTTTTAAGCACACGAGGATATGCCCTTACATGTGGGACATAGATTTTATGTTGGGAAAGCAACAGTGCAAAAATATACCAAGAAAGTCACGCTTGTATTGGCCTCGAAGACAATGTTGTACAAACGGTTTGTTGCTATGCCTACAGGAGCAAGATTAACTCAGTGTATTAAGGAATTCCATGATGCAACTGGGTTTCCCAATATATATGGTGCAGTTGACGGTTCCCACATCTTTTTATGGAGGAAACCCAAAAAAAAGGATAATGGGGATGACTATTATAGCAGACATAAGAGGCACTCATGTCTCATGCAAGGAATTGTGACACATAGCAGATTGTTTATAAATGTTTGTGTAACAAGAATAGGTTCAGTCCATGATTCCAACCAGTTTAAGAAGAGCTCCATCTATAATAAAATTGCTTCCAAACAAATTTTGCAAGAACCAATGGTGACTTTGAGTGGCAGAAAACTGAAGAAGGGGCATCCTACTGACCAAGAGGTTCAGGTAACTATTCCACCACTACTACTAGGTGATTCAGCATATTCTAGCAGGCCCTTTCTCCTTAAAGTCTTTTCTCAAAATCAGGGTGCTTATGGTAAGTTTAACAAAAGGATTTGTAGGGGCAGAGTGTGTGTAGAAAATGGATTTGGCATTGTCAAGGAAAAATTCAGAATTCTGGAACACTTGCCCGTACATGTTGCCAAAGCCTCCAAGATCATACATGCATGTTGTGTTCTTTGGAACTTTTGTATAATGGAAGACAAGGGCTGGAACATGCTGCCAATTGAAGACGATCCTCCACCAATATATTACCATGAAACAGAAGCCATGAACAGGTCCTTGAAAAAATAAGGTGATCAAATGAGGCACGTGTTATTTGAGAATCTGGATGGACATGTGATCCCCTGAATGGTTTTTGTAGACAATAAAAATGAAATCCATATTTCAATTCTATTCGATTTGACCTCTTTAATTCTTTGTCATGCATTTTTACAGAATGATGAAAAAATAAATAAGTTTAGAGCTTAGTTTCCAACATATAGTTTAGAGCTCAAAACCTTTCATTAAAAATACTGAGCAGCCTGTTACAGACATTGTGAGTCAAATGACTTCACATTAAAGAACAAAGAAGACTAAAAGAAATCAAGAGTACAGGTACAAGTAGGATAAACCAAGTTTGTATTCATAAGATTTCAGTACATGGGCATATAATGCCCTGTTCAAAACAGTTCAGCAATCTGAGTCAATCTGAGTGAGCCTGTTACAATTTGAGTGAGTCAAATGACTTCACTATACAAAACAAAAAAATTGCACACCTTCCAATGATCATAGGTAATCTGCATGAATAGTGGACATATTTTTTATCATTTGTCAGATCCCGAGCAATCACATCAGCAAAAAAATGGCATGCATGCCATTTTATAGATACCAAAAGCCTGTTACAAAAAGAAAATGGACAAAAAAAAAAAAGTGAGACAAATTATTATTTTTTTCTCTCAAAGCCGGGGACATAGCTCGCACTGAAAGGTTACACTTCGTATTTCATGGAGGCACCATTTTTCTTCATGCCTAATGTAGACACATTCCATATGGCCTGTCCGTGCGGCCCATTCTAAAACCTCAGCTTCTATACTCACCTCCATTTCCAAAAAAGCTGTAATGGTCTTCTTGGAGAAGCTGCAATGGATAACCTTATGAGAGATGATTTCCACTTCAGGGTTTGCAACCTGGACTGAGGGGGAGGACTATTGGCTTTCTTCTAGCTCGGCAGAAGAGTCTTCATCCGAAACCTGGTTCTCCTGAAAAATGTTTTCTAAGCTCACTGGATGATCACTGAACTGTTGCTCTTCCGCACTACTATCAGGAAGAATTTCCTCACTAGTAGTAGGCCATGAGGAATATTCAGAGTAATAAGAAACCTCACTTGAAGAAGAAGCAGTAGAATCCGGAGTCAAGAAAGAGGAAGAGGTCTTGGAGGAAGACGAAGATGAGCTTGGAGAATGAGGGCGCTTACGGTTCACGATTCTCTCCATGTTTTGGAGCGGCTTGCATGCAAGGAATTCAGAAAGCTTAAATAGCCTTTACGAATTTGGGTGATTGCGACTAGAAGACAATAATTAATACTAAAGAAATAGGCCGGTACAAGTCATTCAATAATTAGGAATACTAGTGGGTTTGAGACCGTTCCAAAATAGAATTTCTAAAAAGTAGAAAACTGAAAACGAACCTTTAGTCCTTGTTCTTGGCAGCCAGTTTATCAATTTCGAGCAATGTCTCCTTTGTCATTTCACAAATGCTTTGAGTCATTGCAGCCATGGACTCAACAATTTTCAAACTGTTGGCAGACCTTATTGTTTCCAATTCCCTAACCAACTCAATGTTTCTTGCACTTTCTTCTTTCAGGAAATCCAATTTCTTCACCTCAGTGTCCCCAAATGTGCTTGCCATCTGTGATATTCCCATTGCAATGTCCTCATCTATCTGCAACCTGGACTTCTTTCTACTCGTAGGTTTTCTACAAACTCCAGGCTGGTTACATGCAGCTGATCTAGGACTTGAAGAATCTGTCTAGTTTCCTGTTGGTGTCCTATTGCTTGGAATGTCGGGCATGACTGGACTGCTCGGATTTCCCGTGTTTACATTATTATTTGAATTGGGTGGAATGCTTTCGAAGTGGTCCTCAAATGTTGCGTCTGTTCCAACAGTTTTAAAGAAAGTGTCATTCATGAATGATTCTGAGAAATTTGTACGCAAGTCTGCAGCCTCAAAAGCTTCATTCCCAAATTCGCCATCATCACCAGCCCCTGGAATTGGATTACCTGAGGTCACACCATACTTCACCTCTTCCATTCTGTCATACCACTGCCAAGTTGAAGGTTCAGAACCCGTCTGGCTACAAGCCTCCTTCTCATCTTTGAATTTAGCTTGGAGCTTATCCCATTTGTTCTTTAGTTGTCTCAGCTCCACTAAACCCCCAACTATAGGCTGCAATTTGATCATAATTTCCCTCCATTGTGTGTTAGAGAGGAGGAAAGTGGAGACACCTTGATCTGTCCATTGCACAGGAGATATTCTTTGTGTCTATCACTTTTGAATTTTCCGTTTCGTGCACAACAAGAGCCAAGGCAGATTCGGATTCAAAAGATTCACTCACAATATCAGAGGATGCCTGAATTTCGCTCAATACTCGTTTGGATCTTCTTTCCTTTGGCAGTCTTGGAGATGGAATAGGCTCAGAATTTGTCTCCAAATGCACATCCATGGAGATCTGGCCTGTCATTTTCCGGGTCCTTCTTGGTGCCATTTTTTCAACCCGAGGAGGCACGAAAGGCTTGCTGCTTGCTGGTAAGTAGATCGAGAGGCCTTAGACATCTAAATCCAAATAATTGTAGGGGAATAAGGAAGACTTAAAACAAAATTGAGGTTCAAAACTTAATGTATGAATGCTCAAAAAACAGAATGCAAATGGGTGCAAAATCTGACGAATACCTGGATCGTAATCGGCTAATTGCTTCGAGAAATTGGATACTTTTGCAAGAATTAGGCGGCCTTGAAGATCAAGCTTGGGAAATGGCCCCGGTTTCGGTCTGAGGAAACATTTCGGGCAGTTTTTTGGTGATGAAAATTAAGTCTAATTGTATGGTTAGTGGGCAATGAAAACGCCCCTAACGGCTGTTAGGGGCGAATCATCTCTCAAGTTGAGAGTTGAGTTTTCCCACTCTGACCCATCTCTCTCATCTCTCCCCCATCTCTCATCTCTCATATTCTCTCGTATTGTCTCTCGTAATCTCTAAGTCAGCATGTCTCTTACGTTAGCCACATGCACGAAATTTTTTATCTCTCTCATCGTATCTGACGAGATAAAAATTATCTGATATGCCTTGAGAGATGGGCGAGACAAATGTCTCTCTAGATCCACTAACAGCCCGATTAGGAGGAGATCCAGGAAAGGGAGGGAGTCCAGGGATTTTTCTTCCCGCCTCTTCCTTGGCGCCATCTGCAAGCTCGAATTATCCCACGGGCAAGATTTTGCCTCCCGGTGATATCGAAATATCCCATATCATTGTTTTTCGGTTTACATTTGTCCCATTTTTGTGTTCAAGAGCCATTTTTGTTCAATCTCGGCTCTACAATCGGACTTGGACCCCGGATTTGCATTGTTTGATGGATCCAGGTCATTTTGGGCATGATTGCCATGCTTTTGAGGGCTATTCAACTCGGCTTGGCTTTCCAAAGCTCATCTACATTTGATCTGAGGAGAATGAGCGAGAAGGGTCAATGGATATTTTTAAGCGAGAATGGAGGTGGAAGATAATATTCATCACATGTGTGCGGCATCCACACTCTTCCTAGCGACTTGTTCGAGATTAAGGAGGCCTCCCCAGAAGATTTTGGGTATGTCCAAAGGCGGAGACAAACGATTGGGACAACATTGATAATCACGCTTGGAATTGCCTCCCCTCTTTTTGAGGGCGATATGTGGCACCAGTTCTATCGGATGAAGAGGTGCATTTGAGAATTTAGTTCGGTGATTGTGCCTTACTTAATCGGAGGCTGGAATGAAGGTCGGTACTGTTGATCGAAAGCAATTGGCCATGGTGCTTTATTTTTTAGCTCATGGCGAGAAACCCTTGCATGTAGGTCAAAAGATTTTATGTAGGTAAAGCTCGTGCGAGAAATACGCGAAAAAATAACTCTTGTCTTGGCATCCAAGACTATGCTTTCTAAGAGGTTCATTGCTTTACCAACGAGGTCAAAGATTGTTGGACATAAACAAAGATTTTGAAGATGCAACGGTATACCAAATATATTTGTTTGTTGATGGATCTCATATATATTTGTCTGAGAAAACCATGGAGCAAAGACAAGGGTGATGACTATTATTCGGGCACAAAAGACATTCACGCCTTATGCAAGGTGTGGTTACTCACCAAAGAATTTTTTATTAATGTTTGTGTGAATAGGACTGGTTCTGTGCATGATGCAAATCAATTTAAGAAAAGTTTGTTGTACAAGAGGTTGGTACCAAGCGAGATAATGCAAGAGCCTACTATTAGGATGACGAGGTAAAAAGATTAGTCGGGGTCAAATGGTGATCGAGGTGGTCATTACAATTCCACAAATCTTTGCTTGGGGATTGACATATCCCTCTCGAAGATTTCTGATTAAAGTATTCCCTGATGGAAAGGGAGCCTATGGCAGATTTAATAAAAGGATTTGCAGAGGTAGAGTTTGTGTAGAAAATGGTTTTGGTATCGTTAAGGAAAAATTCAGAATTTTAAAGGCATTGCCTATCCATGTTGGTAAAGCGACCAAAATAATCCATGCTACTTGTGTCTTGTGGAATTTACGTATCATGCGGGACCTTCATTTGGATTACTTGCCATTGCAACACGATATTCTGAAATTGAATATTATGAGACAGAGGTAATGAACAAAAGGATGAAGAAAGAAGGGGATCAAATTAGACATGTCATATTCCAAAATTTGGAACAAGTGAATGGAGATTGAATGCTGCCAAATTATTGTTACATAATTCTTGTTACTGAACTCTTGGTACATAATTCTAAATGTTTTTGGTTTCGGTTTTCTGGCCGTGTAACTTGACAAGACAATAATTGCTCTTTTCAACCAAATGATGCAAACTTAAATAGTTATGTAGAGTTCTATTTCCATGTAATGAGATACAATTGAGTTGGACATATTGTGTATTGTGAATTGTGTTTTGTGAATTGTGGATTGTGAATTAAGCAATGTGCTTTGTGGCATTGAAATGTGTATTTTTGTTTACGTTTTCTTGCTTTTACGAGAAACCTAAAGTAACATTTGCTACTATTGAGATAACATGACATTGACAAATGATGCAAACTTAAACACACAATACTTTGTTTGTGAACTCATTTTGTAAACTTGATTATGTCTATGTAGAGTTCTATTTCCATGTTATGTTGAAAGCATTGAGTTGGACACACTTAAAGATCCACATTAATAACACAACTACAAACTTAAATCATTGCACAAACAATTTCACAACTAGTGAACTTTGTACTAAATGAACTCAAAAGTAAAGGTTTACATTTACGGCTTTTACGAGAAACTTGATTATCAAACCTAAAGTAACATGCTTTTACATTTGCTTTTTTACATTACAAATGTAAAGCAACATTCTTTGAAACTCAAGGATCCTGTCAAACCGTTAGAAGAGTGCAAGACAATGACTTGCAAGACAATCGTGAACAAAAACCGAAACAACTCAATAGTCTGAAACATAAAACTGAAAACCCGGTAGAACATTGTACTTAAATTACTTTTATTTATGTAAGTGCCGTAATATACAAAAGGTGTGCTACCAAAAAGCACGAGGGTTAGCAGTGAAGAAAGACAAGGCGTTTTCTGGGGAGGTTATACTAGAGGATATCTTTAGTTGAGAGTAGAGAGAATCCAGAAGGGCTGTAATCGACTTAAAACAACATAAGTACAAAAAAAAAAAAAAGGAAGGATCATCTTCCTGCATGGGGTTTGATTTGACAACCAAAAAAAAAAAAACATAGCGAGGCGTCTTCAACAAGCTACATGTTGTTTGTCCGGAGTTCCGATCTCCATGAGCACCCCTTGACCAGAAACCTTGACAAACGTGAACTCCACATGCACCTTCTGTCGCACAGGTGCATTCATAGCCCACTGGAACAACTCTTCCTCTATTCTTACGGTCCCCATATCCAGATACTGCACAAAAGCTTGTGCAGTAATGGAATAATGGATCTTCCTTGTTTGAAGTATGGAAACTTCATTCTCCTCTACCGTGCATGCGAGTTTGAGGCAAACCGGACATGGCTGCGCGAGCTTGAGGAGCTTGAGGAGCTTGGAGATGGCAAGCGATGGCGGAATCTGAAAGCGCTCCGCACTACTTGTTTTTCGCCCTCGCCATCTCCTCAATAGAAAAAAAGGAAGAAATAATGTTTGGCACACTAAGCGAAAGCGCATTTATGTATTCTTTGGCTGATGGTACAATGGACGAAGCTATAATGGTCGAAATCATATATTGGAATAATAAGACCAATACTACCCGGACCAATACCAAGCGCATTGTTATGTCGAGGGCGACTTCATTTTGCAAATAGAAAAATTCTTAAAGAATTGAAAATTACCTAAACCATTACATCACATGAGACAATATGAGACAAACATGTGACATCAACTTAGAATCTCAAAATAGCAATCATCGTAGAATGTAGTATTGCGGAATAACGAAAAAAAGCAGTATAGAATTGAGAGGTGAATTACCTCAATTTAGGAACTTGATTTCGATGAAGCAAGCTTGGCAATCTCGAGGAGGGTATCTTTTGTCATTTGACAAATGCTTTGTGTCATAGTGGCCATTGATTCAGCAATTTTCAATTTTGTTGGCTGATCTCATTGTCTCTAATTCTTTGATCAATTACGCTTTCTTCACGAGAATCTCCCTCATGAACTCCAATTTTCTTGCTTCATTTTCCCCAAAACTGTTTGCCATTTTAGATATGCCTCGCTGCAATATCTTCATCTATATGAACTCGAGATCTTCTTTTGGTTGTTGGCTTCCCATAAACTCGGGTTTATTGCAAGCGGCCAGATCTTGGGCTTGTATCGGAAATATTGCGACCACTTGGAGTCTCTTTCGAGCACTAGCATTGTCTTTCTTGCCATTCCCAATTGGATTTGTATGGATTTGGGGAACACCTCCATTGTTCTCAACATTCACATTCTCAACATTTACAAATTCTTCTTCAACAAAGGAAGCTTGATTGCCAATTGTCTCATAGAATGCTTGAGACATAAATTCATTTGTGAACATATCAGCTTCTTGAAATGCCTCGGGACCAAAAGATCCATCATCTCCACCACCACGGTATGTCTCTCTCATTAGTACGTAAGGTGCTTTAAATCTTCCATGACTTCAAACCATGGCCATTTCGAAGGTTCTGCTCCGGTCCTCTCACGAAGCTTCTTTTTCATCCCTAAATTTAATCACGCAATTTATCCCATTTGTTTCTCAAGCTGCCTTATATCTTCTAAGCCCTCAACCGAATGTCGAAGTTTTATCATGATCTCTCTCCACCGTTGCGGATAGATTAATGTTCCCATTATTATGCACTTTATATTCTTTCATCAAGGAAAGCATTGTGCCAATTGCATTGTCGGACCAATCAACGGGGGGCGCTTTCTTTTCTTGCTTTCAATGGCATCGGCATCACTTCCATGAACAATCAAGGCCAAAAGAATTATCGGGGGCATCGACTCACCGGGCTTTGGAACCATTGCCTTCTTCGCTTTCTCGGATTGCAATCCTTTGCACCTTCAGTGAGAGCTGATCCGCAATGCATCGATTCGTGAATTTGACCGGTCATCTTCTTGGCCTCTTAGCGAGGCAATTTCTCGGATCTAGGGGCACAAAGGGTTTCGCTGGTTCTTTGGGAAGAGCAGATCTAGAAGCTCTAGTCATGATTTAGAGTCTGCGTAATAGAATTTGATAGCAAATTACTTCTTGAACACAATTTCAATCGAAATTTACAAGAAAGATTCGAACACGACCCGAAATCTTAATGCAAATGCTTGAGGAATTTGGATTGCAAGGCCGATCTCGACACCACGATGCGGAATGGGAGCAGGAGGTGCTTGGGCGAGATCAAAGAACGGGGATCATTTCTTGAAGGGTCGGAATTGGTGGCTCGATTTAGGAGAGTTTTCGGGCCAAAACTCAAAACCGGCCGTTATGCCCCTAACCATAAAACAGTAGGGAGGGTTAATGGGAACGCCCTAACAATAGTTAGGGGCATTTTATCTCTCAAAGGGAGAGCCAAATTTTTGACTCTCCCTTCATCTCTCGCCATCTCCCATCTCTCCCCATCTCTCAAATCATCTCTCAACCCCCATGTGGCCATCTCTCTCTCTCTCTCTCTCTCTCTCTCTCTCTCTCTCTCTCTCTCTCTCTCTCTCTCTCTCTCTCTCTACTCTCAGCAAGACGTAGCACGACACACCTACGTAAGAATTGCCATAGGCTGCACCCCCGATACATGTTGGGAGTCTCTCATATGAAGGAGGCCCTTGTGGACAAATAGAACATCTAACGTATGTTGGAAGTTCCTCAAGGCAGGAGGAGTTTCCTCCTCTTCCTTTGAGCAAGCCTGGGATAACTTCTTCTTCAACCACGCCGCATATCTCGACTTCTACACCTTGAAGATCTTCTGACACAGTGGCAAGAGTTACAGGTATTCATTTTTCTGAGTGGCTATGCAAAGGTGTGTCATCTCCAACCACCTCATTTCGTGTCTCAGAGGTTGTTGCCACCATGTGGACAATAATAAGAAAGAAGTTGCATCCTATCTTTAGCAGTTGCAGGCCAAGCAGGACTCCATGGCTATCCTGTTACCACCAGCTGAAATTTTTTATGAGGTTCAGAAGTGCAGGTCAACCTTTGAGCGCTTTGGAGCCCTAGTAGTGCAGACCAGTCATGAGGTTCACCGTCATCATGTGAAGCGCTTAGTTGCATGATTTATTGTTTGTTACTTCACTGGCCCCTTCTTGGATTTGACGCATGTGGGATCTTGGTTATCTGAGCATCTACACAAATTAGGGCTTCCTGCGTATCAATCTATCAGCTCATGGCCAAAGATCAATGTTATTTTCTCCTGATGTTTGAATTTCTTGAGCCGGTGGCTCAACTTAAAGAACGAGGTGTTGATCCTTTGTGAAAACATGTCTTGTTGTATCAACAATATGTTCCTGGCTCTTTTTCAGGTAAGTCAGATGCCTTACATGCCCCATTATGGATTGCTATTGAAGACTTTCCTCTAGAGTTTCAGGATTCTGTATTCATTTCTGCTATTGCTAATAAGATTGGACTTCACTTGCAACATGCTATAACCAATGGCATTACTAAGATTTGTGTAGCACGGCCCATTCATCGTGATCTGCCTCAGACAATTGTTGTTTAAGTGGGCCCACGTTCTTTCTTTATAAGCTACGATTGTTAAATGGCCCAGAGCTGGCTCTCATGTTCCCTGAGGCCCTTCTCTTTACTCAATATCTTAAGTCTTGCCGGCATGCTTCTCTAGTTGTCTCTGCTACAAATCCTACTACTAGCTCTGCTTCTTCTTTAATGGATGTCTCTCACCTCCTATGACTTCCTCTTCAACTATTCCAGCTGCTGGTCCCATGCCTCTACTGCTAAATGAACAGAGGCAAAGGCTGGATGAGATTCATAGCTCGCAAGAGCAAGTTGAAGAGGCTTGTGGGCAGGACATGGGCATTGATTTAGTGCCCACCCTCCACCCAAACATCTACCTGCTCTTCGTCAACCTCAAGAGTCAGCTAATCGTTCTAATACCTCTGCATCTCAGATCTCCTCAACGCTTGCTCTACGTGATTCTGCTCCTCATGTTGTATATGGTCGCTTTGCTCCACTTCAGTTGGCTGATTTGGCTGAAGATAATACTGCCTTGCCGCAGGTCCAGAATACATCTTCAAACTCTCCTGCGATTCTAGTACTCACATCTGATTTGATTCTGTTACAAGTCCAATGCAGTTAGACCCTTAAGCAGAGCCGTATCTCTTTTTACTTATCTCGTATAGAATAAACATTGTATCGCAGGCTCGTGTTCCAACGGCATCCTCTTGTGCTTGCACAACTAGATGAGAAATATTCATTTTGTATATATTCTTGTTGATGAATAACTTTTTTGTTCGTCCTTCAAAAAAAAGAAAAAAAAAAGAAAAAGAAAAAGGTGGACCATTTTAATATAACGGAGTACCTTTTATATAAACAGCTACCACAAACAGGGCACTGGAGTTAGAGCTCTTGGCAATGATTTGCATGGAGCCTAAGCACTTTGTTCTCATGTCGATAGCCATAGTTCCATTTTGTGAAAAAAATGGAGATGTGTTTTTGAGTTTTTAAAAAAATAAAAGAACAAAAACGCGACCGCGCTTTGAATCGAAAAAAAAATTAAATATTTTCATTTTGGTGTGTTATAGATGTTTTTTTTTTGGGTTAGAAAAAAAAAATAGAAATTCAGAAAACATGGGCCAAGTTCATGAATAACATATGGCGAAAGACTACAAAATACCCTTATGTTTTGACAAATTTCGCCACACACCCCTGACTTTTGACAAATTTATGGAATGCCAATGCCCCTGGTCAACGTATTTTGCTATGTAAAATTACGTATGTCATAAAATACCCTTGTGTTTTCTGTATTTAGTAATATGCCCCTATACAACGTCGGCTCCCGCCCTTGCAACGTGTGCTTTTCCAGTAACAGGAGCCAAATTTTTCAAGCGGAAAAGTTTTCAGTAACAGGAGCAAGTGATTGTTGCATCAGCCAAATTTGTTTTTGCATCTGGCAAGTGGTTTCTCGGAGCCAAATTTTCCAAGTCGCCAAGTTTTCAGTAATAGGAGCAAGCGGCTTTTGCATCAGACAAATTCGTTTATGCATCTGGCAAGCAGTTTTTCGGACAAGCAGCCAAATTCGTTTTTGTTACAAGAATTCCCCATTCCATTGCCAGCGTTTTGCCAGCAGCATCTCCAATTTCGTTTTTGCCAGTAGAATTCTCCATCTCCAGCGTTCTGCCAATAGCATCTCCATCTCCAATTTCGTTTTTGCCAATAGGATTCTCCATTCCATCTCCGTTGTGATTCTGCCATAAGGATTCAAGAGCTATTTACATCAAGAAATTTTGCCACAGACCTAGAACCCACAACGATTTTTGGATGAAGATCAAAGATCTGTCACAATATTTGTAGCAATGATATTCTGGAGCAAGGATTCTTAACAAGGATTTGCAAGCGTTCTGCAATAATCTTACAATGAGATGAGAAGAAATTGCTTGGCATCTTGAATCTGGAATTGCCTCAATCTTGAATCCAAAATTGCCTCAATTTTGAAACTGTAATTGCCTGGAATCCAACGATTTGGAGCAGCCCCATCTGAAGACATTGTTGGCCTAAAGGACATTTCAAATATTTTATCATAACTTAGGGGTATTTTGTAAATATTGAAACTTTTGAAACTTCAAAAAGCACACCTTATATGTCGCAAGGGGCATTCAAGGAACATAAGGGCATGTGAAGAATTAACCTAAAACTTAAGGCTTAAAACTACAAAATACATTGTATGTTGACCAAGGGCATTCCGTAAATTTGTCAAAACTTAAGAGTATGTGGCAAAATTTGTCAAAACATCAGAGTATTTTGTAGTTTTTTCCTTTAACATATCTGTCCATCCATCCGTCCGTCTCTCTATCTGTCTGTTTGCTTCTGAAGGCCAGTAGACTTGCAAACAAATCATGATACCAAAAGTCTAACACGTTCAACTAATATTGGATTGCATATTCGATAGTGGGATTGAAAACCCAATAGATATTTGTGAAGCAAGTCATGCAAGTAATTAGATAAGATAAGATAAGATAAGATAAGAGACATTCACATAGTAGATTTTGAATGCAAATCAATTTTGTAAGAAGTTTCTTCATGTAGTTGTACTAAGTGTCTCATTATGTGTGCAAATAATTTTTACTAATTTTTTATTTGGGGGAAAAGGTTTTATTAAAAAATAAGGGGTTTTTTGTGCGTGTTTTTTTTTTTGTCAATCCATTGTGTATAATTTCTAAACACTAAAAATAGAACAATAAAGATGCCAAAAGAAATTGCAATTTTTTTTTTTTTGGTTCTTTCTCTGGTCCAGGGCTGACCAGATGGAATAGGACGGCATGACCTGTGCAGAGGAGAGCTCCAGTTCCAACGCAGGTGCAAAACTCGAGCTTTTGCTAATCCTCTTTGAGCCACCAGAGTTCTCGCAGATCAGTGCACTTTCTTAATCTGTTACAGAAGGAGAGCTCGCCATAGCTTCTTTGGCATTGAAACCAGAAGGCAGAATAAAACATGGGGATTGAAACTAGAAGGCAAAACAAAAACATTTGACATGGTGAAGAAGGCCAGAACAAGATCTCCCATAACACACCCATCTGGACTCCTTCACCATCTCAAATGGTTTTGTTCTGCTTTCTGGTTTCAATTCCCATCTCATGCCTTATGGTTTCAATGCCAGGTCGTCTTCATCGAAAGTATATGGCGAGCTCTACTTCTGCAACAGATGGAAGTGCACTGATCAGCAAGAACCCTGGTAGCTCAAAGACGATTAGCAAAAGCCTGATTTTTTGCATCTATATTGGAACCAGAGCTCTTCTCTGCCTAGGTCACGCCGCCCTATTCCATCTGCTCGGCCCTGGACCAGAGAAAGAACAAAAAAAAAACTTTTCAATTTCTTATGGCATATTTGCCGTTCTATTTTTAGTCTTTAAATAGTATACACTATGGTTTGACAAAAGAAAACACGCACAGAAACATCCTTAGTTTTGAATAGAACCTTTTTTCCCAAACAAAAAATTAGTAAAAACCATTTGCAATTAGATGAAGTGTCCAACACTTCATCCAGGTGTAAAAACCATCTTATAGCATATATTCTTGAACTTGTTGCTGGCTAAGGAATTGGAGGCACTACTACTTTTGGCCGTGCTTGCTGTTGACTGCACATTGCTCTTTTGATATTTGCTTGAGTATATAAAATGTATTGGCCGAAGCGACAACTTGTCTGAGGGCTTTGGTATAGAAGACTAACTTTAATAATTAGCATTCCAAAATTCCTGAAGCTTTTTTACTCCTCCTTTGTACTTTGGACAATTGGATTTTGGATAAGGGAATGCAGCTCTACCTTGCATTCCGGTAGGGGAAACCATGCCGGGACGCGGAGCACAGAGGTGTGATTGACAATGTAGGGTAGGCTAAACAATATTATGTGGAGGTAAAAATTCGTTAGAATAGGAGGGTAGATGCAGTGGAATGCGTATAAGTCATGCAGAATGCTTGATAAATGGGAATCCACCAGAATACTTGCAGCGTCAAAGCTTTGGGCTGTTTCAGAGAAAGAAATTTTGCCACATGGCATCGCTTGATTGACTTAGGCAGCAGAATGTTGTTTAACCGGCTTGTATGAACGTCTACAACTCCCCGGACAATCCAATAAACTTTACTACCCTTTCATTTGTTGTAATCCACTAAAAAAAACCATTAATTGGAGCCCTATGCCATTTTCCATGTTAAGTCCAACCATTGATCAGAAATCACAGTTATCTAGACATTGCGAAAACGTTACGAACAAGTATACTCCGACAAATACACTTCTAATACACGTCAAATACGTCTGCCGGATTTGCTTACTTTTGTCGATCTTTCAAACTAGGTCACAAATGGCCGGCTAGAGAGGGCACGGCGATCAGCCATGAATTGCGAGGTTTTTCATCTTAAAGAGCTCGTAAGTTTTGTGGGATTTTTGTTTTTCACTTGCTTGATGGCCTTAATGCATCGCAATTTCCGTATTGTCGGATTTCTCATTGTTGTATCCTCTTGGAGAAATAACGCTTTTTGCTTTTGTCAATG
This sequence comes from Isoetes taiwanensis, assembly GCA_021234155.1. NCBI lineage: Eukaryota > Viridiplantae > Streptophyta > Lycopodiopsida > Isoetales > Isoetaceae > Isoetes > Isoetes taiwanensis. Next base: position 19,181,561 of record JAJEKV010000016.1, on the reverse strand, counting down.
CATAACTTCATAGCTGACGGAATACCTTAATATGCCATCGATTGACATGTGAATTACTGGTAACTGGATATTGCAGGAGGTAGAAACGTATCAGATACGAGAAGTCTTAAGATGTACGTGGCTTTATCTAAACTTGTCAGATGAGGTTATCTGCATTGCTTACATTTACTGAGGGCAGGAAAAGTAAGAAGAAAAGTAAGAAAAGGGAACGTTTTTTCCGTCCGTTATGTAGACTTCTAGCAAAACTGATGGGTGAAAAAACAGGATCCTTTATCGGTAAACCCAAGCTGCATGTTCTGTATTAAATAGGTAATCAAGTAGAGTGGATCATAAAACGCTTATTTTGGTGAGAGAGGACATCTATGATACAAACCTTCAAGTACTACATTGCGCTCTTGGGGAGAATACCTGACTGATCATTATGATTTTAAATGTCCTTAATTGGTAGTACAAGAAAAACTGCAAAGCAAAGCAAGTTTACTTTCTCATCTATGTTCACATTGGAGAAGATCCGATGCTTCAGGAGCGAAGCATGATAATGGCTGAATGAACAGTCATATTTAAAGCCTGCTTAACATAGATATATTAAATCTGCCCATGTGTCATGCATATGCTTTATCGAGGTAGGAACGAGCCTCGCAACTCATATCATCTCTATCTGTTCAGAAGCTTTTTAATTGAAGATAAAGTGCTTGTATCTATTCATAGAATTAACACTGTTTCCTTTATTGCAGGCATTCTGCATACGATTATGTTTAATAGAGCATTAGGATTGGTTAGGCCACGGGACATTGACTCGGAGCTCTTTGATATTACTTATGTATGTTCGGCTTTGATGAATGCATATAACTGTTTGCATGCATACATTCTTAAAGGTATGTGATGAACAAAAATAAAATGTCAGCATCAACAACCTGAAATGATCTATAATTGACAAATTGGTTCGTGATCAACAAAAATAAAATGTCAGCATCAACAGCCTGAAATGATAATTGACAAATTGGTTCCGTTCATTTTCCAGAAAAATGGGTGGCTTAATGCATTGAATTACAAAAAGCACTAATGTGTTTTCTTATATTAATACGTCTCAGTTGCTGCAGGTCCAGTGTGGAGATGTGAGTTTTGAGAAGAAGATTGAAGAAAAAATTGACCATCTCATTGGTTGGGTTGAGAAGCATCCAAATAAAAAAATTCAGGTTTGTATTGAAATTATCAGTTTTCTGTAAGCATTACCATTCATTGTTTAGATTGTAATTTCAGTTTATTATTTGACTACAAAACCCGTGCTGATTTAAACGAACAAGGATTAGCATCATTTTTACGGCAAAAGCTATCCTAAACACATTGGAAAGGATTATTATCAGATATGCTCTTTTATTTATACCTGGTTTCTTTCAAGGAGAGTAGTTTGGCAATTAATATAATGCAAAGATCTTTGCACTGTTAACATTGTATGCCTAATATGGAGTTCCAACATCATAGGGATTCAGATTTTCTTCTCCATTTTATTTACTACTTCATCAATTTGCATGCCATTTAAATGTGCTAATATATGAAAAATTGATGCCATTTAAATGTGCTAATATATGAAGGAAAAGGTAAACATAACAGTCCAAGGTGGTGAGGCTTAAGAAAAGGGAATTGTAATCTGAAGGTCATCTACGAGATTTTACTGGAAAGAGTGTGTTGATAAAGTGCTTATGTGGTAATTTTTACAGAATAAGATTGTATGGAAAGTAGCTTCTGCTATGTATATCATGCCTATATTGCAATTAGCTGTTTTTTTGCAAAATTCATACTGGCCTGCTTTTTGCCTGAACTAATCAGTGATGCAGGTTTGCCTCTCATTCTATGAAACAAGAAGTAAGCAAATGGCATGGTTTAGTAGTAAAGTAGAGCGCTTGTATTGGGAACAATGGTGGATTTATCTTAGCACCGTTCAACCATCCCAATCAAGATTCAAAGGGCATGATCCAGTGTTAACTTCAGAAGTTTCTGGTAATCATCTAGTAAACATATGAATGTGATGCCCACCCTTCTTTGATGCATGCTGCTTTTTGCAGATGTCACAGTGGAAGATAGAAAAAGACGCCACTCTAGGTTAGAAGCTGAACTTAGGGATGTGCTGCTCCAAATTCTGGAGAATGTAAATGAGAAGAAGGATCACATACCACCTGTCACCAATCAAGAAGTCATTTCTTTTCCTTATGAAATAGTCATTCCAAGGTATGGTTCATTTTCTTAATTAGGTCGGATAGCTCATTTGCTAGCAGAAATAATTGGCTTGTTATGTGGCGCAGCTCTGCCGATTCCTCATTTGGCATGGACATGTTGAAGCGCATGCTACAGACGGGTCCTCCACCAATGCTCAGCTGATTCCAAATCAACGTTACATATGTACATCAATCCTCTTAATCATGCACGAGGATGTAAATGACACCCATAAAGGATATTACGGTAAAGGATACGGTTACAGTCATGTAAATTGGAAATGGAAATGTGCAAAAGATTCAATTCTTCCAGCAGTCCACATGCATGGAATTTTGACTCTTAGCATGTAAATTATTTCACATATATTATATTCGGTCTTACCAAAAGACCAAGGAATCAAATTTTATTCTTATGGTAGGAGTTGAGCAATTGAAGCAAACATGGAAAATGGTTGGCCTACAACATCGGTAAATATTGTCATTGTAGAAACCCGGCCCCACGGATGTGAGCTGGTGATAGGTTCTTTCGAGGGGAAATTACCACAATGCCCTTATAAAAAAGTGCCATTATAAATGCCATTATTTAATATAGTTTTAATTTTGATTGATACAGCCGAGGTTTTAAATTAAAATTTGTATAGAGTAGTAACAATTTGAAGAGGTGGTTGTCTCGTTGTTGGTTAGAATTTTGGGGCACGCAAGGATAATATAGAGCCACTCTCTAAGATTCATTGGTAAAGGTAAAAAACCATTGTGCCAAAATGATGAATTTGACCTCAAATGTTGTGATATAGATATGAATGCAATGTCAAAGCAATAGTAGCTATAGTTCTAAAAAAAAAAAAAAAAAAAAAAAGTTATAGTTAAAGCTGTATAAGCCCAACTTTGGTTTAGAGGGAGCATTTAACACTACTTAGAATTTCATTATGATTGAGTTGAATATCATTATGATTGAGTTGAATATGGCAAAAGCAAACAAGTTGTGCCCTACTTGCAAAATTTGAAACGAAATTGGCATGTGAATGAAAAAGAGTAATGGTAGAATTGGCTTTAATCATTGTCTATTTATTTTGTGTAGCTAGGTTTGTATGTTACACCCAACTACATATCATGTTTTCTGTTGTATTGAGGTTCCGCATGTCGACCTTTCTTTTACGTTTGAGTTACACAATGAGTCTTTTACTTTGAAATTGAAGGGAATACAATGGAGTGAGGATGTATCTCACAATTTTGAACATTTGCCATTATGAAAATTTTGAGAATCTTAGTTTTGGTGTTTTATAAAAGATGTTGTTTTTCTAGTGTAGAAAAAAAATAAAAATTCAGAAACCATGGACAAGTTCAGGAAATTAATCCCATAACACACTAAAACAAAGATTTTCAAAAAAAAAAAAAATCCTTCAATTTGCGCGTGTGTGCATACGCGCACGCCAATAATGGGTGCGATGCATGTGTTATGTGTTACGAGATGTTAGAATTTGTTTTTTTTTTTCCAAAGGCAAAACGTGGAATAGATCACTATTGTTTACATAACATAATGGACCGTAGGTACTTGTTATGAACATTGAAATAAAAAGGGGCAAGAACAAAAATGCAATTCCTTAGGTATGGAAATATTTAAAACTATATTAAGATCAAACTGGCTATCAATAAGGGGATGAATTTGTTGGAGTTTGATGATAGCCTTCATAATGATATGCTTCTATGTAGAAGTTCAGGAGAGCACATCTCTCGCTTGTATCCTATTTTAAAGTCCAAGGTAAATAATGAGAACATGGATCAACTTTCCCAATTTTCCCTCTTGCAATTTTCCCTCTGCTCTGCATTCGAAGAAACGGCCAGAGAACATGCCGGTGACAAGGTCTACTACTTAGTTGCATCCTTTACTGTTGCAAAAATGGGATAAATGATGTTACTTGATACAAAAAATTTACAATAAACTCTGGGCAGAGCTGCTTACCATCATGCCGTGCATTTCCAAGACGATCAAGAAGACTGGGCTCAAGTATTTGCATCGAATTTGGATAAAAGTCATCATGACTTTCAATGTGCAACATTTGCATGTGACTATTTTTGTCTTTAATTCTTGGAGTGTACAATTTCTGACCCGATAACAAGATTTGATTAGGAAAGGGTTAGTGTTAAACATTCAACGTACCCAGGTTTATGCAGATTTCATGCCTACTCTATTCCATAAGAACTAGTTTTGTTGGAGGCTATAAGTAGAAATTCTGTTCTGCAAAAAAGCTTCTCCAAGACAATTTTAACTTCCTCAGGAAAAGAACACATCAAGATCAAATTGTGTAAGGTCCTTGCTTGGGCAACTGAACTTGACATGATATATTCATAATAGCACTTAAATTTTGTGCATGGTCCCATTTTGTTTCATCCTTTACTCCTTTACATAAGATTTTAAATGCTTCACAAAGACACAACCTCCCCAATCAATTTCTTGCATCTGTTCTTTAAATTCAGACAATGCATCTCTTTAGCATCCTCCATAAAGAAGCATATGAGATGCATTTCTTCCTTCATTAAGGCATGGCCAACTGAGGAAGTCAGGAAGATGATGACTATTGTAAAATTGAAATATGTCTACAGACCAAATCGATTATCTTCCGCTGTACCTTTTGTGAAAAAAAACCCAGAACTGATGCTACTTTCAGAAAAAACAAAGAACTGATGAACTCTGTTTTTTGCTGACGATCTGATTTCCTCTCACATCTTTTGGGTCTGTTCCAGATCTTTGTGCCAGACCTTTTCGACTGTGCCAGATCTTTTTCGGCTGTGCCAACGTTCCCAGATCTTTTCGGTTATGCAGCTCTTTTTCGGCTGGCTCTAAATCCAGTTCGTTCCACATGTTTTCGACTATTTTGGGCTGTGATCATGTGTTCATGATCTATTTTCCACTGTCTAACATAATAAGATAATAATTTTCTAATGGTTCACAATGTACAAAATGCCCTCTTTTTCAATTTTTTTCTTTCCCCCCTCCCCCTCCCCTTCCCCTCCCAAAAAAAAAAAAAAACTAGAGAAAACCATTTGCCAACGTAATAGGTCTACAATGGTAATTGTTATTGATTTAGGAGTAGGACTTGGGAAAAACGAAGAAATACCTTGCCTTAATGGGCTAGGTGTGCATAGGCTATGAATCATACATTGGAGTGAAGTACATCCTGGATGATGATTAAGCATATCCTAGTAGGCACTAAGAAAGAGATAGACAGGTAGATAGGTCGGTAGATAGATAGGTTTTTTAACGTCCGCAGAGAGAAGAGGATGCACACCGATATTCGAGAGTGCAAGCTCCTAAAACAAAGGTGTATTGAAATGTATGTGAGAATACAAGATATATAAAGGGCAATCAATATTAATTGCTCCCATTACCAGCCACACCTAATTACGTCGTAGCTAATTATGGCAAGTGGTGGGTCGTTGCTAGATAGTATACTGATGAAGTGCTTAATTAGCAGCTATGTGCTTAATGTCATAAGTGCTAATACGTCGCATCTAGTAAGAAGATGACGATCTCGATATCACATATCTTGACACTCCTCCTTGATAAGAGGTTATCATCTCCATGCTCAACCTGAGCTCTGGAATCGATCAAGACCAATACCCATACCAAATCGATGTTGCTCAAAAAGCTTGCGAGTCAAACGCTTGATCAAGACATATGCGGTATTGTTCCTTATAGGAATATGCTCAATCTGAATTTGTTTATCAGCTATAAACTCCTTCACAAAATGGTAATGCTTGGCAACGTGCTTAGACTTTGGATGCCGAACTTCAGTGCAGCACTCAATGCCTTCTTTGTTATCCAATAATCTCAGGGGTTGTTGTAGATGCTGCAACGTACTTGCTTCGATGGAAGAAAGAGATATTTGATCCTATTTCTTGCTAATCCAAGCAATGGTAGCGTTGGCAAGCATAGGAGAAACGGCGGATGTGGACCTAGAGTTATCTTTCACATCGTTAAGTAATGAATCACTGTATGTCAGCAATGAAAAGGCATCACTTGCAATATATAAGGTCATAATCAACAGCATCCTTTCAGTGTCTGAGAATGTGCTTGATCATTTTCCAATGTTTATGGCCTGGATCTACTGAAAATTGAATGAGAGCTATAACAACAAAGGCAATATCAGGTTCGGTGCAAATCATGCAATACATGATGTGAAGTTCAAGGATAATATATGGTATAAATGTGTATATTATACTCGCCACATCACTAGTACATGCCGTATGTACGACATGTACACGTTAGCTGGTATAGATTTCCCATGGGGGCGCAACCCCTAGACTCCAATATATTGCCCATGTTGCAACATGGGAGTATATTAAGCTAATTGCCACATGGCGGAACCCCATGACCTGACCTTTCATTGTCAACCCTAAAGTTGTACCCTAAAAAGTAACCTTCTATAAAAGGGACACATCCTTAATGCGCCCCATTTTTGGGGCCTCGTGATCATCGTTCACATCTTCGGATTCGTGTCTGAGACAGCAGTCGCCATCAGCCTTGGGAGCTGCGCGTAGTCTTCACAAGTCGGATCAAAGTAGGTCGCCTTCTACAAGCAACCTCGGACTCGCCAGCAGCCACCTCGGTCGCTGGCCATGGACACCTTCAGAGGAGCAATGCCCGCCAGCCAAGGATCCGGTAGGTGCCACCTACCCTTGTTTGATTCTTAGATCAGTCATTGGCCATTCTTGTCCAGCCCTAACTATGTATGTTCTTGCCAAGAACTGACTAATGAACCCTAAATATGTATGTTTAGGTTAGATTCATGTGATGTTCTGTTATTCGATTCATATGGTTCTATGATGTATGACCTGTTCGCACTCCTGTATATTGGGAAGGGGGTAGCAACCCAAGCCTTAGTAGATTTGATCCTAGATTAGTCTCATTAACTCCCAATTAAAGCGGCATGTGCATAAGAGCATGCCTGCGTTGTGGGCGGAGGGGCCAGACCGGCTAACAAGGGGGAACTTGTTTGATGGTACCTGATCCCTCTGGTGCGTAAAGCCTATCGGGAAACATTACGGACTAGGTCTAATACCTTATGCACTGCTTGCGGCTCTGGTATGGGCTTGACACCTTTTGGGTGGTGAGGCCACCTTCAATGGGGTTGAAGTCATAGACGAGCAATGCCTCTCTAGTCTGCCTGCCATTAGCATGTATCCTCTAGAGGAAAGAGTGATCTCCTCCTGCCTCATCAGGACTGGGGAGATGCAACCCAGAAATAGCCCCTTTGGCTATGCCCCCGACAGGCTACGATCCGGTCCCAAAACTTATCAGCCTATCTGCAAAGTATGCATAGGAGGGGTGGATAGATTGGACTACCCAACGACCATGTTCTATTCCAGTCCATTTTCCATGAATTCCATCTGCTTTGACCTCTGGAGACCCCAAGTCATCAGTCATACCTTGAGTTTGAGCCTTGGGTAGGATGTGCCATTGTTGTCTATGTTGTTATGTTGTTATGGTGATCTCCACCCTTTGGGATGGCTATATGTATTATTTGTTGTTATGTACTCATGGTATACGGTTCTGCATTGCTAGGTGGATCCCGATGGAGACTTGGTAAATGACATGCCTAGTCCTCCCACGTAGGATTCCTGCCCACCATCAGGAATCCCACGTCAGATGGGCGGTCTCTCGATGGTAGCATGGCCAAGAGGGGGAATCTCCAGTTCGTGTATGATGGGAGCATCGTATATGATTGGGGGACGTCACAATGGTATCAGAACAATGATCTTAGTTGACCAAGATTGAACACTGGCCAATTACTTGATAGTACTAATTTTCTAGAGAAATCCTCGTCTTGGCAAAACAAATCCAAGCAAGAATCACGTTTTTGGCAAAACAAATTTCCAACCATTAGAAAAATCAGTGAGCCAGTGCCCAACGACTCTCAACTAGTGCGAATGGCACTTGTGAGATTCTTACAAGCTCGTTTCTTGCACGGTGAGAGTCGTCCACCTATTTTAGGTTATATGCATCTAGAAATATTAAGTGTATAGTCCAAGATAGCTTAAAATAATTAATTAGGCTTGATTGTGTACTTAAACATAATAATTGATAACTTATAGAGTAATTTAGACCCACGACTCTCAGCTAGCGCGAATGGCACTTGTGAGACTCTCACAAGCCCATTTCGTGCACAATGAGAGTCGTATCGACGGTATCACCCTTTTCCTAAGTCGTATGATATAGTTATATGCAAAAAAACAATTTGACCTAGAATTTAGGGTTTTTTCTATAAATATTGGGGCCCACAACTCTCAGTTCGCAGAAAAGAATTGGTTTTCATCAACAAGGTGATTTTCAGGTGCCCGTGGTCGGATCGAGAAGCTGTTCGTCATGACTCACACTAAGCAGACCGCAAGGATGGCTGAGAGCGACTCTAACACCAGCGCCCAAGTTTGTGAACGCTATCAGAGGAGACGAGAAAGGAGGTCTAAACATGCAGAAGACTAGCCTCCTGATCAGCTCCAATACCTCAACCTTATGATCCAACACCCCCACCCATCAAACCAAGAAGCATAGGAACAAGGCTTTCGAAAGAAAGTACGGTAAGAAGTACCCCCGTCTACTTCTTCTGAAGATATAGATGACTATACTCGAGAACTCGAGCGTATACTTTTAGCGGAGGGCACTTCCGAAACAAACCCTAACTCCGAAGTTCAATCGGTTCAGGAACAGTAGCACCAAGATCAACCAGATGAAGAACAGGTGAACACCGATGAAGAGCAGGCACCTGAGCCGCCGCCATATCCAAAACTTCCAGTAGCAGACACTAATAAGAAGCCCAACAAGAGGATCGAATCCTACACTCTAGGGCCAGAACAGAGGTACAAAGAAAAGTTAAAGTAGTATGAGAAGCTCATGGCGATGTACAAAGCCTACTCAGAGTATTATGACGCACACCGAGTAAGATTTGTTGCAATTGGCAGGCCAACAAGAGATCTAAATCCCCTCCGACCTCCACCAGATCCTCCAGTGGCACCTAAGAAACCAATAAAATAGAAACTGATCTCAACCTACACAAAGTCTCTGCAAGAGATCCGCCATTTCCAGCGGAGCACCAATTTTCTGATCCCCCACGCTACCTTTGGCAGATTAGTAAAGGAAATGGTGCAGGAATATCAGCCAGAATTTCGTGGCACTTCACAAATGATGATAGCGACCTAGGAAGCAGCCAAAACTCGATGATGCTAATATATGCACAATGCACGTTCGCAGAGTAACCGTTATGTCTAGGGACGTTAAAATTTCTATCTATCTATCTATCTATTAAAAGCCGTCGAGAATGAAACTTTTAGTAGTTACTATGTATGTCGAAAGTTACTTCTAATAATAAAATTATGGTTTTTCTAATGTTTGTAAACAATTTCAATGTTAAAGAGTCGGAAAAGTATAGTTCAAATTTTCGACGACTCTCAGCTAGCGCGAATGGCCCTTGTGAGATTCTCACAAGCCCATTTCGCGCACAGTGAGAGTTATCAACCCTATGTCCCAAAATAATTGCCCAAGCTAGCAATTGATAGGCATAGTGAGCTTCAAATTAAACGTAGAACACGGTTTTGTACTTGAAAATGTCATTTGGATATAAAAAAATTTCACCAACACTCCACAACTCTCTGCTAGCTTGGACGCCGCTTATGAGATCCTCATAAGCCTATTTCGTACACGGTGAGAGTCGTCCAACCTTTTCTACTTACAATCTAGTTCTAATCCAAAAATACCTATTACCCATTGTGCATTCCAACACGAGTCAAACCAACTGGGCAAAAGTATGCTGGTGGGGTACAAAAAAACGCGGCCCCAGCACTTAGATCATCACCCTGCACCTACTATTCTATCATAGTATTCCACTTGTCATTCATTGGAGCTGTTATATATTTCTATTGATTACCTAATTACCATGTGCTAATACCACTAACACCCTAAACAAACTGCCATATGGGGTGCTATATGAGTGCTGTCAGCATGTGTCCAGATGCCTGCTTTTGTACCCCACCAGCATATTTTTGCCCAACTGTACTGGAAAGTCCAACAAATAGGCAACATTGTTGCAACCCAAAAATTTATGCACGGTTCTTTCCTATAAATACCACTTCATTTCTGCAAGACAGCACCTTCAAATCTCGCTCCTGTCAGTTAGGCAATCTTCTCAGCTACTTAGGTGCTCACCTTCGTATTTGACACAGTCTTCTTCATCACCTCTATGGCGACCTCTACTTTCACTTCCTGGTACAGCCCCACTAGTCATCTCAAGGAAGTACCACTTGATTAGGTATGTCAAGTGTTCCAGCACTCATTTGGCCTCCAAGATACACTCCATGCCACACCATATTATGGCAGAGTTTCATGCTAGGGTAGAGGTCCATGCTAAACAAGTCCCACCATGTGAAGGCCTTTGGATACCAAAGGACATTCTTGGTGAAGCCTTAAACATAGTTGAAAATGTCATGAAGGCTTTGCAGAACAAGGCATCTCGTATGCCTAGCTATATGTCCATGAGCCATAGGGGTGTCAGATATTTTACCCTTACTACTGCATTGGCTCTCTTTCTAGCATATAAGGCCGAGAACGTAGTGGGTCAACCCTCCATTCAAGCCATAGAACTCAACCCTTTAGATTCCAGAGAAGATGAGCAACTCTTGCTTGAATATGAGGAGAATGTCATATAACAACAACGGCAACAAGATGGAATGCTAGATGACGTTGAAGATATTATTGACATTCCCTCCGACGAGGAAGAGGAAGCTAAAATGCAGCTGCAAGTGCAGCAACAACACAATTTGTGGGCACCAAAGGAAGTCGGATTGGGCGACACAATCGACTTTCAAGAACATTATCGATGAAGCAGTGGTAACAAGTATTAAAATTCAATGCCATTCACACTGTAGCTCATCTCCCAAGGAACATCTTCAAAAAGAAAAAATGGCCATCCACCGCATGGTGTGCCAAACCTCAATTTTCCCTTTTTCAACGTAGGGGCACAAGGGGGAAATGAAGTGTTCCTCCAGTTCGCCACTCTAGCGAGCTCAAGATGTGGTTTTGAGTTTGCGCATGAGTCTGTAGCATCAATTTACTCTAAGGACTATTATGACGGATGGAGCCAAACTCGACTCGCTATGTGCAACTAGCTGACCTTTCGCTGAATGCATTCGGCCTTGCCTAATGCACTTACAATCTAAAGGTAGCATGTAGTTGGCAATATGGGCTTTTGATGGATCTTCTACTCTGCAAACATGTGTCCTAGGGTAACTCTAGCCTTCTGGATGCAATCACGCAGTTGAACTATCGTTTCATACCTTCTAGCATGCACAGTCGCACAGTGTCTAGCTTGTTTACGATCCATTGCAATGGGGCAAGTACGGAACCGGTGCTTTTGGGGGGGGGGGAGGAGGAGGGGGGTGTGTTCTCCTCCTCTTCGAACCCTTGATGAAACCCTATAAGCAAGCTCTCGGCCACTTCAGAGCCAGGGAGGGCTGCCAACACCTAAACCCTACATATTTCGTAGGGTTTAAGTATCGGGGCACCAATACCGCTCCATCTGCTAATCCCACCGTTCAAACGGTAGCTCATCTCCCAAAGAACGTCTCCGAAGAAAAAATGGCCATCCACCGCAAGGATGTGCCAAACCCCATATTTTCCCCTTTTCGACGAGGGACACGAGGGGGAAATGAAGTGTTCCCCCAATTCGCCACTTTAGCAAGCTCGGGATGTGGTTTTGAGTTTGTACGTGAGTTCTTAGCATTCAATTTTCTCTAAGGACCACTATATTAAAAGGCTCATATTTCTCATGTTTGAAAAAAAAAACTTGTGAGTTGTCGCCACTATATTGAATTGCTTGTATTTCTAATGGTTTGAAAAACTAACAGAGTTAATATATTCATGATGCAATATTCTAGACTTGAGGTTAATGAATGCACCGTCCTGAATCTTTGACCTAGTGAAAAATTTTTGATGAATGAACGCTCATGACTATTTGGCCTAGTGATTTCGTGAGAAATGTCATATAAGTGTTGGAACTTGTGCTGGCTAAAATATAGGTCCTTATCAATTGGTCGAATGAAACAATGTACAAAAAGAATCATAGAAAGCATATGATTTCTTGGCCATCTAACCGGATCCGAGAGGATAAATAGAACTGCTAAGATTGCATTTGCATTCAGCCAAGAAGAGGCCAATTCCATTCCCATGGAAACTAATCAGACGTTGACAGATGCAACTAAGATCATGCTTTCAATTCAAGCTGGTTTTTGCATTTCTCATAACTCTTTTTCATTGAATATAAGTGAAGCATGTTGTTCTAAGTTGTTACCTAGGTGAAGTTAATTATTTGAACATCTATCGCCATATTGCTAGATGGGACAATAGATATGAATATTGTTTGAGTCTAAAAAAGGATCTTGTACTTTCTTGAAATTTTAAATTTTCAGCTTGGCTAAGTGGTACGGGCTTCTAAAATAAGGTTAGATGGAAATGAGGATGGAGAAATGTATCATTGATTCACCACATTATTTCCCTATTCATACATCTAAAATTAGACATTGTTTATTATAAGGAATAAAAGTCTTAGAAACATGCTCAAGTGGTACGGGCTTCTAAAATAAGGTTAGATGGAAATGAGGATGGAGAAATGTATCATTGATTCACCACATTATTTCCCTATCCATACATCTAAAATTAGACATATAAAAGTCTTAGAAACATGCTCAACGTTATTTAGAGTTTTACATTAGGACATTAATATCCCTTGTCACAAGTGAGTATGCCCTCAACTTTAGCTAGAATGATACGTTGTTGGTAGTTGAAGGATTTGTCATTGTTGCTACGAGAGAATCCTTGACAATTATGTTCTACACCATACCTCTAGAGCTCCTCACCACTCTAGATATGCAAGGGAACACCTAAAGCATGCATGATAAACATCTTAAACAATCCAAATCCTCTTTCAAACAAAATGTGCATACTGTATGGATACGAAATAGTATACCACTCAAAATACATTGGCAAAAAGAAGAAGTACAAATGTACACTTAGGTAGAAAACAAGATAGAAAACATAGAGCACACCATGCAACGCCTAAACAAGTCAATGTACATAATGCAATTTATAATTACAAATATGAATCATGCTCTAAAAGTAGTGCACAATTAGATATAATAGTTGGAAATACTAGTTATTGTAGAAAATTATGCTCAAAATCCATTATGGCTTTAAGGATTGAAACAAGTATATTAAAAAAACAACATAAACCAATATTGTAGACTGCTAACAAGCATTGTAAATAAGCATATGCCAAAAACCATAACACACTTTCAAAATCAAACATGGTCTTTGAACTAATAAAAAAAACTTGGGAGGATTAAAATTGGGTTAAAAGTATGTATATGACACTGATAACTAGTATGTAAAATCATCTTTAATTATAATATTGACAATGTATGCTTAAAAATTACCTCGTAAACTAGTACTAATTTTAAGAGACTAGTGTAAGACATAGAATTAATATAAGAACTATGATCAAACTAGTAGTAATATTCCTCCTTATCACGCATTCCTCCTTATCGCTCATTTCTAGCCATTCATCATCGTAATATTCCTTCTCTTATTCCTTCCAGCGCATTGTAGACCATCCATTGAATCCGTGATGGATCAAACTAGCATTTCCACCTCACCATAAGAATCATTGATACAAGTCAACGTACAAGTCAATTAGAGAACACCATGCAAAAAAGGGGACTTGAACCCCCTGCCATATGATGCAGACCCAAGTTGAGAACATTATGGCTTAATACAGCATTATACAGGATGCTTCAAAATATCTGTGCTACATGCGTGCACTACATATTTTTACAAACTTAATAAAACTTAATATGTGGCATTCTGAATCTCAAGCTGAAACCATGGAGCCGGATGTACTTGTCTGCCAACGGCAGCAGCAACAGCAAGTGTAAATTATCCAACACCTTGTTTGCACAAATTTGCAATTAAAAACAAACTTTTTATAACAAATGCTAACCTTCTAAAATATAGACACGACCTGTGTGCACTACATATTTCTACAAACTTAACAAAGAACCATACATTCTTTCAAGATGTACACAAGTGCTTCTGAATCTCAAGCTGAAACCGTGGAGCCTCATGTACTTGTTTGCCAACGGCAGCAACAGCAAGTGTAAAGTATGCAACACCTTGTCTGCAGAAATTTGCAGTTAAAAATAAACTGTGCATTCCAAAATTCAGAATGTCACTTGCACTTTTAGGACAGATGCTGACCTTCTAAAATATAGACACGACCTGTGTGCACTACATATTTCTACAGCAACAGCAAGTGTAAAGTATGCAACACCTTGTCTGATTTGTGCAGTTAAAAATAAACTGTGCCTAAGAAGAACTGGATATGGCGCTATTATGTTAATACAAGTTCTTCATCAAAGAAGGGGCTTCTTACAGCTTGTGCATGGGCGGATTGAAGCTCCAGCTATGATGCCCCTTCTTCTAAGTCCCAAAACTGCTTTGCTGGTCTTGTCTAAAAGGTCCATTTTCTGATGGCATCTCATATCTAATCGTAGCCCTGATCCAATTCAACACAAAGAACTTAGTCCGAGGGAGCTAACCCTCCTGCGAACCTCTGCCTTACCTGGATATGCGCCGTCTCCAGCAACTTCTAGCACATCTTGGAAGAACAGAGCAGGATCGAGCTTAATCTATGACCTCTCAATCGTCTCCAGACTTTCTAGCAAGGCTTACAAATATCATTTACCTGGAACCGGATGCCCTCTATAAATCTAAGCCATGCCGGCCCCCTCGCCCAGACGCCAACATGCAGGCAGAAGATCGACATCTGTATCAGATAATCGGCTTCAGCCTTCCATATTCGACTCCTCGCTTCTCTCAAAAAACCAAAGTCCAGGCTCCACAGTGACACCATCAGCATTATACATTACACGTATAATGCTACGAATACCCAATTAAAACCTTTAAAAACCTTAAGTTATACAAGAAATTTATCGCGGTGGCCAAGGCCGCCGCGAACATTTCTCTTTCCTCACTCCTATGTATGGGATGGTCTAGTTCATTAGTTGCAATATAACAATAAAGAATTAGAGCACCTGTTCTCCAATGAACCACCATATTTATCCTTTCTGTCATTTATCTCAGCCTTGAAGAATTGATCTATCAGATACTTATGTGCGTCGTGCATTTCTACTCCATCAAAACCTGCAATATGTGCATACAATAAATATTGGAATTTTAGCATATTATGAGATACTCATAGATTCACACCTGCCAACATGGCATTTCGAGCACCTTTCCTATCGCCAGATCATAGGTTCAGAGAATACCATTATATAATGGGGGCATAACCGTTCAATCTCATCGGCATGTTTAAAAAACCACAATAAATAACTAAGAAGTAAAAAATAACATAATCTACAAACGAAAGGGCAGTGGTTTTTTAGCAGGGTGATTTGGGCTATTATTTCGGGCGCTCATTATTGGTGGCACTCGGATGGTTTGTAGCAATAGATTGCGCCGCCGAGTCTGGCGGCTCCGCATCGAGAATATTTCCAAGGGAATATTCCAAGACATAGAACTTTCCCTAGTACTTTTCCTAGTACATGATCACATAAGGTCAATGTTTTTTAAGGGTCGAGCCCTTGGTGACGCTCACACTATCTCCCCTCGATTGGGGTTATTAAATAAATTAGTGGAAACCCTTCCGGGCTTCAATATGGAAACCCTTCCGGATTTCATCCGTAAGAAAATATAAATAGATTATTTTTTGGGGGAAGCGATATCCACCGCTAATTAATGCTTAAAAATTAATTCCTACGGCTATTCTTGAAAAGCTTTTTAGAGAAAGGGTTTTTTTTTGTCTTACTCTTCTTCCGGCGATTTCTTTCCTGTAAGTGAGAATTAGAAGCAGATCAGGAAGTGTTTCAAGGGGATTAAGGGGATTCGGCAAAGGCGGAAGTGTTTCAGCCATTATTTTCATTGTAGGTACACCAGGACGATTTCAACAGAAAAAGCATTGGCCCTGTGTTTTCAACAGAAAAAGCATTGGCCCTGTGTTTTGATTTTTTTCTTTTTGCAGGAAAGAAGAAGATCTAGCAGCAAGCGGCAAAATTTCTTAAGGCTGGAAGCAAAACCGCCGGAATTCCTTGGATATTTTTTCAACTGATGGTAATTTCTTTGGAGTAAAATAGGAGACCGATTCATAGCACTTCAAATAGGATTCGTTTCTTCAAATAGTTGCTACAGAATCAAAGGATCTGCCATTGGCCAAGCTTATGCCAAAGCTTCATAAGGTCTCTCATCTCTCCAGCACTTCAAGCCTTGGATCAGACTGGCTAGGCCGAAGTTCCAGTTCTTCCTGGGATTTAAGCGACTACATGGATAGTGACGATGATACTGCTGCTCCACCTGATGTTCCTGAAGAATTTTTGGCCGTCTATGTTGGAAGGGAAAGAAAAAGGTTCGTCATCGAAACCCACTACTTGAATCATCCCATTTTCAAGGCTCTGCTTGATCGATCCGCTGAAGAGTACGGGTTTGAGCATTCGGGTGGCTTGAATATAGCCTGTGACGTCGTGCACCTGTTATATCTGCTGAAGGGTGGCGACCCAGCTGTTAAAAACCTCAAAATGGAGGATCTGCTTGAGTTTTATTCCTCCTCTTGATCCCTTGCCTCCAGATCTAACCAGCACACACATTTTTGAACCCGTCCTCCATGTAGCATCTGTGATGTCGATTTATGAAAGCGTCCGGTGCATCTACAGCAAGGAAGAACAGTTTATATGGTCATTTTTGAAGCACAGCAGCAATATCTCTAATGCAGCAGATTGCAGAAAAAGCCATTTGTTTTCTGAATTGATCCAAGCTTCCGTTTCTGGTCTTTAGTCCTCTTATAAATCTATTGCCTCTGTAGTAGTTTCATCTGATTTGGCCCGATGTCATGCATCCGACCAGAGGAATCTTCATTCTTTATGGTCTGTCTGGAGATGAACAATGTAATCGGAACCATTAAAGTAATCTAAGCTACTATTGTTCTCGGATACTGTTTGTCTTCAATGATGATGTTGGGATCACTGCTCAAGTTTGCTTACATTTATCAAATACTTAAGTTTGTTCTTTCATGTTACATTTATCATTTACTTAAGTTTGTTTCTTTTTTCCTTTTGGTCTCTTGCATGTACGACGGAAGAATATTTAACAAAGACAAAGGTTATGCAATAGAGATTATGTAGAGCATAGTGCCATGATGCAACATAATAGAGTGCAACTTCACATGTACGCACTATCCTGGTCAAACATTGTACATGCATGGCAGTTTAATACACGAGATTCTAAAACTTCAATATGTTTGCACGCCTTCAATTCAATGCAATTTTAAGGTTTGATAACAAAATAATTTGACCGAAAGAACCATGATCTAAAACCAGGACTTCCCATAATTTGTACCTTGCAAGAAGTTCCATGTTATGTTGGGTGTTACATGCCAGAATTTTTGAGATCATGTTATATTAGGTGTTAAGTGCCAGAATTTTTGAGATTAAAGCTGGTCTCAATTCTTAGTTAATCTTACCCCATGGAGTTTCTAACTGCATGTGGAAACCTAACCTATTTTCCTCCTCATGTGGAAACCTAACCTGTTTTCCTCCTCCTATGGAAACCCTTCCTATTTTCCTCCTCCTGTGGAAACCCTTCCCAATTTCCATCATGCAAGGAAATCGGGAAGGGTTTCCACTCAAAATTTGAATTTTGAGTGACGTGCGCTGGATGGACGTGCGCCTTAATGTCGGGCGTCCATGTGGAAAGGCATGAGCCATAAAGGCTCACGTGTGTAAATATTTAAAAAAATAATATTTTTGTGGAAACCCTTCCGGGTTTTAATGGAAACCCTTCCAGCTTTCCAATATGGAAACCCTTCCGGCTTTCCATGGAAAGCCGGAAGGGTTTCCGTGGGAGGCCAACCGGGGGCAAGCGGGGATCAGCAGCACTTATTTCGGACGGGTGGGGAACATAGTGTTGCTGTAGGCACAGCCTCATCAACCCATACACAGACTCGTTGAGGGCATAACCACCCTGAGGGGCAACATGGAGCCATTGAACTGGGTCCGGGTAGAGACCGGCCAGTTCATGTACAAGTAGTTCTTGGGAATTTTGGCTGGGAGTAACTTGTGGAGCAACCTGATCAGGCGGGTTCCGTGCGTCGTCTACATTATCCCTGGTGTCCTCCTCCGACATTGTGTCATCCTCGGTGTCTAAAAGGTCATACTCACTATCATTTTCATCTGACATCTCACTGACTGAGTCGTCAGTGACTACCTCTGCCATTCTCCTGCACTCTACTTGGAAGACAAATATAAACATCGCAAACAAAGTGCACTGCTCTAGCAAGCTACCGCTGCTCTAGCACCAAACGATCTCGAATAGATATCTCGAGGTACAAAAGCTGAACATGAACACAAGCCTGAGTACAAACCTATACATACATTGGGGTCTTTACAAAACACAAATATGAATTACGAAGCAACACATTATACTACTTGTTTCCCATTCATAAAAAATATTATACATTGTTTTTGTCCATTCTGATGACTAGACAATTTGATGCAACGACTTGCATCATTATCTGCACATCCAACATTGTTTCATCTTTATTTGGCTCGGTGAGCCATTCTACCGATCGTTCCGCAGGGAACACCGGGACGTTAAAGCAATCAAGCTCCCTTTCACTCATCCTTGCAACGACGGTGAAAGGAGCGGGGAGGAAGTAGGGGATTGTCTGTCCCTTAGAGGAGGAGAAGGAGGAAGCGGGGGATTACTGGAGATGTCCCTAGTAGGAAGAGGAGGAGGAGCATTACTGCTAGAAGGGACACATCGTGCGAAGACGGTCTTCAACTGGCGGACCATTGTAACAAAACGGCCAAGAAGAATGGCAACAGTTTTCCACAGAAATTGACAATATCAAGCAATTTCCCTGCCATTGTTAGAATGAAACATTTTAACAAAATATGGACCACAACAAGAAAAAAACTGCCACCAAGTTTATAACAGAAACTCACTTCAGCGAATAGAAACTCCTTGATGCGGAGATTGGCTTCAAAATGGTGAAGATGCGGAGATTGGCTTCAAAATGCGGAGATTGGCTTCAAAATGTTCGACTTAACAATGGTGAAGAAGGGTCGACTCGAGCACATATATATACTCTACATTTTCGAATCCTGGCACTACGGCAAAAATATTCTTTCAAAATATTCTTTCTTGGATTTGGGTGCAAGTGTGCACCGAAAGTGTCGATGGTGGCCCTGGATTCGCTTGGGCGAACCCGGTAGGGTGGCCGGGTGCGCCCTGCCATCGGGTACCGCCCTGCCGTACAGGCCTGCCACCCAGGATTCGCCTGGGCGAACCCGGTAGGGTGGCCGGGCACCCACTGACGCACCCTGACGCTCTGCCACCCAGGATTCGCCTGGGCGAACCCGGTAGGGTGGCCAGGCACCCACTGACGCTCCTGCCAATGCTGCAGACGTAACCCGGGTTAGGGGTTCGCTTGGGCGAACCCGGCAGCAATGCCAAGTAAGCCGGCCGCCATAGCCACGTCTGCGACAGGGTTCGCCTGAGCGAATCCGGTGGGTTCGCTGAAGCGAATTCTCAGGGTTCGCGTGGGCGAACCCAGTTGGATGGCCAACTTCCTTTCGGGTGCCATTCGAAGCACCGCAAATAGGGCGTACTTAGAACCATCGCCTTGGTGAGGTTTTTTTTTCAAAAAATGTTAAATTTAGCACGTATTATTTCTTTTTCCCGTTGCCTTCAGGTTCCTTTTTTTTCCCTGTTTTTCGATTTGGGCATCGGGCAGCTCAAATCTGTGATCTTCTTGCTAGTCGGCCGCTTCATAATGCCCTGATTTGGAGGGCAAGCGAAATCTGCAGACTTCATTCATCCTTTTGGTGGAGCCACATCCAGATTTCTGCAGATCCGATCAGCATTTTTTATGTGGGCGGGCTGGACTAGAGCTGCTTCATGGAAGTTGTTTTCTGCTTTGCGCTCTTGTGTTGGTTTTTTCCATTAAATTGTTGATTTCAGCTTGTTAATTACATGTGGGTAGCATTGCAGATCCAAATTGCCCCCTTGCAACTCGTTGTGTGCATGTCGTCTCTGAGCTGGCTAGAGCAGGGATCTCTTTCTAATCTGAGTTTTGTCATTTGTACGGTGTGAGGATCCATGTGCATCAGACTATTGGAAGAAGATTTAGGATCCAAAAAGGCTTTTTTGGTATACTGTTATAAGTAAAAATTTTAACCCAGAAATCCGAAATTTCAAGAAAGGCAGAGAGGCCCAGGATCCATGTCTGCAGATTCTGTCTTCCACGCCAACCCAAAACGGGATCTTGAATATCTAAACTTTTATTCAAATCCCCTTTTTATTATTACAGACTCTTATCAACAAAGCACATCATTAAATGCAGCTCTGCCTGAGAATTTGGCCATAATCCGGCTTAGAAAGCTTCAAATCATTCCCAAATCACAACCCATTTCGTGAATTGCTTCCAATGTAGCTACAGAAACATCCACCCCATCTAAAAATGTGCATCAAACCCATTTCGTCAATTTTAGGCTTATCCACAGAGGGTTTTATCCGCAAAGTTACCTGATGGGTTTCTCCCTGCCCTGTTTCAACAGTACCAGGCACCCCAGAAGTTGCAAGGTTCTCCTGCGGAGCCCAACCCTCTCTTCAACAACCTACAAAATGAGAACCAGAAGACGGAATCGAAGCCGTTGCCGGACAGTAGCCGCCATGGAATGCTCAGAACAGGGCTCGGCCAGCATAAAATCCTGCTGTTTTTAGGGCAAGCCGATCTGGCTATGCTGTTATGGGCGGCCGTTTTGACGCCACAGCATTCTCGAAGGACGCCATAGCCAGCAGAACTTTCTTTAACTTGGAATGCAACGTGTCAGAAAAATTATAATAGAAGTGTTGCACACCAAAAATGCTAACGTGTCATGATCATAGAAGCGCCCCCCAATAATTATATATGTTAAGAAAATACCAAGACCACAACTTTTACACCTTGTATTACAAAACCATGAAAGTCATCTAGTTTTTATTGACATTATGGCCTGCATGTATTAAAAGCCACCCATATATAGGTTTCCATCACGATTACGACTGCAAGTTAATTTTTGGGAGACATGAGGCAAATTAGAGTAAGACTCTGAATTGATCACAGAAGGTCACAGAGTTAAGAAGATTGGTATTGAATTTGTAGGGAATATTACCAGCTCGAGGGATAGAAGTATGATGATTGGTGCATAGAAATTGAGGTTGATGGTCAGAATAGAGATGGATTCATCACTGACCACATAGGCATTATCCCAGGCATTGAGATAAATCTATCTAGAGCACAATATACTCTAGGCTCTCTTATTCTTTTATTAGACCAGGAATATTTAGCAGTAGAAGAAGGAATAAGAATAAAGTAGTTATCATCAATCAGATTTTGCCAGTTTATTTTCTCCTGTTTAGTCATGTTGATCTTATTTCCCAACTCTTTTTCCAACTTTTGATCCCAATTTGGGGTGTTATTGAAAGGTTGTCTGGGGCGCACTTATGTACCAATGCCATTGGCTATAGCAATGAGGAATTCTGGGACCAGCATATCAGCAGGGAGCTTCTCTATTTCGAACTAGCATGGCAGTGTAACTCCAGTAGCCTTATCTGGTGTGAACCCAGCTATATAATATTGGTAATGGATGTATCCCCCTGCAAAACGATCCACTACTGCTCGAGACACCAAGAGCTTTGATGGATTGGTACTGAGAAAGACGTAAATATTTTAAATGTCTTGCCAACCATGATCCCAATCTATTGAGATCCCAAAACCCTCCACTGTAGAAACCTATGACAGCTCGTGAGAGCAAGTTTTCTATGTATTCAAGGTTCTTGTTATGATTGATTTCCACATATTTGATTGGAGCCTGGTGTTGTTCTAGTAAGTCCACGCCATGCCTACTAGTATCCTCTTTGAGAGAACTCAAAGCATTCTGGACTCTCATGCTTCTTAGACACTCAGGAGGCCTCTGTTTTATCCATTCGCTAAATCTGGGCCTTGATATTCTCTCCATGGTATTGCCATGTCTCCATGCTGGGGACTGTTAGTGTTCTCAGCACTCATGTTGGCACTTGTTTGTAATACCTTATTACCATGGTTCACTTCATCTACCTCCTTCACTCTACCTCCAGCGATTTGTTTCATATTCTCATTGATTTGTGATACATTACTATAATCTTTCACCCCACCTCCAGCCATTTGCATCACATGATATGCAACCTCTTTCCCAAGTTGAGGGCTTTCTAAACTTTGCTTAGCATCAACTTTTGCGTGAGCATTTGATCCTCTTGATCTTTGTGCCAAATCACCCCATTCAGACTCTCCTTCTAAACTAGCATTATTTAACATGGGACTCTCTTCCATAACAAGAGAAGAGTCTATCATCTCTATGGTTGGAATATGAATTGGAGGAGAAGAGAGAATTGGGTGGAAAGAGAATTTACCTGGCACTGCATTAAGTACCCCGTCCCAGGGTGGATTCCTTGCTGCTAGTAACGATTGATCTTTGTGTCTCCCTGCTACTATTGCATCTACTTGAGCTGCGGATTTGCGCCTCATTTCTGCAAGCTTATTGTTTAGAGCATCATTCATTCCATTGCTTACTTCACTACTATTCATCCCATTGCTTACTCCATTAATGCTATCTCCTTGCATCTCTGTAGCCATGGACAAAGCCTGTGCGGCTATGTGATTACTCCTCTTTTTTGTCTGCTCATCTCTGACAGAATAATTTCTGGATGCCAGATCATTGTTTGCCCCAGCCTCAAGCACATTCGATTCTACTTCATAAATGGGGCATTTGGGGGAAAAAATTTTCCTGCGCAATCCACCTCTGGAAATTGGGGCTTTTGCAATCAGAGCCTTATTCGATGCCTCTAGCATCGTTAGACGAATTTTGGGCCCCGATAATCTCCACTGGCTCGACCATCCCTCCGGCAGCCGCTACAGTGGCCGCTTTTCCTGTCGCCCATGAAATTCTAGAATTCACGAACAACGTTTGCATGTAAACAATTGCTGATT
This sequence comes from Isoetes taiwanensis, assembly GCA_021234155.1. Taxonomy (NCBI): domain Eukaryota; kingdom Viridiplantae; phylum Streptophyta; class Lycopodiopsida; order Isoetales; family Isoetaceae; genus Isoetes; species Isoetes taiwanensis. The sequence continues at coordinate 19,158,193 of JAJEKV010000016.1, read as the reverse complement.
TGACACAGACCTGACCAAGTGAAAATAATGTTTGTATCCATCCCTATGTCTATCCTTATCAACATTTAAGTGTAATTGGCAACAGACTGGGCCTTGCAAATCAACATTGGGTTGCATCTTGCACTTTTTGACGTAAATCCACTTTTGCTTTCATGTCTCGTGAATGAAGCATGAATATAAAGCTTGTATAAGCATACTCTTTGAATAAGCAGGAATATAAACCTTGAAAAAGCGTACTCTTTGAGTATTTATGAGCATAAACAACCTAGATAAAGCACTATACACTTTTGCATCTAACAGAAACACAATACATAACTCTGGCCTCAAGTACAAAAGGCAAACAACATGGCTACCCTCTACAGTTGACCATCTTTTAAAATACCATCTGTACGTAATCATCATAAGCTCGCACAATATCTTCTGCATTTAGAGTTTCATGTTCTTCGTCTGGATTGGAAGGTGATGGTAGGTTATTTTCTATGCTGTGGAAGCTATCTAGTTTCCTACCAACCTTTCCTAACCATCTTCAATAACCTGCAAGAACAGGAAAGATGTTGCAATAAATGACTATGTTCTCTTAGTTAAGCAATACAAAGAACTTATACAATGAAATGTTGATGCAATCTTATTCAATCCATATCAATTTAAATTCTTAACATTATCTTTGCAAATATATGCATATTCTTACACTTTTTTCCTACAAGTTTACATAAAACTGTTATCGAACAACAACAATCACATTACCACGTGAACTTTGGCATCTGTTGCTGTTCTCAAGTTTGCTCTTGACCAAGATTCACCTTTATTAGCAAAACGGGTGATGCATCCTTATTAAAACTCTTCAGATGAAGACTTGTGTTCCAGCACGTGTCTGAACAAGGTATTTATATAACCAGTGCTAACAAGTATCATGATTTGCAAAATGGCAATCGGTCTAAAGTTTATTTGAGAGTTGTCCTCTCGAATTTGTAAATCTCAATCTGCGTCAATATTTTGTGCAAGACCATTTGAACCATGAAGATGCCAACAGAAATAGAAGGGAATACAAGCTAAAGCTAGCATGACTACAAACAAAAAGAACCAATTCCATCCAAGTGCATTTGTAAGGAGCTACGAAATTTCTACCTTGTTCTGTATATTTTACATAATTGACCTTTAGAGACCAACTTGATCCTTGCCCAATGCATAAGTTACTTAAGGCATTTGGTTTTAGAATGAGAAATATAATTGAACTTTCGAAGTTGTTGGCAACCAACTTGACTCCAAGAGTCTAGCTAGGTCTCTTGGATTTTGCAAGAACTTTATTCGAAGTGCAAATAAAAAGGAAAAGAATTTGCTGTATTTATGCCTCTTTTCGAAATGCTAATAGGATTTGGCGTTTTGAGTAAATGTTTCATTTTGAAGACACTCAAGCATTTTATGACATCGGTGGTTGTCGTAGTCGACGGACAGTATTATTTGGGGAAGAGCTTATGTACCACGATAAAGATTCAACTAGCGTGCCAACAATCCGTGACAGTACTGATAAACATCTCTTAAAGGATCATTATTTTTATTTCATAGGATATAACCAAGCCACTTGAGATGTACGCACACTCCACACACCCAAAGATTTTCTAAGAAATCCTGCGGGAACAATTTGGAACGGGAGGGAGAGCACAAAACAATAGATAAGCTCATCTCACTTTTTGGGTCCACAAAACATCTAAAATTGATCTCATTGTAAGGGTGAATTTGTTTTGTTTTGTTATCATTTACATCATATTTCGTGGGCAAAGGAACTGTGAAGGGACCATGAATAATACTCTTCTGGAAGCATTGATGGCATGGTCATCTTTCTGGAAGCATTGATGGTATGGGGAGATATTTCTCAAGGGTCTCCCTTAGCTTCTGGAACATGACAGGCTTAGAAATAAACGCATCCATTCCATGAGCATAGCATCTATCAACATCTGATCTAAGTGCATTCGCTGTAACAGCGACTATGGGTAGCCGCTGAAATGCTCTTATGCCTTCACTATTTTCCAGGCCCTCAAAACTCTCATCAAGTTTCTTGTTTTTACTGCTGCAAAATGTGCTTGTGTTTTCAGATTCTGGATTGTTGCCAATTGCACCCCATATGTCTCCTTCAGGCCATTTTCCTGTTGCTTCGTATTTTCTGATTGCATAAGCCACTTGCAGACCATCCATTAATGGCATACAGATATCCAACAAGACCAAATCATATTTTTCCTTCCTCACAGCCTCTAAAGCTTCGATGCCATTAGCAACAACTTGAGCTGTGAATCCTAATCTTTTGAGCATTGATATTGCAACCACCACGTTTACCTTGTTGTCTTCTGCAAGCAAAATTCTAGGCACCTTTTTAGGTTTTATGCTCTGGATTTCTGAGGCAGGGATAGAAACAGATTGAAGCTGCTGGAACATGCTGGTAGGAGCAATGTTTTCCTTTAGGGGTTTCTGTTCTGAAATTGAATTTTCCTCCTTTTTTTGATCAACAAAATGTTTACACAAAACAGTAAAGGTGAATATCGATCCTTTCCCAACTTCACTGTGGGCCATCAGCTCACCTCCCATTAATTCTGCCAACTACAAACATTAACAGCTTTCAGCTAAAGAAAACGTTCAACTCCCTTTCCAAGTTAAACATATTGAAATATGGTAGTACAGACCTGTTTACAGATTGCCAGACCAAGCCCTGTTCCTCCATAGTTCCCTGCGAAAGCAATGTTCTCCTGGCTGAATTTTTCAAACAAAGTAGCAAATGCCTGCAAGAACTGGATTGTTTATCAGTTTCTTTTCACCAGTCAAGCATGCTAACCATATCACAGCTATGCTGGCTGCCTGACCTCTTCAGGGATGCCAATACCAGTGTCGCTAATTTCGCAGCATAAGAGAAGTAATTCACTTTTGGCCCCTGTATGTATAACTAGTCAGGTATTTCTGTACACTACATGAGTACATAATTCAATAGAACTGAAGCAGCTCTCTAAATTAATCAGGCCCATTGCACTGATTTACTCAACCATAATTTGAGTCTTATATGTTACCTCTTCTGTTTGGTATCTTCTCCTCAAAATTAAAGCCCTCGGCATTTTTTGCTGGTCTTATATCCACTCCTATTTTGATGTGCCCTTTGGGAGTAAATTTTATAGCATTAAGAACAAGATACTTCAATACATGGGATATTCGTAATGTATCCCCAATCACCTGCACACCAACTGGCATAAAGTCGGATATAGCTGATAGTTTAAACATACAAGAAAATCTGCTTTTACACAAGAACATATCATGCCTTACCATCGTGGGAACCTCGGCTCTTATATCTGCATTGATTTTGATGTCTTTGTCATGAATAGCAGCTACTGCCAATTTGAGAATGTCCTGAACAATATCTGATGGTTTGAATGGTTGCTCTTTGCATTGCATTGCTCCTTTTCACATGTAAAATAAGATTTTTGATCAACTTTATGTTTTAACTATCATCAGAATCTGTGTCCATTTCATTTCTCTTACCAGATTCCATGCTAGCAAGATCAAGAATGTCACCAAGTACATCTGCAATAATAACTCCTGATGACAGCATTGCATTTACAAGATCCTTTTGTTCCTTATTCAAGTCGGTCACCGAGAGGGCTTCTGCCATGCCTAGTAGACCATTCAATGGTGTGCGTATTTCATGGGACATGATGGTAAGGAACATATTCTTCGCCCGGATGGTTTCCTCTGCAAGAAATATCAATTTAGCTTGGAGGCCCCTTGTTCCAAACATGCAGAGCCTGAAATGGTTTTCGTGTTTCCTATTCTTTTACCATCTCCTTCAACTCAAGCAACTCCCTCACCACAGTCTCTAAATTCTTCTAACGACAGTGAGAAAATAAGGCCATCCAGACAGAGACGTGTTTTTCAGTAGTTCTAGATGAAACATTAGCATTCACCTTCAGCTTGACAGCATGTAATTACACCTCAATAGATATGAAATGGCATTAAAGGAAGAATCACCAGTAAGATGCACAGCATGCCGCAGCTCAGCTTCTTGGGCTATTTCTGAAGGTATCCGGCCAGCACATATCTTTTGGACATGCTCCCCAAGTTCAAGCTAGCTACATAATAGGCAAAGTTCAGTTTATGCACTCTTTGGGCAAAATTAGCGAAGAACAAGAATATTTGTTCCTAAAATAGTCTTGTGTTAAACTCCATTCTTAAGCAAATCTTGAAGAAGGCAAAATGCCTACAATGATGTTCAATTTCAGAAAAAAATTTATAAAAGATATTGGAATAAATTACTACCTTTTCAGTAACGTCAATGAATATGGTCAATATTCCAGTTAGAAGCCTGTCCTCATTGAAGCAGGGAATTGCTGCAATGACCCAGGTTGCATGTTTGCTAGCAGAAGCACAAATTCCAATCTCTCCTACTTGTGGCTTTCCATTGATCAAGGCATCCCTTTTCAACTTCATAAGCTTTTGGAGTCCTTCCATTGAAGGAGGAAACAATTCCTCATCACGTTTACCTAAAACCTCCTGTATAAGCAGATTCATCAGGCTATCTTTTAAATAATGACGCTGAAATTGGCATGATACTTCTGAAGTACATTTATACACCTCTTCCAGCTTGCTTAATGCTTCCGCACAACTTAGTCCCGGAATGTGAAACTACAATTTGCAAGAACTCATCCGTATTGTATTATCAGGGGTTGATGCACTGATGGATGGCAAGATTTGACAAGCAACTTTAAGTCATACTTCAACAACATACAACAAAATCAAAAGCCCTACTCATAAGATTGTTCAACGCAGTTGAGTAGTGCTGTGCTTAGAACGAACGTCCGACATACTTTTCTTTTCCTATTTTCTAATCAACTAATAATCCACATGCGTCTCATTTCCTAATTAGATTCAAAATTTCCTATGGCTCTCTTGTTCCTTACCTGGGAGCTAAAACCTTCGAAGAAGTCTGTGAACCAAACATAACGAAGTTCTAAATCGCAGTAGCAGATAAAAAGAGGAGAGCTTTTCGGTCTTGATGTTTTGTCAAACATAAAATTTGGACCCCTGCTATGGCCTTTTTCATCCAGCTTAAGCATCCGTTGTTCCCTGTCTGCCAGCTTTTCCTTCAACGCTTGTACTTCTAGTGCCAAGGCCTTGTTACATTCCTTCAATTCTTCGTTCTCGCTTCTGCTTTTTCTTAACTTAAAGATGAGATCAGCTTCATGTTGGCTGCATTTTAGGTCCTGATCTTCATCTTTACCATCTGCCACAGAACTCGTGGCGTTCCTTTCACAATCCATGAATTCTGCAAATTTACATTCAACTACAGCTTCCTTTTGAAGGAGAGCTCAGCTGAAGTTTCAAGACCCATGATAGAAGACTTTGTGATCGTGCAAGAAAAAGGAAGATATGATTCCAGAATAAAAAACGATTCATACTTCTGAAGCTTCATCAATCCAAGTCCGGAAGCATAAACAAATGCCCTGTTTTCGGCCTGAGGAAAGCTGGAATGCAGGCTATCTAGAAGATCCGCTAGGCAATAGAAGAAGAAATAGAAGCGAATTGGTCAGAAACGAGTGACCTGCCGGAGATGGGCGAGGCAGAAAACCCAGGAAACAGAGGATTGAATAAGACTTAAGAAATGGGTAAAAAAATATTTGCCGGAAGAAGAATCCACGAATTGGGTTTGTTCAAAATCGAGGATTGAGCTTAAAATCGAAGGAAATCAAGCAAGATCGAAGCGAGATTTGGCAGCAGAATTTCTTTTGTTACGTCGGCATTGCCTTTTGGCCCACCACGATCGTGCGAGCCAAAGGACGCTGCCCGGTGGCAAGGACGGCGGAGATGCGTTGTCCGTGCTTCGCGGAAACATCCAAACCGTCCGGCACCTAAAAAAGATCTGATCGGATATCGGCCACATGGTTCATGATCTTGTGGTGATTTTTTTTTTTTATAAAAGGTGCTTTATGTGGGTTAGGGTATAATTATTTTTTTTTAAATTAATATGGGAATTTGGGACCCATTCAAAAACACAACCTCCTCATACAAATATGATCTTGTCTTGGCTAGGTCCGAGGTGCTGTGCTTGTTTCTCTACTTGTGTATAAACATGTCTTATAAGTCGTCTGCATTAAATGCATCAAGCCTGGTTTAACTGTGAAAATTGTTGCAACATAATTCATCTCGATTGATGTTGATTTTTCCATTTATGTCTTCTTGTCTATGTGTGTATATGTACAACTGCTTAATTTTTTAAGCGCCCTAAAAGTCTATATCTAGTTCTTCGAGTTTTAAGTAAAACTTAGTTGCTCCTTCTCTATGGAACAAAACACTATGAACCCATAGCTCAATTGGTCCCTATGAATGTAGACATATTATATGCATTCTTCCGTGGAGTGTATTGCACTATAGTTAACTTCAATAAGAAGTTCGAGAAAATGGAATGCCATCTCCAGACCTCAAAAAGATTTAAAGGACTCAAAACCACAAAATATTGGAAAGCATATTTGCACAACAAATAACATCATAACAAATTTACCAAATCTTGTTTTATCATGTTGTATGCCTAAATCCTAGCCCTTTGGACCGGTACCAGCAAGGAATATCCCATCTATGGCTAAGGCTATGTTCCCATGAAACAAACCAGACTTCCAAATTTCTTGTCAAGGTGAAGTTGAGCCAGTTCCCATGCTCGTATTTAACTTCAAAATTTGAGGTCAACTTCCAAGGATGGCTTAGATTTTTCAAAATTGGAGAGGGGTTTCTGAACTCTCCGGTTACTTGTCTTGAATCTTGAGTAGGCGCATGAGAACATAGCCTAAATCCTAGCCATTATGATGGAAACCCTAAATTGGAATAACAATGGTATAAGGGACAAAGTCGAAAAGGGTAAAATAGAAGTAAAGCATATTCCCATAAGTGCACAGCAGGCGGACATGCTCACAAAAGCATCAACAGAGTCCAAGCTGCCTCCCCAGGTCGCAAGATAACGGAAGGATTAGGCATCATGAATTGTACAGGTTGAGGAGAAAAATCCCCAACCGACATAAGACTATACAAAAGGAATGGGCCAGCAAGAGGATAAAATGAGAAGGCCGAAATCTGCAAATCTGAGGAGCTGGAGAGCCGAAGCCAATTCAGGCAATAAGGGAAGAAGGATAAATGACGAAGAAAGAGAGAGAATTGGTGTAGTGCAAAGCAAGCAGGCCAAGAGTGTTGCAGCTTGAGAGATTGCAGGAGATGCGGGCATCCTAAAGGCACAATCGACTATTAGTCAGAAGCTTGGGTTGTCAGACTAGTCTAGTGAGTAATTTCATTGTCAATAAGGTTATCAATTGGCCTACGGGACCCAAAGCAAAGAGAACAATAAGTGTATTACTGTCAAGATTAAAAAACCCTCCCCCAGAAGGTTTTCAAAAATCTTGGCAGTAATAAGCATCCTGACAAACTGTACAAGGATATATTGGTGCACATTTCAATGCTGTATCGAAGGACATATCTGAATGCGCATATCCACGACCTCTTGAAGATATGATCCCAATAACCCCACTGATGTCGTGTCTAACATCTCATGTAGCGGTTGGTTAGGGGAGGCTAACTCAACATAGCGTGCCTGGATATGGTCGAATGGCTGACAATGCTGAAGAACGTAATATTCACCCTCAATGACTCCCTGTTGGAAACATTGACAGATCATGTCCTTGTGTACCTCTCGAACCTACTGTCTGTCTCAATACGGAGCCGATGTGCACCTTTGTGAATGGAAGATATCAATCTATAAGAATTTAAGTACCATTTTAAGGATATCAAAGTTAGTGAGCAAAACTATTGAGGGGGGGTGCGCATAGCAATGTTGTCTCTCTCCCTTCCTCCCTCTACCTCTCTATCTATCTATCTATCTATCTATCTATCTATCTATCTATCTATCTATCTATCTATCTATCTATCTATCCATATGGAAACATGCCTCAAAATTGAAACAAGTAGATGGTGCCGTGAGGAGCGTGATAACAGGTTATGCTAATGTTGCCAGATGGGAGCAATTGAAGATGGGTGTCACACTCTTCAAATTTACCCAATGCTTGCGCCTCTTCAAGCACGATATGTTGACCTCATTACACCTAATCAACTACTACATTTGCTCTTGCATACACCTTCAATAATGAGATTATCATCCTTTATCTTGGAGGATCTCGACAAGCGAGATGAAATAAATCTTGCATCATCACATTGATATGTAAAATTGTACAATCTCCCACGACTCTATTACTGTAAAGTTTTTTCCCTCAAAAACCCTTTGGGGTAGGGGTTTTTTAATCCTAGGCATTAATGGGCTTGATCTGATCTTTTTATATTGGGTTACATAGACATCTTCGTCTTCATGGATGATAAAAGTCAATTCCTCTCTCCCTCCCTCCCTCCCTCCCTCCCTCCCCCCCGGGTGGAAAATGCCCTTAATTTTGCGAAAATCATGAAAATGGACAAATGGAAGTACCTAAAACTAAAATTATAATGGAATCGAATTGTATTCACAAAATAGAAATAGGGTTGCAATTTTGCCCTGGCATGCATTTCTATAGCACCACGTGGCACCTCAATAACCCGGAATGGAAATCGGGTACTCCAATCCCGGCTTACCGGTTCTCTAGGTATTTTCCTTAGGTTATATTTTAGGTTGCAACCGGCGCCGCAGATAGAGTTCTTCGAACATAAACAAGCAAGAACGAATTCTTTTCAAGCAAATGCCAAGGAGTTCAGATAGGAACCGCCGAGTTCAGTTGAGTTTTTTGAGTTCAATCGAGTTATCAAGCTTTTTGAGTTCAGTTCGGCCGATTTCTTCGGGTTTTTTGAGCAAGCACAGGCATGCCGGATCTTTACAAGAAGAGTTTGCAGCTAGCTTTCTTCGTCGAATTTGCCAGACTTGCAGGTGGTTTTCCAAAATCGCTCCCTTATTTCTATTTTGTAGGGGAATAGTGTCTAGTGCCATTCCGCCACTCCAAGAGACCCGCTCCCGGCTGCCACCGGTCGCAGGACCCCTCTCTACATGACGGACCATTCCCATATACAAGTCAATGCTCTTTTATGTTATTTAAACTTTCAAAACACTTACAAATATTGGATGGAACCAATTTTTAGTTTTGTGAAAAAGGAACTTTTATGATTGATTAGCCATAAAAACGTTATTGTCATCTTCCGCGAGTGCCGTATTTTAGAGGAAATTTCATAATTTAGCAAAACCTAGGGGCACTTTGGTAATTTTCCAAAAAAAGACCAAATCATCTTCCAAAATAACAATAATGTAATGGGTAACATTTTTCACAATACACTTATTAGTATTTAAATTTCCTACCCCGAAAACCCTTCGAGGTAGGGGTTTTTAATTCTGATAGTATCGATGTATTGTTCTATTCTATTGGGTTCCATAGGCCTTGTGGTCTCCATGAACTTATTAAACCTATAGGTGTATATCCACATAATGATAAGTATAATACAGTTATAGAATAGAGAACATATTTGAATTTTATCACATTGTCCCAACTTCATGCTCCATTCTTAAATGTGATTTCTAAAGACACAAAAGGTAGGTGAAATGTTGTCTCCACACACTCTTGAAGTGAATAACATGCATCATGCTTTTGTATCTAGTTGATTGTTTATGAAAGAAGCTTAGGTTAGTGTTCATGCTTTCTAATTAATATTAATAAATATTTTGAATTTTTTCATGGAGTGATTCACTAGATGCATGAATAAATTTAGACTACACACGCCATGTTCTTTATCATATCTTATCTTATCTATTGTATCATTATAATCACATTGTTTCTTTCATTACTTTGAGCTCCCTTATTGGTTCCCCATAGTCCTATAGATCTTTGATTCTATTCTTTTTTCTTTTCTTTTCTTTTCTTTTCTTTTCTTTTCTTTTCTTTCTTGCATGAAGCATATAGATATAGGTCTTCTAATAATCATATTTTATGCGCATCTCCTTAATAATCATATTCTATTCTTTTTTTTTTTTTCCGTTGCAATGTTTTCAAGTTCAAGCTTGCATCTCAACTATCAAGCCATGTCATGCTTAAGTTGTTACTTGTTATGGAAGACTTTTAGTGCACAACAAAGATGAAGGGGTAGGCTTCAAATAGTGGTCCCACGACATTAATGGCTTGGGTGCAAGTTCCACAAACTTGTGATGCATCTCATAGCCACAAGCTACATGCGTGCCTCACATGAGATCCTTAAAGGACACCAAATCCACAAAAAGCCCGATTGCTAGGTACTTCTGGGACACAAAATCCTGACAAAAGTCTGCCAAAGTGAACAGTCGTTGCCAGTCGTTTGCAAGTCAAAATCAATGGATTTGGATTATTGGATTTGAATCCTTTGATACTTATTTCGACAAGTGTCATCGTTTGGATCGCTCTTACTAGTCCTAGCTTTGTAGCATATTGTTGTTGCATGTTAGTTGCGTAACTTGTAATCATCTTTACGCGGTGCGTATATGGCATATGTGACATTTATGGTGAGTTTTTAAGTATGATTTGTATAGGCACTTTTAGGCCCCACTTTAGAACACTCAACTGACAAAATAGGTGGTTCAATGTGTCAGTATAGTTCTCTAAGAAAGATATCCACAATATCATGGAAGTAATATGATCTTTGCTTAGGAAGCAACACACTCAACCAATATATACATCACACTATCATTCTAACAACTCAATAATAGACATGTGTCAGTCTTTTTAAAAGCCTTAAAGCTATATCAACATCACTCAAAGTTCTTTTACTTACAAGAAGAAATCATTGGCAAGGAAGTTTAAGGTTTCCAAGCCTGTTGGACTCCTTGCCCTTGGTTTAAAATAATTTAACCTCGATATGAGGATTCTAGAGGTAAAAAAAGTTGTTCTTTTTTTTTCGCTCTAGAATCCCCTTATTATGTAGTTAGAGATGGCCCTTAAACAAATTTTGAAGGTTTTTTCATTTGAATATTTTTCTTCCCTCAAAACCCTTGGTTTGACGCTGAATGTAAGGCTATAAAGAGTCAGCTACGCACCATCTTAGATCCACAGCTCCGGCCACAGGCCATTAGGGACTATAAGGCATTCTTGAAATCCAAAAAGCATCGCTATATTGCAGAGAATCGGCAACACATGTTTGATCTACTGGTGACTGAGCCAAAAGCCTTTTGGCGTAGAGTGCTGTATAAGAGGCATCAACCACCTGGCAATGTTACCGCAGACCAGTGGAGACAGCGGTTGGAGAAGTTGTATGACCCCGGGAGCAATCGACGCCGACGTGCGGATCGGCTAGGAGAAACACTACGACTTTGAGGAGGCGGGACATCCACCGAGTCTTAGGCATCTTGCTAATGGTAAAGCAAAGGACTTTGCGAGGGGACTTCGGCCGAAATTTGTTGAAATGGGGTGGGCCGACTTTGCTCGGGCCTTTTGCGGAGGATAATCAATCGGGCCATCGAGAGGGGCCGCCCGCAGAATGAATGGTTAGCAAGGTCACCCCTATTCATAAGGCGGGAAGCAGAGATGACTCCACCAACTACCGTGATGATCATGGTGAGCCCGATTATCGCAAAACTTCTAGCAAGTGTCTTTGGAGAAGAAGTTAACGAATGGGCTGAGAAAACCGGAGTAACGCGGCGGTTGGCCAAGCAGATTTCCGCCCTGCCCACTCCATGAGTGATCATATTTTTACTCTTAGAATCCTTATGGAAGCTAGCCGCAATGCACGACGTGACTTGTATTGCTGTTTCGTGGATTTTAAGACGGCATATGATACGGTCCCTCGGGACTTGTTGTGGCAACGCTTGCGAAGCTACATGTCCCACAGATTTGCGAGAATGCCATCACGGCTCTATGGCCGGAATATATGCCACTTTGCCTGCGTCAGACCACCGGGTGAACAGCACCATAGGTGTTAAACAGGGATGCCCGTTATCTCCAACGCTTTTTGGACTCTATATTGACAAGTTGGAGACATGCAAGAACATGGAGGTGGTGGCCTGCAGTTGCCAGAGGCATATACAGTAAAAACGATTTGCTATATGCACGATCCGGGCTTATTATCCCATCTGACTAGGAGTATGCGGGAACATTTGGATGCTCTCGGTCAATTACGTGACATAGCGGGGAATGACGGATCAACCAGCCAGAAAACCAAGTTGTTGCCAATCCATGCTGCAGCATGATATATCTGGACTTCTATTACAGGAGGACAAAGGATGGAAGTTGTAAGGACCTTTAAGTATCCGGGAATCAATTTCTCTGCTAACATGCTATGGGATGATTGTAGAAAGAAGGGTCGGTAGCGGGATGGAAAGCCACGTGATGCAATGAATAATATTCTGAGAATAGATCTCGCGATTAGCACGCATAAAGCACACTGTTCGAAAGCACTCGTGGAACTAGTATTGCTGTATGGGGTAGAGGTCCTGGGGCCAGCGGTTAGCAAGGGTACTTGGGATAAGCTAGAGAGGGTACAGAAGGCTTTCCTGACATACAACCTAGGTGTCAAGGACACGGTGCCTTATCCAATTTTTTTTGTATGAGATCGGCTTTTGCCCCCGCAAAGATTACGTTATGCGCAGGCACCTTGCGTATTTCCATAAGGTTGACAGAATGAATGCACAACGTCTTCCTCCCCGGGCTCTATTATTGGCAGGAGCATTGTAGGGGATGGTTCGCAAGATGTTCCATAGACTATCAACACATTATGGATATGTCGGATATCGCGGAGCAGGAGCTGCATTTGAATGAGCGCTTTGCTACCTCTCTGTGGGATGCGCCCACTCTTGCAAAGCCCAAAACAGAGCACTACCACATGCAGGTCAATCCGTCGCTTGAACACGGCCCCCACCAGTATCTGATGGCACACATCTCTACCAAGAAACGGAGAGCTATAGCTGCAATAAGGACAGGATCCCACCATCTCAGAATTGAGACAGGCCGTTGGGGTACGGATGGAGGGCAGGGAATCCCCCGGCATGAGAGATTATGCGGTCTTTGCCACATGCGGATAGTAGAAGATGAACACCATGCTCTACAGGGAATGCCCGGTGATGCACACATCCGACTCAGCTCATGCCGATCTGGATGCTCTCGAGATAGCAATTCATCAACTGGCGGCGGGCCAATGGTGGCACGTCTCGCGTCCTACATTCTGCAAGTCTCCATCGTCAGGGAGTCCCTCACAGCACAGGGAATTTGAGCGCCCAGATAGGACCGTTCAACGCCTACTACAAGGGTTTTTCCTCCCACATGGGGAGTTTTTTCATCCCAGTGGTAGAGACACATTGTACAGGGTTTCTGTTGTTTTCTTTTGTGTTTGGAAATTTTCCACTACATTGTATCACCGTCCCATAGGCCAGTTGGCCTCCGTGGACGTTAAAATATACTTCCTTCCTTCCTTCCTTCTTTTTCTCCACTAAAAATGATCGTTCTTCTTCTTTCATTATATGAGCTAGAGGAGTAAGTAAGGTGAAGCAAAAATGGAGGGAAGCATATTAAGACTACATTAGTTTCAATTGATCAAAAATGGTCCTAAACAATGCATAAGCCACTGATTGCAAAGTATGTGTGATTCTTGTGTTCGAAATATAGGGTACAATCATGGGCATGGAGAAAATTGCATAATGGCACCACCCATGAACAATGCTGAGCCTAGGGGCATGCAACCACGTGGCTTACACTATGTGGCTACATGTTCATGTCATTTTCCTAATGTAAAGCTGATGTTCTCCCTACACATGGCGCAAAGTCATTTTTGCCAATATAAATGAAAATGAAATTCTTCACACTTTATTCCTCCCTTTCTTCTTCTCTAAGATACGATTTCCCTTTTGCATCCTTTCTGCTAAAAACTTTCTTCTCTCTCTATTCTAATCTATTCTCAATCCCTCCCTCCATCCCCCCTCTCTCTTCTTCTTTGTTGGTTTAGATTTACACTTACGAATAAATTTTTTAATCAGACAATAATACATTTCTTGTGCCTTCTTGTTTGTGTCCTATAGGCCGCTTGGTCTCCCTGGATGATAAAAATCATTCAACTCAATTCAATGTGTAGTTTGAATTTATTGCCACTATATTATTTCATGGCCCCCTCTTTTTCCATTTGAATAAACTTATAGTAGATGTTAAGTTTTATGACAATGCATTCAACACCTCTTATTCTCGGTGATGTTTTTTCTTTGTAATACAAAGAGAAACCATCAATGCTTTTAATTGTAGTTCGGGAGATTAAATCTTAGCTCTCTTTTAACTAAAGCTTTAAGATTTTATTTTTGATGCAAAGCCATTATATAGATAATGATTCCTAATATATTCTTCCTATTATTTAAGAGTTTGATGTGCATTGTGTTGTAATAGCTAATAGACTTAGTTTGATGAAAGTAAATCGCCCCAGCTATTTATTTCTCTATTCAGAAATGCCGAGTCCCGACTTCAAGTGTTTTGTCATGGAAAGTATCTTAGAATTGAATCCCCTAAGGCATCCCTAGCTGATAGCACATTTTCAATCATAACTAGAGATCCAAAAATGAAATTTGTTGCTTCTGGCAGGCTTTTTAGACATCTTTCTAGGGGTACTTGATTTGCATATATTTACAACAGACTTCTGGCTTGCATCTCCTCTTCTAGGCTGGTATTACATCTTTATTCATAACTATTTTTTTGTGATTTGTTTTCTATGGAACTTGCACCATTGAAAAGCTTTTTTAGAGCCCTTTCCAAGGAAGTTTAATTTCTTAATGTTTGGCTATGGAGACCATACAGCCTATGGGCGCGTGGGAGATAGTGGGGATCCCTGCCAGACTCTAGTATTGCTATTAGTAATCCTGCCTGAGGGTGGCATTCATACTGAGCAAGTTTCAAGGGCCCATAAATTGTGTTTTGCATTTTATTTGGAACTTCCAGCCTCATCAACCTATCTCATAGCTTTTCCCTAGGGATCGTGTCAAAAGCTTTGTCAGAGTCCACAAAGTAGCAGTACAAATCTTGTCATATGTTTTGCCTATCACACGTGCAAGATAAAAATGTGGTCAGTAGTGGAGTGTAAGCCTGAAATTTACTCATGCAAATGCATGCTCTTATGTTTCCTCTGTCCATGCCGTCAATTGTTAGTCAAGAATACTGACTAGCAGTTTTTCCAATAACAAGCTGACCATCATTGTGCAATAGTTGGCAGGGCAGTGCAAATCTCCTGCCTTATATATTGGGACCACTCTACTGATAGTCCATTGTGCAGGAAAGCCGTTCAAAAAGGCCCTGTTGAACAGATTGTTAAGCATGAGAACAATCTACAGTCCAGCCCACTTCAACACTTCTGTCTACATGCCATCTATGTCTATAGCATTGCCATTTGCGAGACGCTACAGGCCTTTAGTGATATCTGCCTCTATTATAACCAGTGTTGGGCCTACTTATGCTCGCACTTCACTATGAACCCTGTTAGGATCAAGTTGCATTAGATATTGCTTACCATTTTGTCTTGGTAAATGTTTCCAGTAGGTTGCATAGGTCTCTGCAATATTCTTTTCCAAAATGTCTTGGGATGTCGATCAGGAAGATAAAGCATCTCATCTTAGTGCTTTTGCTATATATTGTGCCTTCTTGTTTGATCGTCTGCAATCTAAGAGGAGGGTCAATTACCAACCTACGCTGACATTTTAAGTTCTTCATGTTGAGCATCTAACTACCTATTTTGAGGAAAGCTCGCTAAGAACGAAGGCCTTCTTGCTTGTCTTCTATCAAAACCTCGCTCTACAGTACTAAGAAGGGTTGTGACTAAGTTATCAGTTTGTTGTGGCAGATCTACTATCCTTCAGCCAACATGTTCCATGAGAAGAATGAAGTCTATATCCCAGACTATGGATTTCAGGTTGTCCCCCTTCTGCCATTCAAAGAGACCATACACAAATGCAATACCTATTTGAAAGCATTGACATGCGTAGTCATAGTAGCAGCACTCCAAGGAGTTGTAGCAATAGTAGCAGCAACAATAGGAAAAACAACCATGGAATAATTTAAGGGCTAAACTTAGCTATTTGGCAATTTTTTAGCAAATTTTCAAAAAGAATTGGCTAAAGTAAATGAAAAAAATGTGGAAAAAAATAATAATTTTAGCTTAACTTTTTTCGGGACTGCACCAATCCTAGAGCTCTTTAGCCAAACGCTAGAAAGTAAAACAGTCAAATTTTGTATTGTTTAGCTAAACCACAGAAACTTTTAGAATGAATTTTGGGCTAGTTTAGCTAACATCATTCTAGTTTATAAGAAATATATGATTAATAGTTTAGTTTCTAGAATTATAAATTAATTTGAGGCCTGGACTTGCTAGTTAGCATTGTTTTAGAATGTTTTCACAAAGAAATGACTAACATAAGTGGAAACAATTGAAAAAAAGGTATAGTAATTTTGCTTAATATATTTCGTTGGCCACACCAGAGAAATTTTTGGGATGATATTTGGGTTTGTTTAGCTAAACGTTAGAAAGTATGAGAGGAAAAATGTGTAGAGTTTAGCTAAACCACAAAAAGTTTTGGGATTAATATCGAGCAAGTTTAGCTAAAGTCATTCTGGCTAATAAGAAATATTCGATTAGTAATTTATTCCCTGAAAACAACAACAGCCTGGGTTGCCAATAAACTTCATCGCACTGTTGCTAAACAGAAAACAAAATTTAAGATTTGAAAATGAAGGTTGCACAGGCGGTCTGTTCTGCTGATGAGGCATATGCCTTCAGTGGCACTTTTCAAGCGTTGGTCTTCCAAGTAGCCACTGGCTTTTCACCCAGTTTATATTCGATCCACAGAACCCACTTTTTGATCGCTTGGTTGACCTCTAACGACTCGGTATGGTCGTTTAGAAGATTGTTGATCTTCTTGCCCTATGGCCTAGTTGGATATAGTCGACAAATGCCTCCTCTGCGCCCTTTTCAATTCCCAACATCTTCAATTCGAGGATAGAGCTCTTTTGTGCTCTGTACTGTGCAATCTATGGCTTGTACTCTGCATGATTATTATTTGGCTCACTCTTCTGCAGCCTTTCTTGATGATCATCTGCCATAGGATTTGCTTTAAGCTATGAGCAACAACTTGTTCTTCAAAAAGACAATCCCTATTTGCAGCATACTGATTGCATTCGTGCATTTGAAAATGAGTATGTGTGTGTCATTATCGCATCTTCTCTTTTGGATACAGAAAGCAGTAGATGTGTTCAGTGCTAGGCTGCTCCTGCTGATCTCTGCTTTGCTAAACTCTATTTACAGCATGCTGGAACTTATAATAGCTTGTATATGTTATCTTTAGCAGAAGGTTGAACCTCTCTCTTGTGCAAATGCTTGCTACTGATTGATGGAACCTTTATGCTCAAATGCAAACTCCTTTACTTGAGGAGTTTTGAGCAGCATCAGAAAAGGCTATTGAACAACCTAAAGGAGATCTTAGCATCCCTATGCCATGTTGGGTGCCCCTGCTCACCCCTATATTGTCTCCTGCAGATTGGTGCACTCATTTCTGAACTGACGCCATGCACTAACATGCTGCATGGTCCCCAACATAAATCAATACTGACCCACGTAGGGATTCATGATTTATTTGCAGAAATCCTTGACAAGCAGGAGAAAATCTGGACAATAACAGGAATTGAATTTACATTCCAAATGAAGGATGGAAAACTCCCCTCGATGTTATCTCTTAATTGAATCATTTTCTCAAGCGCATTGCCACTTCTCCGACTCGCATATCCACATGCAAGCTGATTTGTGTGATGCTCTTGAATGTTTGCTTCTCACTTTCAGAGAGCACCAATGTCAAATTGGATACTGCAATTCCAATGCTAGCATCATTCAATTCCACCTTGATATTGCTCTTCTCTTAGGATGTTCTTACAATCCAACCCTTGTTCACCAGGCCTTTGAAGGCATGGTCAATTCTGAGTTTCTTATTGATGCTACTCCAGCACTTGGGCTTTCAACTCCTGAACTGGAAGTGAACTGACTGCTATATATTTTGGAGATGGTTGCCGTCATAATCGTTATCAGACTCCTCACTGTGATGTCTTTCCACCGCTAGAAGTTCTGCCAAAATTTCTTGCCACTCAAGACCCCAAGTGTATTTTAGCTTGGTTTTGGGGCAATAGTGTTAGTCTTGTGCCCAAGGCAACCTAACTATTTGTAAGATATGGGAAGAAGCCTCGTAACAAGGGGGCAGCAGGATCTACCTTTGCTACAAAGTCTCCAGCAGTAGGCAAGAAGAG
Organism: Isoetes taiwanensis; assembly: GCA_021234155.1. NCBI lineage: Eukaryota > Viridiplantae > Streptophyta > Lycopodiopsida > Isoetales > Isoetaceae > Isoetes > Isoetes taiwanensis. The sequence goes on along the minus strand of JAJEKV010000016.1, from coordinate 19,139,939 downwards.
ACAAAGGGATACCTCAGAGTGATAATGTCGTGGCCCTCTTTAGCGAGTTCTCTTGGGGAGGTCATCACGGCCTTCAAGGTGTGCAAGCTCAGACTTTATAAATCCTAGCCTTTTTGGCATGACTCCAATCATGGCTGCTTAAATGGCACAGCTAGGTCGACCTCTTAGCTTCTTTAGTAGAGATTTCAATAGTCGGTTCTCGCTTCACTTGCTGGCAGTTTTTGCTACTATGGGCCCAAGACCATTGCACTATATATCAGAAGCTTAGACTTAGAAGTTAGAGAAATAAGACTTAGTATTTTTCTTGCATGTCACGAGATCCTTATTGTTTTACCATTTTCATATCAAGGGATTCTCATTCTTGGCATTGATGTCTCTCTTGTTCTCTTTTTTTTTCCTTGTTTTTCAATCCTTTGCAAAATCCCCCGTATTGCTCTATAATTAAGATTTGTCTATTAGATTCGAAGGTTCTCAATGAGGGTTGTCTTGCAGGCTATCCAAAACCCGACCCGACCATAAATAGTTGTGCATGACAATGGCTTGAAATGCACTCTATGCCATGCAGGACAACAGTTTCAAAGCAGAGCTGACTCCGCTAATCATTCACACTTGTCCAGGGCTTTGGTAGCGTCTGTTCCCCTATATGAGGTTGATATTTGAACCCAATAATATCTCTTCCTATCTAGAATATCCTGGAGCAGGTGCGGAAAGCCTTTTTAGCTCGGGCACTTGGGTGATTTCACAATTCCATATTATATCCTCCATAGGAGACAGGTTTCTTGCCTCTTCAAAGGGTCTCACTGAGCCACTATATCATCTACTTTTAAGAGGTGGTTGGTATGGGTGATGCTTGTTTCTCCAGCCTTGCTTAAGCATGGCACTGGGTCTACAACACCTTAGAACCTGCTAGAAGGAGAACAAGCTCAGTGGTTCTCCTATGAAATGTGCAGGAGCACAGGTGCATATAGGTCTAAACTGAAGAAGATCACAATCACTTGAAGCAACCTTGATGCTCTAGAATGCAAGTGCCTTGGAACAACTTAAAACAATATACTATCAACAACAGATCAATCCCATATTCACACGAGGTCCACGGTGCTACCTGAGTTGCACATTTGTCCATGAAGAAGTACAGACCGATAGCTTCCATTCGCACATGGGCACATCACCTCTATACTGGGGCAGGCAGATGGACTTGGTCGGCATACGAGAACCGAATCTGTCAGTATTGCCAACTGGGAGTCATTGAGGACGAATGTCATGCCCCTCAGAATTGTCGAGCATTTGACCATATCCGGGCATGCTATGTTGAGTTAGTCCCACCAAACCAGCCATTACATATGCTATTAGATACGCCTCAATCCCAGGGGATTCACCTATATATATTTCGATATGGCATCTGAAAAACCCCCTTATTATATGCAAGAAACTAGCTTGATACATCCTTATACTCCGTAAAATACAACTAGACAAGTGAAATAAATGGTAAATACCTCTTATTATAAGTACGAAATAGGCAATAAAAAACCCCTTAGGGTATACTCAGATGGTCTATATGCATAACACAAGTGAATCCCCCTTGGCCTCAATGAGGTTACTGGAATCACATCTTCATGAGATCATGGACATGCGCACTCAGATATGTCCTCTAACATGATATCTTTATATATATCATTGTACAGTTTGTGAACATGCTTATTACTACCAAGGCTTCTTCCTCGAAACCCCTTTGGGACAATTGCTTTTCTAATTCCGACGATAACATGCTTTCCATTCTCTTTGATTGGGTCTCATAGGAGTGGTATCCGTGGACAATAAAAATACACCAATTCATTCATTCCTAGGATGGGTCCTATGACAACATATATGTCGGCCGAAGTGAAGTGGTGTTCTCATTGAGCTTTGTAAAATCATTGAGTACACATTGATTCCCCTACTGGGGTAGAACTTTTGAAAGAACTTGAAATTTGAGTGCTCCGAAACTAGACAATCATCGAGAGCACGAAGAAACTAGGGAATACAAGATAAAAAGATGATTTATCTGCCGCTTGGTCTATACAAAGGTGAGAAAACTGACGATCACTTCTCATCGGGATGAAAAACCTCGTCCTTTCGAGTTTTCGAGGAAAACCCTAATGGAAACAGTCGCCAACGCCCTCGAAGGATGTCGCTGGCATACGTCCGCTGAGAAGTGAGTTAATAGACCACATGATGGCGCTGACAACTGAGAGACCTGCAAGAAACTGGCCTGTAATGAAAAGTTTAAAAAGGGGGATGACCCGTTACGAAGTCAGAAGCTTCAGGAATAGGCACATGCCAAAGCGCAAAAATCAAGAATATAATAGCACTCGGAGGCTCCAGGGCCACGCCGAGGAAGGAAAAACAGCCGACCAATCGGGAACTATCCGCGGAAAAAAACCATCGCATGAACAAACATCCGATTAGTGCTGCCGAGGCTATAGCCACGCCGAGGAAAAAAATAATAAATACTTTCTCGGAGGCTACAACGCCACGCCGAGAAAAAGAAAACCATGCAAACAAAGTTGTCGACCACAGAGCCACAAAGTAGACGTAACAACACGCCTGTGGAAATGAATAATAAATACTGTCCGAGAGAAAATGAACAGTAATTAAGTCACTGAGGCTACATCTATGCCGAGAAAGAGAGAGATCATAAGAATGAAATGATAAGAACATATGTATTATAAAAAACATAAAATGGAAACCTGGAAGATTTAGAGGATGCAGAGCGACCCAAAAATATGGAAAGCAAAGACAGAGATGGTTAACGGACTGAAAAGGAAAAGAAATGGAAAGGGGTAATGAGAAAAGGAAAATACAGATACGGTCAGATGCAGACAAACTATCAAGGGAGGGAGGGTAAGGGAACTGGCAAGATAAAGGAGAAGGAAAAAACTAGCTCAAGAGAACGCCGATGACGAAAAAATGAAAAGAGGCTGAATAAATAGGGAGTGCGAAACAGGGCGTCCCCATCCAAGGAATGTCGGTTCTATTGCTATCGCAATAGAACCGTGGCATTCCTAGGATGGGTCCTATGACAACATATATGTCGGCCGATAGAAGAGGAACAAATCTCATCCTAGACAAAGAAAGAAAAGAAGCCAGAATGAAATATGTTCGATAAGAAGGGAGAAATGAGACTGCAAAGGTCACTGGAATAACATGAAAGCGAAACACAAATAAGGCTGATGGCAGAACGGCCACAAGTGTGAAGCTACAGAGGGGATGAATCCAGATAAAGGAGGATGAGCAGACTAGGTCAAGCGAATGGAACAAACGAAATCATAGATGGAACAATATAGGATGAATAGAATACAAGATATCAAAGGAACAGAAGAGATGAAAGAGATAAAAGGGGAAAATGAGACAAAAAGATAAAAAAGCAATGGGACAAACAAGAAGAAGGGGTAAAGGAGTTCCCGAGTACTAGGGATGGTTCATCTTGAAGGAGCAACCAAAGAAAATAGAGAAAAAGGAAGGAAGAGCAAACTAAGGAAAATTGAGCGAAAGGGAAGACAGAGACATAAGAAGCCAAGAGAAGCAGAATGAGCAGGTAAAGCCGGAATCCGAAGAATGGGATGCATAAAACATGAAGAACACAAGAGAACAATGCCGTGAAAGATGGAAGATGAGCATAAAAATGAAGGAGAAGATGGAATAGAGCAGTAAGAGATGAGAAAAGGAACTCATGGAACAACAACCAACAGAGCCATAAACATGACGACATCAACAGAGTAATGATGGCAATGACTAATGCACCAATAAATACTAAACTAACAAAGATTCATAAATCCGAACTATCCTAACTAGCAATAAACAAGAAGCAAGAAAAAGAAATCAATGAAGAAACTGATGCAACTAAAGGAGTAATAGTATCATTAGAGTTGAACAAAACAACAAGCCAAAGGAAATTAATGAAGGGAACAGTGCATACACAATCGAATAGAGAAATGCCATCAAATGGAGCTACTGAGATAATGAGAAGTATAAAGTAAAAAAGAAGCGCAACCAACCCATAATGGAGCAAGTCAAATCTAATAGGATAAATTGAAAATGTGGAATAAAGAAAGGGAGAAACGAGTCCACAAAGATCAGTGGAACAAAATAAACATAATGCACAGATGAGGCTAATATGTCATATGGAGCAAGTGAAACAAATCTAAAAACGGAGATAACAAAGGGTCAATGCGAAAAACACAAAAACATAAAAAGTGGAGTAAAAAGGGGGCAAAAAAAATACCGAAATGACAAAAGTAAAAATGCCTAAAAAACAAATAAACATATTGACAAACTTGAACAAACTGAAATAAAGGCAAAAAATACGTGAGGAAAAAACGGAAATCATGGAAAAACAAAATGAGCAAACCTGGCTAAAAAACAAATTGAGATAATGAAGCACTAGCGAGTGGATGGACCAAAATCGCAAAAACAAGTCCAAAAGAATACGAAATAACTGGAATAAGGACATCAAGCAATGAAGCGGAGTAACTTGAAACAAAAGGGACAACTGTGAGAAAACGGACTAAAAAATGTGCAAAAGACACCGAGTGAAACAACAGGCAAATAGCACCAAGGGATCAGTTATCCATGCGAAGCAAAGCAGAAGTGAAACCGGGCAAGTGAACCGAACGTGCAAAAGAAACAAAAATGCAAAATACGAGAACCATACTAAATGGATCTTATGTTCATGCATCTGAAGAAAAGGAGTGGCTCAAATATAGGCATAAACCATATAGAAGTCTCAATGCAGAAAGGAACTATGTAGAGGGCAATCAAGAACAGGGGAAAAATGAGAAAAGGAGCAAGCAGTACATAAGGCAATCAAGAATATGGGCACAACTGACAACCTTGCACAAAGCAACATAGAGAGAGTAAATGGAACATGTCAGGACAAGTGAAACCAAACAGCACAATAAAATCATGGAAGAAAGAGGCTCAAAAACGAAATAAGAGAAAATGAAAACTAGGAAAACTCACGCTAATGCGACAAAAGTATAGTAAAAATCACTAAGCATTGACAAATTCATAGAACACATGGGACCACCAGAATGGATAAAAACCTGCAATCTTGAATGAACCTGTGAGGGCAATACAAAGAAACAACCACGATACACGAAATATTGAGCACCCAAATTTTTGACACCATAGCCAAAGATAATAAAGGCAAAGGCACTAGAAGCATGGACAAAGTGTCATGGAGTCGTGGAGTAAATAGGAAAAGGAAGATGAGAAATAATAGAGAAATACAAAACTAAGTGACGAGGCAAATGAAAATAGTACCAAATGAAAAATACAAGCACGTCATAATGGAGAGAGTAGACCATCTATCATGAAAAAATTCAACAAACCAACAAATCACGTAATGATATAATACGAATTAGCAATAACTGTAAATCCCATAACTTGTGAAAGAGGGCCAATAAAATTCTCCTAAACCTTCCATTCATACCAGATGTTTGCTGAACAAGAGCGTAACCTAGACACATTATCTAATGTAAATGATCATAAACAAGTCCGAAAACATGCAAGTCCACTAGTAACTATAGACATGCAAGCCACAAGGAACGTTCCTATAGAAAAGACAAATTTTTGAGGCAAAAAATGCTCATAAGCAAAAAGAGAACTCCGGCCGGATTAGAAGAATAGGTGGTAAGCACGAGGAAAAGGACCCATGAATAAGTGGAGCACGATGAATAATTGATGCAATACGACTAAAGAGCAAATAGAAAAAAGCAACAAGAAACAACTAAAGTAACATGACAACCATATAGCCAAACCACACCAATCCTAGCCAAATATGAAAACACCATGCCCAAACATGCTCACTGGAATGAGAAAAACGGAGAAGGTGTTGCAAGTGTGGCAATCCAACAAAAGAAAATTAAAGAAATAAAGCGATAGAGAGGGGTTCGACTAGATGGTACTAGAGAAAAGTTCAAAACAAAAGGGATCACCTTGAAACCCCATATAACAAAAGCCAAAAGTGACAAACAACTCAAGAAACTATGTAAAGCAATCACAGCACAACGAAACCACGTCGAGAAAATGAGAAACTATAATTGACATAATAGTTCGTTAAACTACGTGAAGCAAGCACCCCTTGTTATTGCGAACTACAGATGCCAGGATAATGGGGCCATGGGACATTGGAACCCTTTCAAGGTAAGGAGAAACAAAGAGAAGAATTTGAGGAATCATGCAACCAGACCAATGTTGACGGTACAATGATTAACCACCATGATGAGCCGCACTAATAATTGAGCACGATGTTAACGGTGCCAACCTATGAAATCCACCCTAGTGCTACGAGGAGGCAAAACATGCATGAAGGGCATTCCAATCTATAAAAACTTGATTCTCAAAAATGTGCGCAACCCATAGTGGTTCATGCAACCTAACACAAGGACAGCCGAACGAAATCCATGAAATACCAACCATTATTATTACGATAAAACAACCATGCAAATGTTGAACAATTCAAGGGCATCGAGGCGAGAGAAACATGGATGCATCTACGGCACCATCAAACATATGCAAGAGAATACAACTCAACTAGGTTAGAAAAATGCATATAAGGAACAAACTAACAAACATAAGGGATATACGAAACAAACGAGGTTAGAAACCATATGAAGGCGACTTTCAATGAAGTGGGAAACGTATTAAAAGCACATACCTTAAACAAGCATTCCAAATGCAACCGCATTCCAACGAAGTGAAGACTTGGTCTTGCCCAGGCATGTTACAGTTTCGGCACCCAAGAATAGAAATGGAAGAAAACGATTATAGCTGTCCTCTAAGCCGAATCCGGTTGTACACAGAGCTTTTTGAACTATACGACTCTCGAGCTGACTAATCTCCTCTCAAACTGCATCCTGCGCTTGCAAATCAAACCGACTTCCAGCACGGTGTGAGGAAAGCCAGCCCAAAGAGCATTCAATTCAGAGTCGAGCTCCTGATGTCGCCATGTCGAAATCGATTCCAAGTTGAGCTCCAGACCTGCGAAAACAAACGAAATCTATTGTGGTCGCCTTAGCATAGCGTGGCATCAGGAACCCCATCCGTCGCTCTCCAAGCTCAACAGGGTACTGGATAGGGATCGTCGGCATGAAAGCACTCTATCTAGAGCATGTAGACCCGGGCCATCTGAAGACCTGAAAGCAATCACGGCAGCCATGCCATGCCCCCAAACATCCTGCCATAAATCTCTGCACACCACATCTACAAGGATCATGATGACATGCAACAAGCGCTCAAATCCACAGGCCAGAGCCCCAACTCGATCCAGATGAAGGGGAAAAATCACAGAAAACGGGTTTGAATCTAGAAGGGAAAGGGAAACTATCAAATCTAAAAAGCTTAACAAATGATTCGATAGAAGTAAGCCTGACTGGATAGAAGCAAAGCTGCAGATTCAATCCGGTAGAGAAGTGAAGGAGAAACTGGCAAGATAAAGGAGAAGGAAAAAACTAGCTCAAGAGAACGCCGATGACGAAAAAATGAAAAGAGGCTGAATAAATAGGGAGTGCGAAACAGGGCGTCCCCATCCAAGGAATGTCGGTTCTATTGCTATCGCAATAGAACCGTGGCATTCATCTATTTGACTTAATTATTTAAGCTTCTGCACTTTGTTTGTGTCCTTATACAATGTTGTCTCCAAATGTAACATCTCCACTAATGTGCCTTTTGTTCAAGTCATAAAGTCTATATGCCTTCGCATGTTCATCATACCCTGCTAAAAACTATTTCAAAGCTCTACCACCTAGCTTCTTTCTCATTTCCTTTAGAACATGAGCATAAGCCTCACATGCTTTAAACATATCATAACTGAGCAAATTACCATTCCACATCTCCTCAGGATTTTATCCTTGATACTTGCAAAAGGAAATTTATTTTGCATCAATACATCAATTGAATTGTCGCATCCCATTTCGCATATCTGAGCGCTTAAGCATTGAACAGACTACATCAAGTATTATTTGATTTTTTCTCTTTGCTATACCATTTCGTTGAGGAGTGTACACATGTAAGTTGTCTTTGATCCCCTGTTGCAATATTTTTGGATTGCCCCTGTTAAGGGGGCAATTCGTTAGGGGGAGGGTTGGTTTTGGCATATTCTGGCATATCAGGGGTATATCTGATAATCTGACGGCCTCATTACTGATTGTTTTTCTGGCGGTGAAAAACTTTTTGGTTTTTTTGCGTATGAATATACGCTAAGGTTTTCCGTGTTTTGGACGCCAAATTATTTTTCCGGCGATCGGAAACTCGTTTTTTTTTTTGTGAAAAACTATTGTTTTTTTTAACCTTTGGGCTAGAGATTCCTTTTTTTAGAATTTATCTTTGGGTTTTTTATTTTTAAAACAAACTATTTTTTTATTGGAAATAGACGCCCTTTCCATAGTGGTTGCCCTAAATACAGATATTTGGTCAGTCTGGCCAAAGGCCTTGGCACCAAATGACTATTCTGGCAGTGGCTAATCCGAAAATACAGGATAAAGAATGTTCTGGATTTGCATGTTCCGGATCCGACAGTGCAGAAGCGCTTGGCCCATAGTCAGAAAGATGCTTTTTTATTTTCATGTCTTTGAAAAACGAAATTGAAGAGGTGGTCATTAGCCCTTTAATGGTGATTCCGGCCTCTTTAACTGGGTTTCTTCCATTATAGCTCAAGCTCAGAGCAGAAAAAACCCAGAGATAAATGATTGTTCCAGAAGTATTGAAATCCTGCTCCAGTTCTTACATGGTCTTGCCTTCTGCTTCTGCATGATATCAATCTTGTGGAACACAGCTTTGGATTGAGGAATAAACAGACTAGGAGGAATTAAGCACCATGAAATTGAACAGGTTAGTATGTTGTTGCACAATCGGTTCCTGGTTCCTGCAGGAAGATATGATTTTGGCTTATTTTCTTGATTTCTTGCCGTAGAAGATATTCATTACTCAAAGCAAATTTATAGATAAGTTTTGTAGTTAATCTTAAGTATGGGCGTCTGTTCATGAAGTTGATGCAAAGGTTGATGTACTTTGTTTGTGCAGATTTTAGGCCTCAGAGTATTCAGATGTAAGCAGGATTCTAGATGCTACATATATGGCTCTTGCCATTCTTCATGACATGCAGATTTGGAGCTATTAAAGTTCTGAGCAGCTTTACATTAATCTCGTAATGGGTGCATATATCAGCACATTCTTGACTATTCCACGTCTATCACCATTCGATATAAAGAGGTAACTAATCCGGCTACTATTGTTTCTTTTGATTCGAACTTTATATCATAATGAAACTGGGAATGTTTATGCTCATAGATTCTGTTCAAAGTTGCATGCTGAATATGTACCTTTTGTGATCGTGCTGCATTTCCTTATCCATCTAGATGTGGCCAAAATCGTTGGATTCATGGAGATTTCTAGCCTCTTTTCAAGCAAAGTTTTCGCTGATAGTATTATATACCCCATGTTGACAATAAAATCAAGGCTTATGGTAAGATTTTGAGCTTAAAATTCCCCTTTTCTTTTCCTGCAAAATTCTTCTTTGGCGCATAAATCTATGGAGCTAAATTATGAAGATTTGAATTTGTTTGTTTGCTCTGTCATTTTGTTTGCAAACAAAATGACAAAATGATAGGCCCATGATGAAGATGCAGACCTGCGAAAATTGTTAAAAGTAATGAAGATATTACTGGTGTGGCTGTTGTTGCAAATGGGTCGTCGCCAGAATCTCAATCTGTGCCTTTCAGAATGGTTGTAAAATCTTTTCCTCTAAAGGAATAAATATCCTGATCTCTGTTTCTTTCCAATTTAGCAATGTCTTTTCAAGTTTTTCTTCCACTTTTTAATTCTAAGAAGATGGTTCTTTTTATTCGATGCTTTTCTAGAGACAATAAAAAGTAACATTTTTTTTGCAGGTCTGAGCAAGGGGCTCAACAGAGGAATTGGAACGTTTATAGCTGGAGTTGCTGCATTAGGGGTGTCACATTTAGCCGATTTGGCAGGATATAATGCGAAAAGGATAATAATCTGTTTCACTGTCTTCTTTGCAGGTAATCTATTGTTGTTAAGTCAGACCAATAGCTTCCGGCTAATGATTTTTATTCAATGCAAAACAGGTGCGGCAGCAACATTTGCCAGATTCTTACCAAATATCAAGGCAAAATATGAATACAGGATGGTGATTTTTCTCCTTACCTTCAGCTTTATTCTCGTATCCAGCCATCGAAATGATGATTCTATCAACACCGCCATAACCAGGCTGCTCACAATTCTAATGGGATGTGGTATATGTGTAATAGTCTGCTTGTTCGTCTATCCAATTTGGGCTGGGGAGGATCTGCACTACAAAACTGCTGAGAATTTAGACAATCTATCCAAATTACTGCAAGGTAAATTTGGCACTCCAAATCATAGTTAGTTTGTGTATGACTGCTAGTTTCTAACAGGGTTCTGCAATCTTGAAGATTGTTTAATTGTTTATTTGGAAGGATCAGGATCTTCCACTTCATTAATCAGAAAAGTTGGAGACGCCATCGATGATCCCATGTACAAAGATTAACAGTCTTTAATCAAGTCAAACCAAACAGAGGATTCTTTGGTATATATGTAAGCCAGAATGGACAGTGTGACTACCAACTTTTAAGAAAATTTAATTAAACATCAAGAAATTGTCAACCAAAATATATGCGAACTTGCCAAAATTCGTAAGATAGAAACGATTATGAATTAGGTCATTTTGAAGTTTATAAGCTTGCACCGCACATTGCTTAAGATTGCCATACATTTTAGCAAGTCGCTTTGTAAATTAGATGACACATTCTCCTCTTAGACCTTTGCACTATTCACCGGTTTATAACGCTTACATTCACAAAAGAATTTTTGATTCACATGGCTTACTTTGTTAAAAATACATGGCTTATTTTGTTAAAAATTACCTGGACATCTACACTAGACGATAATTGCCATATTGCATTTTCGATTATTTTTAGAAGTGGCATCCCAAAAATAACATCTACGCATACACCTAAGATTTACACCCCTACCGAATTTGCTCCCTATGGGTTTAATTTAATAAGATTAAAAAAGTTCAAACACGTAAATTGAACTTCTAAGAAAATTTAATGTAACCTCGAGAAAGTGGAACCCATATATATGTGACTTAACTTGCAGTCTATTTGTATCGTGAATGCTAACTCATTCCGTGACTGTGATATTTCCAACCATACGGATTGGAAGCCCAACTTCTTCACTTGGAAATAAAAGTTTCGGAAGGTTTGAGACCTCTTTGTAATGCCTCTATTGCATAGCTATTTGCAACTCTTTCTAATAAAATGTCTTGCGAATTTAGCACATAGTGCCATTATAAGTGTATTGCATGATGTGCTCTCTAATTTTTGCAATTTAGGGCTCAGGCTAGTAAAAGGCATGTCTATACAGAAACTGAAAAGCATGCTAGCTGCTCCTACAAGCCATGCAAGCATACTCGCTGTCGTCATCGGAGCACAAGATCTTGCAGGAAGACGTGCGCTACAAATCGCCGACGGCAACCAAGAAGAGGACATGGCAAACTTGACATTCTGGAAAGAACAAGAACCAATACATGATGAGTTGCAAAACAGATTCTTCAAAGGTAACAAAATCTATTTCTTATTTTGTCATTGCCAACAATACAAACTAATCTAGATTTCATAGGGGACAAGCCAGTAGTTTTGTTCAAAAGCATTTGCAGGTCACGCATTGAGGCATTTGGCAGTCTCTCCACATCAAATGCAACACTAGCATTCTTCGCAGAAGAAGACCCGAAGAAGGAAACACACCCGACAATTGTAAATTACGACACATTAACAATTCGACGCATGAAAGACATTGTGTATCCAAGTCATGTCGAAAACAGCAAGGACGTAACGGTAAGCAAACAATTGTACCAATCACAAATATATGCAAGTAATTTCAGTATGTACTGACATATGGCCTGCAGATCAAAGGCAAATTTGAAGCACAAAATAACAATTTCGATAGCATACGATACGTTTGTACACATTGCACAGCTGAAACGTATGAAGAAGAACACTGCACACGATGTGAAACTGCAAATCCAAAGCCAGTACCAGCAATCATCGAGTACGAAAACAACTAGACAATCAACACTCTGTCTATGAGCTTTCTGTCTGTTTTAATAATTGTAGAAATCTTTGCTTTTAAAGCAAAACTAGACACTTTTATATAAATGATTTACTTTTACGTGATTTTAAAAATTCAAATCCCATATGTTACTCATGTTATTCAACACTAAGTCGAACCCTACACCTCAAAGGACTTAACCATTCAACACAAACACATGCTAATAAATAATGTTCAAAATCTACATCTAAACATCAAAAAAAAAGTTACGCATCACCCTTAACAAAACAAAAAAAATACACATGAATTGTCAACACGGGATCAGAATAGAAAAACAACATCTTCGTGATATTGGCCACTTACCTCTTTGCCTTGCAAAAAGAAAGACATATGCAACGAAATGATTCATCCATGTTCCTATACTACTTTCAAAATAATTAAATAATTTAAATAATAGATAGATAGATAGTAGTTTTAACGTCACACCACTAGGCAGCATCCAACTGGACATGTGACAACACTACATTGCTTTGTTGGGCCCTGCCCCCAACCACTTTACATTGCGTCTGTGGGTTTTGACACCCAACAGTTCAAAGTGCGATTCTGGGCGGTCTCAAACTCAAGACCTATAGTTGCTAGACCTAGTGTATTACCACTAGACTAAACGACCAGACGCATGAAGATACATTTATAAAGCTTTATTCATAATAGCATTTTGGGGGCAATCCACAATGCTTTGCACCTTGTTTAAAAATACCAAATAAGCATTTGCCGCCACTATTTGACCTGATATATTTAATTTTCCTGCTAGTTTGGTTCTTGACCAATTACTTGTTCAAATACCTTATATGCTTTTGTTACGACTAGCACCTCTAGTGATAACCAATACACCAAAAGGGCAGATCCTTCATAGAAATTGTTATCCAATGGGCCCCAAACTTTCCAAGGCTTTATTCCATATCCCACAGATCATATCAATTCCTCCTCTTCCTCATGTGCTTGCCCTCAAACATGTGGAACGCACCAATGTTGCCATTGAGAGTTGAGCCTTGGCTTTGATACCAAATGTTATGCACTAGCACCTCTAGTATAATTAATACACCAAAAGGGTGGATCCTTTTGGAAATCGTTATCCAATGGGCTCCAACCCTTCCAAGGCTTTATCCCATACCCCACAGACCATATCCATGTTTCTCAACAGTTAGCATTTGGCTTTCCTTGAATAGTCATCTATGAATTCTTTCTTAAATTTCTTAAGTTGTCATACTTATCACATTAATGGGACCACAAATCTCTAGGTGTCAATTCAAGTATGCCTTTTATACTTTTTATTGATTTTGAAAAATCAAGTCTTGTATTTTGACTAAAAGAAATTAAATTTATGACAATGAAGGCACACATAACACATCCTTAAAGCTCTACAGGTTCTCTAGCTAGATCAAATATTTCCAACATTCTAGCTTTCTCGACCTTCTGCAAATTCCCATCTTCCATCTGAACATAACTGGACCTCCTTTTTATTTTTTCCTTGACATTAGTTGCAATTTTTCTTAAATCCAAAACAAGTAAATCATAATTTTATTCTAGTTCATTCATAAACAAAGCTTTGAAATCATTTTTATGTTTTAATTCATTCATAAACAAAGTTTTGAAAAAATTAGGTTTTAAACTTACCATCGACATCTTTGTTGACTTCTTTACTATGTCTATAATATGCGTATTCCTTCTCGTTACCCTTCCTCTATCACTTATATTGTTTCCTTTACGCCTTCTATAACTCCCTCTAGAATTATCATTAAATGCCCTTCCTCTTTCTCTAGCATAATCTTTGGGACTATGGCAACTTTCAACCCAATGGAGAAAATTATCATATTTAAAGCATTTCTTGTCTCTAACTAGCTTAGTACAATTGTTTTTGGAATCGTTATAATTATTACAATTATAACATGACCATAATTTGCTTGTCTATTGTTGTACTTTTACCCTTTCCCCCTCCATCGAATGATATCTCAGAGTGATCATCTTCATCATTTATTATCAGTTTCTGTTCTAGTTCAGTCTTCACCATAAGCTCATCATCTTTTCTATTTTTTGCAATATTTCTACGCACAGGCAATAGACATTACCTGATGATCCTGTGTAATCACAAATCCTGCTGCATCAAAGTCTTAACTAGCTTATCAAACCTTTGAAAATATTCTCTGATATTGTCCTTTTTCTTGAAACTTAAGATTTCTTAGTTCCTGATCCAAAACATCTAATTGAGAAGACATTTTTTTTTAGTAGATTTAAGAAAATACTAGTAACGGGTGCCCGGCGTTGCCGGGCATAAGTACGGTTTTAAGTAAGTATTATATGCACAGTACTTCGCTATATTGAAAAGGATGTCAAGAGAAAAATAAATTGCAAAAGATTTTAAGAGAAGCTTGAAGAATGATTTATGTCAATTTGATCTCTTGCTTATACTTGAACTCGTTACAATAGTGGTTTGTGTGGTTTGTTTTGTTCAAACATCATTGTGATATGGCTTTTACAACCTAATGACGACGATGTAAACCTATATCAATATCACCGGGTGTGGGTAGATGGTTGTCTGTTTGGTCTTTGCGGACGTGTGTCATACATAAACATAGAAATCTTGTATTCTCTTTGTCCAATACACTCTAAGCAATGGAGAACATGTGGCATGCATAAATGCAATCATACAGATCAAATCTAAGGCTTGGGCACTCTAAGGTCAATTGCAAGCAACAAAAATTGCAATATTGAAAAAGTAAAACCATAGAATTCAGGATCACGCCCAAACAACAGTTTGCAATATACTTGCATTGTACATTCAAGTTCACAAAAAACGTCAGCAAAGAAAAACTAAAACTATAGAATTCAAGTTCATGCCCAAACAACAGTTCGCAATATACTTGCATTGTACATTCAAGTTCACAAAAAAAAAGTCACAGTGATTCCCTGCTGCTTGTCTCATGGCAAGATCTTTAATATTATCACTATGCTCCATAAGTGTGTTCTTTGTGTTCTTTAAGTTAACTTGGGCCTTATACTGGCACCCCAGGCTTGAATTAACATGACTTGCATAACTTTAATAGATAGAGTACTGTTTTACGCCATCTAAAATTTATTATGTGTAGGGCTCACTTTGTTGTGGGTTGGATTCCTTGGTCTCACACTTGCACCCCAAGCTTGAAACACTCTGTTGTGGGTTGGATTGCTTGGATCTTGTACTTGCACCCCAAAGCTTGAAATTAATACATGAAAACACGACTTGCATAACTTTCTTGAATAGAAGGAAGGAAGGAAGGAAGGTATTTTTATCGTCCATGGAGACCAATCGGTCTATGGGTTGTTTTTACAAAGGGGACAAGTGGATTACTACCCGGATTAAAACCCAGAGTACAATGGGGACTAATAATTTTCGAGGGAAAAACCGTGGAGCAAAATCCCCACTCAAATACAACATCTGTTCCAATATGAAGAGAAATGCAAAACACACAAATATATACACTCATGTGCTCCCCGTACCCATAGTGCACCTCATTTGCAATTGATGAGCACCGGATGGGGACAAAAGGTTGGGCATCAAGAAGGATCAATACCTCTAAACAAGCAAGACCTTTGGGCGAGAAGATTCCTTCTGTTCCAAATAGACCAAAATTAGGGGCAAGTCAAATGAAACGCTCTTTGCCAAATTATCCCAACTACTTGGATAGACGGACAACTCTGGAAAGTATTCAAATTCAATCAATGGCAGGCCTTGAAGCCACAACCAAGCATATGGGACATGTCTACATAGGAAGAAGCAATGCGGGGCTCTCCAATCCCACCGCACATAAGGGACAAAGTGCGGAGATGGTGGGCACAGAATGTTAATGAATGGAGGTGACTTGCCACCATAAAACTATACTTTGGGATGGAGTAGTTTATCCCATACCCATTTCCATGCGGCCCGCTAGACCCTAGGAATGACCAAAGGCCACTTTGTAATGGGAAGGAGGTTTTGACCGACATCAAGCAAGACCTTGTACATGAAGGAACCAACTTATTTCCCGCTCATGAACTACCCACGATCGGGGTCATCCACTTGTGCTCTTGGAGGAAGAATTGAAGACACCTTGTCAAATAGCTCGATCCCACCTTAAAAGGAGGAACTTAGCTCTAAACCTTCCCATGGCGAACCACCGTCTCTTGATTATTATACCAATCGATTTCATATGCCACTGCTGCGCTCTCCATTGCCGTTGGCGTAAATGGGTGGGTGCGGGGACCACCGAGCAATAACCCATATTAACAACTTGCGAAAGTAGGCGATGTGTCTAAGATGGGAAAATCTTTGTGGCGGCAGAATCCCATGCAACTAGCAATCCTCTAAGAAATGGGGATGGGGGTGAAGGTTTCACCCAAGGGAAGAGTGGCCTAAAATGCCCAAAAGAAATGCACATTTGCTCCAAGTCATTCAGTGTCGCCAAAGACTCATCCACATTATTCAAAAATTCTCCAAATAAACTCGACCCATCACCTTGGAAAAAGAAAATTGATCGACAAAGGCCGAATAGAGCTATTATTCCTAAAATTTATATTATGCATAGTTCACTTTGTTGTGGGTTGGGTTGTTAAATATCATGCCTTTAAGATTAATTGTTTTGAGATCAAGCAAGTGGTAATCGCTGAGACAAATACAAAAGGTGAGAAATATCTTTTGAAAACTTCTAACATTTGATATGATACAAAGTGTAAAAGCATTAATTGGAAAATTTCAGCATTTGATGCATTACATGACATCTAACCAAATAAACTGATCAGTCTCATGCATGAGCTAGAAAGAAAAGATATGTAGACGAAAATTGGATTTCTAAAGTTGAGGGCTCTTGGAGAAGGGATCTAAATATACTTACAATCTGGATAAACGATTTGGTAGGTTGCGCATTTAAGTCCATTCTATTCCCAAGTCCTCTTACACAATCTCTATTGTAATATATTCAAAACCAAGGCAACATCATGAGAAGAAAAACTAAGAAGTTTCAGATTTGGAAATTTTGAAACATGAGATCCATCTAACGAGAAGTATAAGTGTTGCTCTTCCTTTACACTGGCATCGAGCAATACTGTGGCAAATCAAGAGCAGTAGACCTTAGAGTAGCATATATAACACTCAAAGTTGGTAGATACAACCACCTGAACTGCCAGATCGTTCCAAATATATAGGATTAAAAAGTAGGTGATAACATACCTGCTCCCTTGGCTGTCAATCCTCTTCTGCTGCATTAGATCTATTGGATGCTATATCTATTTTGCTTCACACCTGTAATCACATCTTCAGCAGACAACTCCCAAATATGCATGCTCCCAAATAAGAGGCCAGTCTTCACAAATAAATTAATGCTGGCTAGTAAACCATTCCAGACCCCCCAAGAAAATCAAACAACTTCCAAACAACTTCAGTAAGCCATGTTCTATTAGCTTCTTGAGGAAAATTAGTCTGTTACCTCCAGACAGAAAGTGGATAACTATTTGAAAACATATATAATGAAAATCATTCAAATTAAATTGACATGCAATAAAGTTGACCTGGCTTTTACTATTCTATGTTACATGCTTAATAGAATAGAATAGAATAGTATAGAATAGAAATTATTGTCCCTTGTGCCCTAAGGCCCATGGACTGATGTAGCATGGGCGAGCTCCCTAAAGGGCGCTACTAGCACATCACCCTGGTTTATTGTAGCCTTTTCTGAAGGCTTCCTTGGTTTTTATTAGTACCGGCACCCCGCTTTTAATCGGCATCATGGCCGTGCGGTGGTGCATCGTTATCCAATCAGCTTTTAGCTGAGCATTTTGTGGGTGTCTATGATTCGCCTCTTGGGCAATTCATATTACAAGCCCTCTTTCTTTGTGCACTTCTCGATGCCTGATCATCATCTCCTGGATTGCGTCTGCCAGATCTCTCATTGTTTCTGCCCTTATCATCGGGGTGTGTACTGGCTGACCCCATCTTATGTTTCTGTATTTGTTTCTGACGTCTCCGTACATTGGACACTCATTGAGCAGGTGATTCTCATCCTTCACTTTCCCAGTGTCATAGATTCTACATATCCGGTTGTCCTTTTCTATTTTTCTCCATTTGTTCTTTTCAATTCTTAGATCATGGCTCCCCATCCTAAATCTTGCCATGACCGTCCTGGCCTTCCCTAGCAGATTGTCTCGGTACATCTGTTGCCCTATCTGCAGCTCTGGATTGAAGACTGTCATGAGCCAAAGTGTCTTGGGTCCGGTGTGTTTTTGCAGCCATGCTCGTGTAGCCTTGTCTGCCCAGTCTTCATTCCATTTTCCTTCGTTTACTAGATCACTCAAGTTCATTCCCATTTCTCTGGTCCACATCGCTACATCCTTAATCCATCCACTGCTCATGATGATGTGTGATTTTGCTGACTCGCTGATTGCAATACTTGACAGCTTCCCTGGGTGACCCCCTGCATTGTCTTTTGTTAGGTATCTGATAGTCTTTTCCCATGCTCTCACCTCCATTGGTTTCTATCATGTCTCGTATATCATGACTGTTAGCGGTGTGTTTGTCCGCACCTTAAATTCCTGTTTATGCCAATGTCTGAGGATCTCTTCCTGATTTCTTATCTGTTAAACCCAGTCCCCAAGCTTCAGCCCCATATAATCGCGTCGTCGCTTTCAATTCCTGAACTGGAAGTGAACTGACTGTTATATATTTTGGAGATGGTTGCCATCATAATCATTTCAATCAGACTCCTCGCTGTGATGTCTTTCCACTGCTGGAAGTTCTACCGAAATTTCTTGTCACTCAAGACCCCAAGTGTATTTTAGCTTGGTTTTGGGGGGGAGGGGAGGGCAGTAGTGTTAATCTTGTGCCCAAGGCACCCTAACTATTTGTAAGATATGTGAAGAAGCCTCGTAACAAGGGGGCAGCAGGATCTACCTTTGCTACAAAGTCTCCAGCAGTAGGCAAGAAGAGACAAAGGGATACCTCAGAGTGATAACGTCGTGGCCCTCTTTAGCGAGTTCTCTTGGGGAGGTCATCACGGCCTTCAAGGTGTGGAAGCTCAGACTTTATAAATCCTAGCCTTTTTGGCGTGACTCCAATCATGGCTGCTTAAATGGCACAGCTAGGTCGACGTCTTAGCGTCTTTAGCAGAGATTTCAATAGTTGGTTGTCGCTTCACTTGCTGGCAATTTTTGCTACTATGGGCCCAAGACCATTGCACTATATATCAGAAGCTTAGACTTAGAAGTTAGAGAGATAAGACTTAGTATTTTTCTTGCATGTCGCGAGATCCTTATTGTTTTACCATTTTCATATCAAGGGATTCTCATTCTTGGCATTGATGTCTCTCTTATTCTCTTTTTTGTTCCTTGTTTTTCAATCCTTTGCAAAATCCCCCGTATTGCTCTATAATTAAGATTTGTCTATTAGATTCGAAGGTTCTCAATGAGGGTTGTCTTGCAGGCTATCCAGAACCCGACCCAGCCATAAATAGTTGTGCATGACAGCGGCTTGAAATGCACTCAGTGCCATGCAGGACAACAGTTTCAAAGCAGAGCTGACTCGGCTAATCATTCACACTTGTCCAGGGCTTTGGTAGTGTCTGTTCTCCTATACGAGGTTGATATTTGAACCCAATAATATCTCTCACTATCTAGAATGACCTGGAGCAGGTGCGGAAAGCCGTTTTAGCTCGGGCACTTGGGTGATTTCGCAATTCCATATTATATCCTCCATAGGAGACAAGTTTCTTGCCTCTTCAGAGGGTCTCACTGAGCCACCACATCATCTACTTTTAAGAGGTGGTTGGTATGGATGATGCTTGTTTCTCCAGCCTTACTTAAGCATGGCACTGGGTCTACAACACCTTAGAACCTGCTAGAAGGAGAACAAGCTCAGTGGTTCTCCTATGAAATGTGCAGGAGCACAGGTGCATGTAGGTCTAAACTGAAGAAGATCACAATCACTTGAAGCAACCTTGATGCTCTAGAATGCAAGTGCCTTGGAACACTTAAAACAATATACTATCAACAACAGATCAATCCCATATTCACACGAGGTCCACGGTGCTACCTGAGTTGCACATTTGTCCATGAAGAAGTACAGACTGATAGCTTTCATTCGTACATGGGCACATCACCTCTATACTGGGGCAGGCAGATGGACTTCGTCGGCATACGAGAACCGAATCTGTCATTATTGCCAACTGGGAGTCATTGAGGACGAATGTCATACCCCTCAGAATTGTCGAGCATTTGACCATATCCGGGCACGCTATGTTGAGTTAGTCCCACCAAACCAGCCATTACATATGCTATTAGATACGCCTCAATCCCAGGGGATTCACCTATATATATTTCGATATGGCATCTGAAAAACCCCCTTATTATATGCAAGAAACTAACTTGATACATCCTTATACTCCGTAAAATACAAATAGACAAGTGAAATAAATGGTAAATACCTCTTATTATAAGTACGAAATAGGCAATAACAAACCCCTTAGGGTATACTCAGATGGTCTATATGCATAACACAAGTGAATCCTCCTTGGCCTCAATGAGGTTACTGGAATCACATCTTCATGAGATCATGGACATGCGCACTCAGATATGTCCTCTAACATGATATCTTTATATATCATTGTACAGTTTGTCAACATGCTTATTACTACCAAGGCTTCTACCTAGAAACCCCTTTGGGACAATTTCTTTTCTAATTCTGACGATAACATGCTTTCCATTCTCTTTGATTGGGTCTCATAGGAGTGGTATCCGTGGACAATAAAAATACATCAATTCATTCATTCATCTATTTGACTTAATTATTTAAGCTTCTGCACTTTGTTTATGTCCTTATACAATGTTGTCTCATCAAATGTAACATCTCCACTAATGTGCCTTTTGTTCAACTCATAAAGTCTATATGCCTTCGCATGTTCATCATACCCTGCTAAAAACTATTTCAAAGCTCTACCACCTAGCTTCTTTCTCATTTCCTTTAGAACATGAGCATAAGCCTCACAT
Source organism: Isoetes taiwanensis (assembly GCA_021234155.1). NCBI lineage: Eukaryota > Viridiplantae > Streptophyta > Lycopodiopsida > Isoetales > Isoetaceae > Isoetes > Isoetes taiwanensis. Next base: position 19,118,762 of record JAJEKV010000016.1, on the reverse strand, counting down.
GCTTTAAACATATCATAACTGGGCAAATTACCATTCCACATCTCCTCAGGATTTTATCCTTGATACTTGCAAAAGGAAATTTATTTTGCATCAATACATCAATTGAATTGCCGCATCCCATTTCGTATATCTGAGCGCTTAAGCATTGAACAGACTACATCAAGTATTATTTGATTTTTTATATCTGAGCGCTTAAGCATTGAACATACTACATCAAGTATTATTTGATTTTTTCTCTTTGGTATACCATTTCGTTGAGGAGTGTACACATGTAAGTTGTCTTTGATCCCCTGTTGCAATATTTTTTAAAAATACCAAATAAGCATTTGCCGCCACTATTTGACCTGATATATTTAATTTTCCTGCCAGTTTGGTTCTTGACCAATTACTTGTTCAAATACCTTATATGCTTTTGTTACAACTAGCACCTCTAGTGATAACCAATACACCAAAAGGGTAGATCCTTCATAGAAATTGTTATCCAATGGGCCCCAAAATTTCCAAGGCTTTATTCCATATCCCACAGATCATATCAATTCCTCCTCTTCCTCAGGTGCTTGCCCTCAAACATGTGGAACACACCAATGTTGCCACGGATAGTTGAGCCTTGGCTTTGATACCAAATGTTATGCACTAGCACCTGTAGTATAATTAATACACCAAAAGGGTGGATCCTTTTGGAAATCGTTATCCAATGGGCTCCAACCCTTCCAAGGCTTTATCCCATACCCCACATACCATATCCATGTTTCTCAACAGTTAGCATTTGGCTTTCCTTGAATAGTCATCTATGAATTCTTTCTTAAATTTCTTAAGTATCATACTTATCACATTAATGGGACCACAAATCTCTAGGTGTCAATTCAAGTATGCCTTTTATACTTTTTATTGATTTTGAAAAATCAAGTCTTGTATTTTGACTAAGAGAAATTAAATTTATGACAATGAAGGCACACATAACACATCCTTAAAGCTCTACAGGTTCTCTAGCTAGATCAAATATTTCCAACATTCTAGCTTTCTCGACCTTCTGCAAATTCCCATCTTCCATCTGAACATAACTGGACCTCCTTTTTATTTTTTCCTTGACATTAGTTGCAATTTTTCTTAAATCCAAAACAAGTAAATCATAATTTTATTCTAGTTCATTCATAAACAAAGCTTTGAAATCATTTTTATGTTTTAATTCATTCATAAACAAAGTTTTGAAAAAAATAGGTTTTAAACTTACCATCGACATCTTTGTTGACTTCTTTACTATGTCTATAATATGCATATTCCTTCTCGTTACCCTTCCTCTATCACTTATATTGTTTCCTTTACGCCTTCTATAACCCCCTCTAGAATTATCATTAAATGCCCTTCCTCTTTCTCTAGCATAATCTTTGGGACTATGGCAACTTTCTGCCCAATGGAGAAAATTATCATATTTAAAGCATTTCTTGTCTCTAACTAGCTTAGTACAATTGTTTTGGAATGTTATAATTATTACAATTATAACATGACCATGAATTTGCTTGTCTATTGTTAATTTGTGTACTTTTACCCTTTCCCCTCATGAATGATATCTTTCAGTGATCATCTTCATCATTTATTATCGGTTTAGATTTCTAGTTCGGTCTTTTACCATAGCTCATCATCTTTTCTATTTTGCAATATTTCTCTGCCTTTGGTATGGAACGTACGATGATCACATTGTAATCACAAATCTGCTGCATCAAAGTCTTAGCAAGCTTATCAAACCTTTGAAAGTATTCTCACGATGTGTCCTTTTTCTTGAAACTTAAAGATTTCTTAGTTCACGATCCAAAACATCTAATTGAAGACATTTTTTTTTAGTAGATTTAAGAAAATACTGATAACGGGTGCGGCGTTGCAGTATAAATCGTTTAAGTAAGTATTATATGCCGCGATGCCGCTATATTGAAAAGGATGTCAAAGAGAAAAATAAATTACCAAGATTTTAAGAGCTTGAAAGAATGATTTATGTCAATTTGATCTCTTGCTTATACTTGAATTTCGTTACAATAATTAGTTTGTGTGGTTTGTTTTGTTTTTCAAAACATCATTGTGATGTAAACTTTACAACCTAATGTGGCTTGATGTAAGCCTATATCAATATCATAGGGTGTGGGTAGATGATGGTTGTCTGTTTGGTCTTTAGCGGACGTGTGTCATACATAAAACATGAAATCTTGTATTCTCTTTGTCCAATACACTCTAAGCAATGGAACATGTGGCATGCATAAATGCAATCCTCTGAGATCAAAATCTAAGGCTTGGGCACTCTATCAATTGCAAGCAACAAAAGTACCAATATTGAAAAAAGTAAAACCATAGAATTAGGGATCTGCAGCCAAACAACGGTTGCAATATACTTGCATTGTACATTCAAGTTCACACAAAAAAGCGTCGACAAAAGAAAAACTAAAAACTAGAGAATTCAAGTTCATGCCCAAACCTTGATTCGCCAATATACTTGCATTGTACCTCAAGTTCACAAAAAAGTCATGATGATTCCTGCTTTGCTTGTCTCATGGCAAGATCTTTAATATTATCACTATACTCCCTTAAGTGTGTTCTTTGTGTTCTTTAAGTAACTTGGGCCTTATCGCACGGCACCCAGGGCTTGAGTAACATGACTTGCATAACTTTAATAGATGAAGTCTTGTTTTCATACATCTAAAATTTATTATTAATAGAGACTCACTTTTGTTGTGGGTTGGATTCCTTGGTCTCCACACGCCACTGAAGCTTGAAACTGTTTATTGGGTTGGATTGCTTGGATCTTGTACATACACCCCAAAGCTTGAGATAATACCTTAAACCACGACTTGCATAACTTTCTTGAATAGAGCTATTATTCCTAAAATTTATATTATGCATAAGTTCACTTTGTTGTGGGTTGGGTTGTTTTTGAGGGACTTGAGCCTTTTATTATCGAGAGAAAATTCTGAGTACAATGGGGACTAATAATTAGGTGGAGAATGTCCGCGAGAGCAAAACCACCCACTCCAAATACAACATCTAAACAATAATATGAGAAGAGCAAGCAAAACTCATAAGTAAGTATGAATGCAGAGATGGTATACAAATATGGCTCTTCACCTCATTGCAATTGATGAGCACACGGATATGCTTTGACAATTCGTTGTTGGGCATCCAAGAAGGATCTATGCATCTAAACAAGCAAGACAACTGAATCACGAAGATTCCTTCTTTCCAAATAGACCAAATGATTCATGCGAAGCCAAGTAAACGCCCTTTTGGAAATTATCCCAACTACTTGGATAGGCTACTAATAGCTTACCTGTACGGCTATTCAAATTGCAATGAAAAGGGCCTTGAAGCCACAACCAAGCATGTCGGACATGTCTACATAGGAAGAAGCAATGCTCAATGATACCAGATCCCTCTGTGCACATAAAAGGGACAAAGTGCGGAATACCTACCGGGCGAAGTATGTGCACCCGAGAATGTTAATGCCAGACAGCGATGAGTGACTTGCCACCATAAAACTATACTTTTGGGATGGAGTAGTTTGTCCCATACCCATTTCCATCACCTTCACGCCGACCCTAGGAATGACCAAAAGGCCACTTGGGCCGAAGAGATGAAACGTCGACATCAAACAAGACTGTACATGAAATTCACCAACTTATGCTTGCTGACAGCTCATGAACTGCAAAGAGTGGGGGTCATCCACTTGTGCTCTTGGAGGAAGAAGTGAAGACACCTTACGTCAAATAGCTCGATCCCACCTTAAAGAACTTAGCTCTAAACTCTTCCCATGTCGACCAGCGCCTTTGATTATTATACCAATGTCAGTTTCGCCTAATGCACACTGCTGCTCTCCATCGGCGTTAGATCAGCCGGGTGGGCGAAGCTACCCGAGAGGACCCGCAGATCCAATGGAATCCACCAACAACTGCGGTGGTGCTTAGCGTCGCCAAGATGGTGAAAGCAAGCGAGTTATGCAGTCTCCCATGCAACTAGCAATCCTCTAAGAAATGGGGATGCATTCAGGGTATGCGGTCACGTTGGATAAAAGCGAGCCCATGGGAAGAGAGTGGCCTAGGGCCGAGACCCAAAAGAAATGCACATTTGCAAGGCGATAAACAGAGCGAGAACAGGGGACTCATCCACATTATTTAAAGTACTCCAAAATAAACTTAGAATTCATCACCTTGCTGCAAAGAAAATTGAGAATCATTCAAGGCACGCCAAAATGCTTTGGCAACATGCACTTTCCAACTGACTTTGTGATGCACCACTCTTGTTCCCCCGGATGAAGTTCCACCCAAGCAGGATGGGTTGGGTTGTTATCATGCCTTTAAGATTAATTGTTTTGAGATCAAACAGAGTGGTAATCGTGAGACAAATACAAAAGGTGAAAATATCTTTTGAAAACTTCTAACATTTGATATGATACAAAAGTGTAAGCATTAATTGGAAGATTTCAGCATTTGATGCATTACGACATCTAACCAAATAAAGCCCCATTCAGGTCTCATGCATGAGCTAGAAAAGAAAAGTAGGCGAAAATTGGATTTCTAAAGTTGAGGGCTCTTGGAAGGGATCTAAATATACTGTCTGGATAAGCGATTTGGTAGGTTCGCATTTAAGTCCCATTCTATTCCCAAGTCCTCTTACACAATCTCTATTGCTTAATATCTTCAAAAACCAAGGCAACATCATGAGAAGAAAACTAAGAAGTTTGATTTGGAAATTTTTGAAACATGGATCCATCTAGCAGTATGTTGCTCTTCCTTTACAGCGGCATCGAGCAATCTTGGCAAATCAAGAAGCGATGAACCTTAGAGTAGCATATATAACACTCAAAGTTGGTAAGATACAACCACAGGCGCGGTCGTTCCAAATATACAGGGGATTAAAAAGTAGGGTGACATACACCTCCCTTGGTACATCAATCTTTTCTTAACATTAGATCTATTGGATTATATCTATTTTTGCTTCACACACAGCAATCACATCTTATTGAACAACTCCCAAATATGCATGCTCCTAAATAAGAGGTGGGTCTTCACAAATAAATTAATCTTTGTTGTCGCCATTCGGACTCCCCAAGAAAATCAAACAACTTCAAACAGCAGGTGTCTTTGAAAAGGACATTCATATATGATGAAGTGAACAACTCTGATTAAAATACGAGAAAACTCCATGTATCATCATTGCTAAGTGAAGCTAACATGCGGGGCTCTCTTGCAGCTTTGCATTATTACAAAAGTTTCCCAAAGCATTTGTTAGCATTTGTAGGCTGGTTTTGGGGTAGAATCTTGAAGAAGATCAGGTGAGCTACATTCATAACATCTACAAAGAAGCCATGTTCTATTAGCTTCTTGAGGAAAAGTGATGCGATTACCTCGAGGCCAGTGGATAATTATTTGAGAAAACATATATAATGAAAATCATTCAAATTAAATTGACATCTTGATAAAGTTGACTGGCTTTACTATTCTATCTTACATGCTTAATAGAATAGAATAGGATAGGATAGTATAGAATAAAATTATTGTCCTTGTGCCCTAAGGCCCATGAATTTGATGTAGCATGAAGTGACTCTAAAGGCTACTAGCACACATCATCTTGGTTTATTGTAACCTTTTAGAAGGCTTCCTTAGTTTATTAGGCACCCATAGCTTTTATCGGCATCATGGCCGGAGTCTTGGTCGTCGTTATCGGTAATCCGACTTTTGGTGAGCATCTTGTGAAGTGATTGGCCTCGGGCGATTCATATTACCGCCCTCTTTCTTTATTACTTCGATGCGTCATCATCTCCCTGGGTCGTCACCCGAATCTCATTGTTTCTACCACATACATATCGCCGGGGTATTATGTGACCCCATCTTATGTTTACGTATTTTGTTTACGGCGTCTCCATACATTGGGCTCATTGAGCAATTGATTCTCATCCTCCACTTTTCCGGTCATGGAGTTCACCATATCCGGTTGCCCGCTTTTTCTATTTTCCTCCATACATTCCTTTTCGAATTCTAGATGCGTGGCTTCCCATCGTCTTGCCGCCGCTGACGCGTCCACGGCCTTCCCCTAGCAGTTGATACCGGTACATCATTTGCCCCTATCTGCAGCTACGGATTGAAAGGCTTTGTCATGAGCAAAGTGTCTTGGGTCGGTGTTTTTACAGCCATGCTCATTGTAGCCTTATGCGCCCGGAGTCTTCATTCCATTTTTCCCTTAGTTTACTAGATCACTCAAGTTCATTTCCCATTTCCTACGGTCCACATAGCTACATCCTTAAACCATCCAACGCTTTCATGATGTGTGATTTTTCTTGACTCCCGGTGCAATACTTGGCGGCTTCTGGAATTTGACCCCACGCATTGTCTTTATTGGGTATCGATAGTCTTTTCCCGTAATACTCTCACCTCCATTGGTTTTACGCCGTAATGTCACCATTATATCATAGTGGCCCGTTAATGTTTGTCAAAGCACCTTAAATTCTGTTTATGCCTTTATTAGGATCCTTCCGGTTTTGTCCATTTTTTATCACGGTAAGCCGGTCCCCAAGCTTCCGGCCCCCCATATAACGGCGTCGTCGCTGATCGCGCCTTGAACAAGTAACACTTGAATCTCCCGGTCGATTATTACGCTTTATTACGAAATTTTTCATATTAGTAACTCCCAATGGCGGTTAAAGAGCCATCCATTACCTTTAGCCCATTTCCCATCGCGTGTCGTCATACCCCGGTCTGTGATACATTTGATTCCTCTAATTATGTCCCCATATATGCGAGTGCGTACTGTTCGTATTTGAAAATGACTATTTGGTTTTGCAAGGTTTAATGTTAACCTTTTGTTCTTTCGCTGAAGGTCTCTAGTAGCTTTATTATCACGTGCACATTCCCTTATTCTTTGTGGCCATCATGAATTCGAGGTCATCTGACATATAACATAATAGGTGCTTGGTCTCCTAATGTAGAGTAGATGATACACTTGTTGTTACGCTATAAAACCTTGTAGAGCATTGATGTATATTCAAACAATGGGGATAGGGGGCACTTGTTTGACTCTGTATACGCCAATTTATTGCTGTCCTTCTGTTCCATTTTGCATATACCATTGATATAGCCTTGCAATCGCATTTCATGTCTCGATTGCACGCATATCTATCGGTCTTTGTAGACTTTTCCGGAGACTGTGTCGAATGCCTTCCTAAAAGTCCACAAAAGCGACATACTATTTTCTTTCCACGAGCCACGATTGCGCTCTAGTACTATCCAAGTAGGGTTACTAGATGATCACGTGGTTGAGAGTGTTAGAGCTGAAGCACGCACGTCGCTTGTCTGCGTTGTTTCAATTCTTGTCGGAACTTTTTCCAAGCTATTTTGCGAAGATAGAGCTCACCATTATTGTCCTATAGTTCGGGTTCCTCACGCTCCCCTTTGTGTGAGGTATGACCATTGTATGCCCATCACGATGCAGGAGCCGTATATATTATGCCATTAAAAATGTCGGTGACTGTTCCCTATTAACGTATCAGAACATTTTAGTAATTCCCACAATGGAGTCCATAGAGATGCTGGGGGCTTTGTTATTAGCCATCTGTTTGAATTGCTATCATTACTTCACGGCTTATCTTTGATACGATTTATCCATCTCTTGAAATCTTGGGCATTTGGCGCCGGGGATATTTTGTCTTTATATAGTTTCTCAAGGTATTTCTCCCCATCCAGGTTGCTTTCAGATGTTGTCTGTGTGTTCTCGAGTTTTCCTATTCCCTCTCCTTTCCTTTAAATCCTTCGAGAAATTAGCCTTGGGATGGGAATCTGCAAATCATTATAAGATAGAACGTAGCAAAATTTTTGTGCATGGTATGTCTCCAACAAATGCACTTATTGTCCAAACTTCTCAAAGCTATGTTTGCATTCAAGCTACATTTGCACAATCTCTTAAAAGTGCACCATGGGACAAAGGCCAGGACGTCAAAAAGAATACCTTATTCATTGGATCTTCAAGCGATTCTTAACCATGCCATCGGATAAGGTCTTTGGAGTCTTGTGGCGTCCCCTACTCGCCTCGGTGCACTCACTAGGTATACAAACGAGGAGTTCATCCCCCATAGCGGCTCCATGCTAATATAGAGACCCCTCCGTATCCCTTTGGAACCTTGAAAGTTCGATGGGGAATCGAAAGGGGTCATTTACCTGTCTCCCCTCGAGGGGCCTACCTAGGCTGGCGGAGCGAATACATGTCGATGGTACATACATCCAACATCGCTGACCATCCGCGAAGGATGGTTCACCACACTATCTGCATGGAGCAAAGGTCGGCACATCATAGGGGAATCCTGCAAGGCTGGAACCCACAGGGGATGGGCCCGACAACGGAGTCTCCAGAGGTCATTACTTGACGAATTCATGGCAATGGATTTGGGCGGCATAAGAACATGGCTTGGGGTAGTCCACTCCCCACCTCGTGCACACTGCCGAGTAGGTTGAAAGATGTTGGGACGGCGTAGCCCATGGGATGCACTGTAAAGGGGCTATTCTGGTTGCATCTCCCAGTTGATGGGGCGGTAGGGATCCTCCCTCGAGATCTACATCTTTGACTCAAGGTGACTAGGGGAGCCCTTGCCCTTGAGCTTGAACCAATGGAGAAGTGGCATCCTCACGGGTGTGAGCCCATGCCTTACCCTGCAGGTGGCAAGCCCAGTGGAGCCTAGTCCACGAGGAATCCCAGGAGGTAGGCCTTACACCCAGGAGGATCATTCTCATGAGTCGAGAACATAAACCTTCTTCTAAGCCGGTCTGGCCCCTTCACCCGCGGCCGGGTGTGGTTCTTGGCCCACCTGAGGCAGTGCTACGGTGTGCTAAAGAGGCTAGCTAGGAGCATCAGCTGACCTTAGAGTCTCTACCCCTTCCCAATACAATGGAGTTCCTGAGGGAATGCATCATCCATACATCCTGAGAAGAACTAAAGAACTAGATCTAATCTATATCATAGAGTTGAGTTCTTTAGTTGAAGCTTAATATCACGGGGATACAATAGGCTGCTATGGGCAATTTAATAGGCTAAACCTATGGTTCAATGGCGGAAGGCGGTTTAGGCTAAATTGACTTCATCTGATCCTGGCTGCGGCTCCTCGCTTTCTGAACTTCGACCATCTGCTCTGCGCTAGAGATGAAGCTAGATTGGGAAACTAACGAGGCAGTTGGCCAGACGAGTCACGGGATCGCGGGTTTGACTCACGGAGCAAGTAAAGCGAGCTCTAAAATGCTATGAGGCAGCGAAATGGCAAGTTAGGGTTTCGCCAACTATATAGACAAGGGTTAGGCTAGGTTCCCATTATCCCCTCACGGGCATGTGGGATAGTGGATGTGGCCCCCACTTATATTAAATAAGTGGCCTGGGATATTCATGGATAAATGTGTACATGGATAAATGTGGTACATTGAGCATGGATAAGTGTGCGCATGAGCAAATGTTGCCCATAATTTGCAAGTTGCCCCGGTGCTATACTTTGCTTTCGGCGTGCTACGTCAATCGAGGATGGCGTGTCTGGCGGTATTGGCATTTGATACGGTATACATCCAGGGCCGTTATCTTGTGGGCGTCACATTCTCCCACCATAAAAATGATGACTATTCCGCCGACATCATGGGTCTCCCAACCCGTCTTCTTAACACCACCGAAATCAACTTGATGCATATAATTTATTATTAACACTTACACAATTATTAGAATTACTCTAAGGTAATGTTTAAGACATTCTTGTACTATTTCATTAATCAATTAACTATCCGCCTTAGCAATACGTAATCCGCTTGTAATTAATTACTAAGCTTATATGCTTAATGCAACATTTAAGTTTATCAGGAGTTTATCAATTTCATACAAAATTTTACTTCAAAGGTACTCTTCGTCCCCGCAGCACGTTATAACAAATTTGTGTTGCAAGTCTTTGCACAAGAAATCTGCATTAATTTTACAATATCTGGCGGCAGCTTCCGCATACTTACTAGCTTACACAGATTTATGGCGAATGGTAGAAATCATAACTTCTCTAGAACTATCTGCGCCTACAAGTGCTTTCGTGATCTCCCCGCTTTGGTTTTCCGGTTCTCATTGGCCTCTGGATTCACACCGCAGCTAGAATATTAGCAAAGTTGGTTATAAAGAATACTTAATCACCCGGGCCATGACTAATCATGCGGTAGGAAGAGATTGCTTCTTTATATTATTGCATGGGCAGCCACCATATTAACGACCATGCCTGCACCTTTGGTTGCGGGGCGTGGAGGATGGGGTCGGCCTTCACGTATTTGAGTGAAGGGGTGGGTCCTCCGTAGGCATTGACTAGAGGTGCTTTCATATCAATGCGTTTTGAGACCCCAGGCCTCTTATCTCCTGAGGTTGTCCTGCACTTCCATGGGCCGACCAGACTTTTCCATCATCCAAAGCGGGTCATACATTGACGTACCACGTCCTATAGAGATCGCGAGTGGTGGTCCCCTCATCGATAACAACGCGTACAGCCGCGCCTGGCATAGGGCATGCGTGGTGCTGAACCATTATTTACTGGCTCCTTTATTAAATGCGATTAACTTATAACTACCCTAGGTAATATTTATGAATTAACATTATGGTATCCGGATGCATTGCTTAGTGTGACGTACTATATATTTGCATAAGCTTTTGCAATGTTAGCGACTTTTAGGTCGCTGATTATTTTAAACAATAACCACGGACCTATTGTTACACTTAGACGGGTTTTAATTATCCATACACTGCAAGATTAGTGTGCTTCTTATTCTCTTCCTTAGGTCCTTTTGCATTACCCATGGAAGTATATCCTAAAGATACACTTAGGTATATCTGAATTATATTTTCTATTTATATTTATATGGACAAGGTGTGCTGCTTTATCCTTGGAAGGAATTGCATCCTTCGAGGATGAAATCTTTATCTACACTTGCGCTTTTTATTTAACTTATTTCCTATGATACATATCGTCTGACAAATTCTATGCAGTTATTAGGATCTATATTTAACTTGTCAATAAGACACATTAAAAGCAGTATACATGGGCACACCTTACCTAAGGCTAGGACATCCACCCATTAGACCATGGCATTAGATGAAATTTGGAGATAGACTTGGTCACG